>OY723409.1:1765124-2365124 GCA_963210345.1 Inga oerstediana | reverse complement strand
TTTGAGCTCAGTGCACCTTGTTGTAGTGGCAATGGCATAGGAAGACCATATTGCTTTGGCACTTGTGTATTTGACACCGAGGGACCATATTGCACTGATAGTGGTGTATATGACATACTAGGATTATATTGCATTGGCAATGGTGTACCTGATATAGGGGGGCTACATTGCATTGGCATAGCTGCGCATGGCATAGCAGGACTATATTGCACAGGTACTAGGATATTTGAACTAGGGGGCCTGTGTTGCAATAATGCAAGTGTATTACATTGCACCAAATTTGATGAGCCAGCTACTTCCAATGTATTTTGGGTTTCCTGCAATAATATCAATACAAACTCATTACAAAAACACAGTGTAACTTACTTAAAAATATCAAAGTAAAAATCTATACCTTTGAACTTTGTAATGTCTTGTTAGTAGGTTTATTTTTATTTTTAACTTCCCTTTTTTTACTAGGGTTGCCAACCCAACTTTTGCTCATTTTTTTTCGCTCTCTCTTTTTGAATCCAATGCCTTCACCACCATTATTACCATTATCATCATCAACACCACCTTTACTATCAACACCATTTGATGAGTGTTTAATAAGAAGTTCAGACACTTTCTTGTTGAGTTCTAGCATTGCTTGATGAACCATAGAGAATGCCTCTGGACACTCAGATGCATCACTGGCTAATTTTATTAACATTGGGCACAATTGCTTATATCGATTTGAGCATTCTAGTTTAGGATCAACCTCAACTTCCTTTCCCTTGTTATCATACACTATACCGCACCTTGCTTCTCTTGTCCATCTTTTTAAAATATATTTCTGTGGAAGTAGCTTGACATCGTGGTCGCACAATATCCTTAGGGCATGACAACATAATATTCCCCATTGTTCAAACTTCTTACAACTACAAGTAATGGTAGCCTCCTTCTCTGCTCTTAATGGTTCAAATGTCAATCTCCACTCTCCCTTCTTGTCAACTCTTGTGATGACATAATCAAATACAAAAGAATCATCATCTTCATTTATCTTTCTTTCTTTTCTCTCTTTTATACATGTAGCATCACGTAAGTCATACTCCTGTTGGAACAAGTCAAAAATTGGTGGAGTGTAAACTTGAGAAAGCTGTTGAAGCATTGTTGAACTCTTCAAAATCAATCTTGGCAGCTTTTGTCTTGAGTTAAAATCACTCTTCAATTCATTATAACGTTTATCCACAATAACCTCTTCAAAGACTTTAAAGAATTGATTGATATTCCATTTGGGATTTGTGCAACTTTTGATGAATGAATTGACACTTTCACTTAATTGAGTGCTTCTCATACCAAGAGTCTTTGAATCCTTCATATAACATGCTGCCCACTTTTCTTTTATCTCATAAATAGACATCAGCCATTGATTCTCTGTAGCATTATATTTTGATAATAATGCTTTCCAAGCTTCCTCAAATGCTATCTCTTCATCACATTGATACATGCACCAATTAAACTTACTCAAGAAATGCGAGTCATCTTTCATCAAATTTCCAAGATGTTTTACCGCATTTCTATTAATATGAAATGTGCACAGGCCATGCTTTACATTTGGCATTACCTCTTTTAAGGCTCGTGCCATTGCTGCATCTTGGTCAGTAAATATAGTAAATGGCATTTTCTTCTTATGTGCTTCCAAAAAAGTTTCAAAAAGCCATTTAAAAGACTCAATGGTCTCATCATATAACAAAGCAGCGCCAAATATCACTGTTTCTCTATAATGGTTGAAACCTGAGAAAATGGCAAGTGGTCTATTTTCACAATTTGTAGAGTATGTTGTATCAAATGAAATCACTTCTCCAAAACAACCATAGTCTATCAACATACGTGCGTCGGCCCAAAACACGTTAGTTATTTGTTCTTCTGAATCCATTTGATATGCATGAAAAAATGAAGGATTTTCAACGAGTTGCTGTTGGAAATAACGAAGTAGACACCCGGCTTCACCATATACCATTTCTCGCTGCCTCCTTGATGTTAGATAACTCTTTACATCCTCTTTAGTATACCCCAAATTAGCCCTTCCTCCTGCGTATTTACTCATTAAATTAAAAGAGGATTTTTGCTTAATCCCAACATCTTCAGCAGCCTCTAAAGCATAGCCCTGTGCTTTTGGTAATCTCCTTTGTGATGCCAACATATGAACAGTTTCAAGAGGCTCCAAAGGATGATTATGATCTAAAAATAGTTCAGTAATTCTATATCTTTCATTCACTTTTTTAATTATCATTCTAACTTCACACCCAGTTCTTGTCTCTTGTCGAGGCTTCTTAATTTTCAAATCTCTTTTATCTGGTTTTCTCACTCCCTCCTTGTGGCAAACATATCTGTAATATATGATAGAACCATCTTTCCTACTCTTATTAGAGTTTTCTTTTCTAACACCAAATCCCATTCTTCCACCATAGTCAACCCAATATTGCCATGCCTCTTCTACATTATCAAATTCAAGACTCAGAGTGGGAGTTGTATTTGTATCCATTGCTTAAGAGAAGCTGAAAAAAAAAAAAAGAGATACCTGAAAAACAAATAACTAATATAAAGCATGAGTATCCTAGCTTAAACATCTACTAAATTAAAACAAAAAAACTAGCATGTACAAATGATGTAATCAGTATACAATGTAATGATTCCTTTTTTTTTCCATGGTTATCCGATTATAAGAAGCCAAAAAAAAAAAAACTCAAAGGGATGTATACAAACTATAAAACAAACGTATATCACCAATCAAGAAGCAATCAATAAATGCAAAAGATGAACATGCTAATACCTTTCTTCAATGATTTCTTCCCAGGTACAGCTTGCAAAAACTGTTTGGAGACAAAAATGTGAGTTTCTCACTTAGCATGAGTTTCCTAAATCTTTTTTTTCCCCCTAAAGTGCTGCTCTATTTTTTCCCGCGTTCCCAGGATGCGGTTCTGTTCAGTTTTGCCAAGATCTTATTTTGACTTGCTTTTTTTTTTTTAATCAAAACACTGTCGTTTGCTCTGTTTTTTGCCCGCCTCACTGTTTTTTGCGCGCCCTGGTTTTTGCTCGCCTAGCTGTGCCAATGTGATATTTTGATGTTTTCTTTTTTAATCAAAACGCTGCCGTTTTGAGTAAATGGAGGGTAAGTGGAGGGATAGTTTAGTGGAGAGGTTCCGCGCCCAAAACCTATATGCAGCTTGAATATTATTATTATTATTTATTTATTTTTCTTTTACCAACTTGCCGCTTCAATATTAAAATCATCGCACTAAATAAAATTGAATGTGTGTTTAGGATAATGATAGTAAAAATGGTGTTTTTATAATCTGATTTTAAAAACTTAAAATTAAATAAAAATTATATAGTGTAATATAATTTATATTTAAATTCGTAGTAGTATAGACTTTTTTCAAATTAAAATTTATTTAGAAAATCATTGAAAAAGCAAGTTATAGGTAAAAAGACTAAAAAGATATAATCTTATTAAATAACAGGTATATATCATATGTATATATTGTGATAAATTTTAAAAGAAATATTAAAATTATAAAAAATTAAAAAGCTAATTTTATCATTCATGAAAAAATTTTCAAAATAGTAACTTAATTATATTTTATAAAAAAAGTTAATAGAAGAGGATGTACCCATCTTACGTCTTCCTCCGTTGTTCCGCACACCCCTTCATTGTCTCTCTCATCCGATGACTGTTACTGGTTAGGGGACTGAGTTGACCAGTCCATTGAGTTTGTATTTTTTTTTTATACATCATTGGGTAGGGGTGTTCAAAACCGGGACTGGGACCGGGATCTACCACTCCCGGTCCCGGTCCCTGTTTTTGGCCGGGATGCAAATTGCATCCCGGTCCCGGTTTGGTCCCGGTCCCGGTAATCCCGGGCGGGACCGGGATCAAACCGGGAAATCCCGGTTTTTTTATAAAAAAATTAAATTTAAAAAATATTATTATTTTAGTTAAATTTTCTATAATCTAGTGTTTAAAGTAATTATTTAACATCTAATAAGGTCATAATAATCACACAAATTGATCTAGAATTGAAGAATAACATTTTATTATTATTATTATGATCACCATCATCATTTTTATTATTTTTTTTATACATTATATAGTAGAATTAGTATCACAATATATATAGTTTAACTCCAACTAAATATGTGATACACATTTTATCAAATGATAACTTAAATTATAGGATAAAAAATACTAAAATAAAACAATAACTTAATTTTTAAGAAAAAAATTTAAAAAAGAATAAAAAAACCGGGACCGGGACCGGGATCACAAGGTATGTGACCGGTCCCGGTTTTCCCGGTCCCGGTCCCAGTCGGGACAGGAAATTCCCGGGATCAAAATTCAGGGACCGGGACCAGGACTTTTTGAACACCCCTATTATTGGGTTTGTATTTTAATAGCATGCCAAAATGCGGACAAACTGAGGGGCAGACAATTTTTTGTGACTTGTGAGGGATAGATAATGAAGAATAGGTTGTTGTGATTTAGAACTACTTAAATCTAAAAATCTTATTGTTATTATTTTTATTAGATGTTACTAAAATTTAGGCTAAATCATATAAAACCTCTTTGAACTTTAGGTTAATTGTATATAACCCCTCAACATTTCAAAATTTAAATTTAAACCCCTGACCTTTTATTTTTTTATTATAAGCACTTTGTCGTTAACTAACTGCTATCTTTTTAACGGAAATTATCACGTCAAATTTACAGATGATATATCACATCAAAGTTCAAGGACTGAGTTCCAACCAAGTCAAAACTATAGGGACTAAGTTACACTAGGTCAAAATATAGGGACTGCCTTGCAACCTAGTTAAAACTATAGAGACTAAAACATTAATTTTCCCAATTATTTTTATCTATTACTCCCTCCAATCTTACTTTGTTTTTTATTTAAATAAGTTTTTATCTTCTCCAACGCTCCTAGTATTTAAGTAACACTGCTGCTTAATCCTGTTAGTCAAGAAGAGTGGCAACTTTCGACCAAAAAAGAAGAGTGGCAACACTCCATGGGGAATGAGTGAACAAAAAATGCACATGCACAAGTGCCCACATTTACAGCCGACATCATTTAACTTAAACTGAGATATCACATAGATATATGAACTTACGAGATTATTGTTTAATATATGGGCTTCATTTTTAAATGTTCTTGTTACAACAAGATTAATAACAAGAAGAAAAACCAACAAGCAATGTATAAAAAAGGAAAAAGAAAAACCAACAAGCTGATGTTGATGTGGTATGCTGCCTCATAACCCTAAATAGGAGAACATAAATTTGAATTCTAGGAAGTGTAAACAAGGAAAAAAAAAAAAGAATGCCCAAAAGCATGCTTATTAGGAGAGGGGAGAAACCTTTTACACTAAGCTTCGTAAACCAAATAAAAAAACAATAATAACAATAAGTCTCATCCCACATATAATAAAAACATAAGAGATGCAGACGCCATCAAGCCATCACTATGGTTCCCCTTACATGCCTCTGTTGCAAGAAAATCCGCAGCTTTATTCCTTGCCAATCCACCAAAGAAAAAGATAAATCTGATGATCACTCCTTTAAATCCAATAACTCTTTCACCACATTAACACACTACCATTCACAATTACTAACATCCAAGTCGGTCATCATATCAAACAATATACCACAGTCAAAACCAAAACATACTTGAAAAGATGCAAATCTCTCCCTATTCTTAAAGCTTCCTTAAGCACCAAACATTCAGATATTAAAGCAGTAGCCGCTGTCACCGTCTTACACTAGCCACCCACAAAAACAGCCTCCTCACATTTCTACATACCACTCCAACACCAGCGATTGCACTAATCTAATGGTAAGTCATACTTTTCACATCTGTTTTTAAGAAAACAGACGTGGAAAATACTTTCGACATCTGTTTAAAACACTACAAAAAAACTGAAAATTAGGAAATTCCGTCGCTAATCCATCCCTAATTCTTCACTAATTCCGTCACTAAAATTAACGATAGAATTTAGAGACAGAATTTTTCCGTCGCTAAAATTAGCGACGGAATTTTTCCATAACTAAATTAGCCACGGAATAGAGACGGAATCACATTCCGTCGCTAAATTCCATCATTAATCCGTCTCTAGTTCCGTCATTAAAAATTAGCGACGGAATAGAGACGGAATCTCATTCCATCGCTAAATTCCGTCACTAATCCATCTTTAATTCCGTCATTAAAAATTAGCGACGGAATTTTTCCGTCACTAATTTCTGTCACAAATAATTAATTTTTTAAATAATTAATTTTTTATAATTATAAGTTTTTTAAATAAATTAAATTTTAAATTATTATAAATTTATAATATAAATATTAAAAATAAATAAATAAAATTATTAATTAAAATTTATTTTTGAAATTGAAATTATAATATAATATATTATATACAAATAAAAATAAAAATTTTATAAATGCAAAAAAAAATATCATAAAATGAATAAAAAAGATATTAATAATAAAATAAAATAAGAAAACTAAATTCAAAAATTTAATAATAGATTAAATTTTGTATTTCTAATTTTGTTCGCAAAACAAAATATATATATATATATATATATATGATTTTACATTTAAATTACGCAAATTCTTCTTAGCTCAACTGGCAAAGGCACTGGCACACGTGTAAGAGGTCAAGACTTTGAATCCCAACTTAGTCACAAAATGCAACCAATTTGTGACTTGGACACGTGACATACGATGGAGGGTGACACGTGGCGGTTGACTGGAACACATGGAGGGCGGAGGCGAGGTGGTAGCGGCTGATGGGGACACTTGGCCGGCGGTGGGTACACGAGGCGGCCGCCGGTGAGAGACATGCGCAGGCTCGTTGTGAGGACATGTGGCAATTTAACTTATATAAAAAAAATATTTTGTGACGAATTAGAGATGAAAATTCCATCACTAATTAGTGAATTTCGTCTCTAATTAGAGGCGAAATTTAGGGATGGAATTTTCCGTCGCTTAAATTAGTTAAAATTTCATTTGAACAAGAAGCTTTAGAATCCTGCCTGACAGTTCCTGAGCACTTTTGGCCCTGGCATCAACAGACTTTATTGCCTCTCTATATGAATGAATCACCTCAAGATCCCAATAAGAAAAAGATTAAATTCTGAACCTCGGCGATCTCATCAACTAAAACAACAATTGAAGTGCTTCGGAAGAGCAAATCTTGCGTTGAAATCGACCATACTTCCACATAAAATAAAAACTCTCAGCCAGTCCCATCTTTTAAATATAATGTTTGCAGTACCTTGAAGATATATGACTACTACACTTTATGAAATATGAACTTTAATTATATGATCAATGGCAAACAAATTTTCGGCATTAATTAGTATTTTGAAAAGTTAGATTTGGCCTAAAGTGTCAGTGATAGCTATGAGGTTAATGACTCCACTTTTTAAAATTACAACTTTAATTATATGAAATAACAACAAAACGTTTCAGTAGTTTGAAAAGTTAGTTTTGGTTAAGAGTTGGCAGTGGCATAAAGATATATATATATATATATATATTCTTGTTGACATGTAATAAACTGAATTTTTCATATTATTGAATCACAAGAATGTTCTGATCAGTCTAAAACAATTACAAGCATCACCTATTTATAACAATAGTCTTAATGTCCTAAGATACAAGTTGGCCCATATACTACAGATTGGGCCACTCTCTACTACACAAATTGGGCCTCTTTGGCCATTCCTATTTCTAACCTATTTATTTCAACACCCCCTTCAAGTTGGGGGCTAAGCAAATCAACAGCTCCTAACTTGCTGAGCATGCGATCTAGAATTTCTTTTCCAACAGCTTTGGTTAACACATCTGCCTCCTGGTTATAAGAACGAACATGTTGCAAAACAATTAGCTTTTCCAACACCTTTTCCCTTACAAAGTGAAGATCTATCTCAATATGTTTGGTTCTCTCATGGAAAACCGGATTGGTCGCTATGTGTAAGGCTGCTTTGTTGTCACAAAACACATTGACCGGAGTTAAATCACTTAATCCTAACTCCTTGAGCAAACCAACAACCCACACAACTTCTGAAACAGCAGATCCCAAGGCTCGATATTCCGCTTCAGCTGAAGACTTTGACACGGTCTGCTGTTTCTTAGTTTTCCAAACAACAAGTGAACCCCAAAGCTTCAACAGGTAGCCAGTAACAGATCAACGAGTAGTTTCACATGCTCCCAAATCCGCATCACAGAAGCAATCCAGAGTAGTAGTCCTCTCATCACTAATGAGCACTCCAACTCTAGGGCTCTGTTTCAGGTAACGCAACACATTCATAGCCGCTGTCATGTGACCCTTCATGGGCAGATCCATAAACTGACTGAGGACCTGCATAGAGAAGCATATATCAGGCCTTGTTGCTGTTAAGTATATCAACTTACCAACCAATCGACAATATCGCTCAGGATCCTGAAATACATCCTCTTTCTTGTGTTTGGCTTCATTATAGGCTGACAATTTCAAGTTTGTTGCCATTGGTATAGACAATGGCTTACATCCACTCATCCCTGTATCTGCAAGCAAGTCCAATGTATATTTACGTTGAGACAAAATTATGCCCTTTGTTGATCTAGCAATTTCAATACCAAGGAAATACTTCAAAGTTCCTAAATCCTTGATCTTAAAATTGCTATGCAACAAATGCTTTACCTCTTGAACTCGCGCCTCGGAACTACCTGTGACAATAATATAATCTACATATACTAATACTATCACAATTCCATTAGCAAAAGTTCTAAAGAAAAGAGAATAGTCATGCTTGCTACGAGTAAAACCTCTACGAATCAATGCTTCACATAATTTGTCATTCCATTGTCTAGAGGCTTGTTTTAAGCCATATAGAGACTTATTAAGCTTACACACCATCCCCCCTTGACCATAGAATCCTTGTGGAATGGTTATGTAAACTTCTTCATATAAGTCTCCCTGCAAAAAAGCATTGTCAACATCCATTTGATATAGATTCCAATGATACATAACATCCAATTTAAGAATAATGCGAATAGTGGTCATCTTAACAACTGGTGAGAAGGTCTCATGATAGTCTATTCCTTCTCGTTGTGTATAGCCTTTAGCAACAAGGCGTGCCTTATACCTATCAATACTACCATCAGACTTATACTTAACCTTGTAGACCCATTTACAACCGATAGGCTGTCGTCCTTTAGGTAATGGGACAATACTCCAGGTGTGGTTTCGTTCCAAAGCTGCAATTTCCAATTTCATGGCATTGACCCAATTCGGATCCTTCACAACCTCATAATAGGAATCCGGTTCAACTACCAAATCAATATTACACAAGAAGCACATATGTGAACTTGAAACATTAGCATAAGATAGATATGATTCAATGGGATACAAACATCTACGCCTATTGGGAGGAATCCCTGTTTCAGAATGCACAAGACCACAAACATAATCAGTCACCCAAATAGGTGGTCGACGGTCCCTAGTAGTTCTGGTTGGAAGAGCGGGGGAAGATGAATCCACAGAAGCGGGTTGGCTCTCATGAACAGGTTGAGAGGTCTGCTGCACAGTTTGTGCCTCAGAACCATGTAGCATAACAGGCAAGGCAGATGTACTATGCAATGAAGGATCATCATCAAACAAAAATATTTGTTTTAATTCTAGATGTTCAGCAGGCGGAGTGGTGGATGTGCCATTATGAAAGGGAAATGCATCTTCTACAAATACCACATGTCGACTAACAAAAACAGTGTTAGTTTTCAAATTAAGAAGCAAAAATCCCTTTTGATGACTAGGATATCCAAGGAAAACACTAGGGATCACTCGAGACTAAAATTTATCCAAATTATTTAAATCCTTGGCATATGCCAAACAACCAAAAGTTTTCAAAATGGAATAATCAGGTTGTTTCTTATACACCTTTTCATACGAAGTTTGGAAACCAAGAACTCTAGTAGGTACCTGATTAACTAAGAAGGCAGCGGTTTTAACACACTCCCCCCAGAACTGAATGGGAATGTTGGATTGAAGCATAAGACTCCTAGATATTTACATGATAGTTCTATGCTTCCTTTCAGCAATCCCATTTTGTTCTGGGGTATATGGGCAAGATGTTTCATGGATAATACCCTTTTCAAGAAAATAGTTTTGAAGAGGGTGGTTAACAAATTCAGTTCCATTATCACTACGTACCATTTTTACACGTACAGAAAATTGGTTAGACACATATGCAAGAAAATTCCGTATGTGATTAGCAGTCTCAGACTTATACTTCATCAAAAAAATCCATGTTCCCCTAGAATAGTCATCAACAATGGTAAGAAAGTAGTGATGTCCTTGATGAGTAGGCGTTTTATATGGACCCCACACATCCATATGTAGTAATTCAAAACAATAGAGAGATTTGATACAACTAGAGTTAAAAGGCAGCTTGGTCTGTTTGGATTGAATACAGACTGCACATTTCTTATTCATGTCAATGTCTTTATCCTTTACAAAGGTCAAATGCTTTAATACTGAAAAAGGGGCATGACCTAATCTAGCATGTAAAGTCCAAAAATCAATGGAAACATTGTCATCCACATGACTATTAGCATCATTATCAGTAAAATTTATAACATTCAGATCAGATATGTGTGCATGTTGCAGAATATAAAGACCTTGAATTAGTCTACCAGTTGCCCTCAACTTCCCAGCTTGAAGGCCCTGCACAACACAATGGTTAGGGAAGAAGGTAATTGTGCATTGTGCATCATTTGTGAGCCTAGAAACAGATATGAGATTAAATTTCAATCTGGGGGCATACAAAACATCATGTAGCTCAAAAGTATCTGAGAATTTAACATGTCCAATATGAGTTACCGGCACTTTGCCACCATTGGGTATTGTAATTGTTTTAATTGGTGCTACATAATTGCTATATGAATGCAATAATGATAAGTCACAAACTAAATGTGTAGTTGCACCAGAATCAATAACCCAATTAGTGTGTGAGAAATTGTGATTGGAAAAATTAATCAAACCTGTACCGGTAAGCGCATGAATGCCTGAATTTGCCTCTGTGTCTTTCTTAAGGAGATCCATGAGCTTCTCATACTGGTCTCTAGTGAGCTTAGGTGAGATGGTACCTTCTGCAGCACTTAAGGCTGATTTTTTAGATGGGATCAGATCTACTGTTTGATTGGGCTTTGATCGGTTGCCCTTGAAGTCAGCAGGAAAACCAACCAGATGCCAACAATTGTCTTTAATGTGTCCCTTCTTATTACAATGGGAACATTCAGGTAGGGATGTACCTCTTCCCCTACCTCTGCCGCGTCCTCTTCCTCGTATGGCCATGGCAACACCCTCAAGATGTTCTGACTTACTGTTGCTACCCAAATTACGATGTGCCTCATTTTCCATGATCATAGCAAAGGCTTGAGTTACTGATGGTAATGGACTCATCATAAGAATTTGGCCTCTAGCAGTGCTATGTGAATCATTAAGTCCCAAAAAAAATTGCAGTAGCTTTTGTTGTTGGATACGTTGAGAATAAAGTTGTGAAGTAGCACACTTACATGAGGGAATTGGCAGCAGCACTGACTCCTCCTCCCAAAGTTCTTTCATCTTCGAGTGATACTGTGAGACAGTCTGAGTGCCTTGCTGTAAGGAAGAGATTTCTCAATGAATAGAGAAGATTCTGGAGCCAGTAACCTTGTCAAACCGCTCCTGAAGAACTACCCAGACCATATATGCATCAGAGAAGAAAATCACTGAGTTGGCCAATTCCTTTGAAACAAAATGAAAGAGCCAGGAGAGTACAATGGCGTTACAACGCTCCCACTGATCATGAAATTTGCTATTGAGTGAATCTTTTGTACAAGAACCATGCACAAATCCTAGCTTCTGTTTTCCTCAGAGCGCTATTCTCATCGCTCGGCTCCAAACGGTGTAATTTTCGCACCCAGTAAGGATCTGAGGAATCAGAGGTGTGCCCTGCGTGTCTGAGGGATGAAGGTATAATGGATGGTTGAATAGGAGTGACTCACCGGCGACCTCATCCTTCTTCTCTGCCATGTCGAATCGTGAATGAATATCCTTCACGGATGAGAATTAAATCGAAAAAGGGAGGATGCGGCAACCAATCGAACTGAAGAGTAAAATTAGTTGACAGATTTTGTGATTTGTGTAGGGAAGGTGTGATCGGAATCTGGAATGGCGTAGATCACGGTGGCTGCCGGACTGAATCTGCTCGGCTTCAGCGCGAACGAAAGAACCGATAGTGTGATTGGATCCGGTTTCTCGACAGATTTCTTGATTTGTTGACAGGTTTCTTGATTTGTATAGGAAAGGTGTGATCGGAATCTGGAATGGGTAGAGCGCGTTTGCTGCCGGACTGAATCTTCTTGGTTCAGCGTGAATGAAGGAACCGACAGTGTGATTAGATCCGGTTTCCTTTGAATCTATGGGTCGAATCCATCTGGACGAATATTGGTGGATTAGGGATCTTTCTTTGGATCACTTTGTGGGCTCTGGGCTTGCGTCTTGAAACTGCTTTGTCCTCTGGCCTTTAGTGATAATTGCATGATATGGAATCTTTGAAATTTCCAGTGAATTTCTTGATTCTTAGGCCTCTAAAGTCAATGCTTGAGGCAATTTCTGTTGGATCAAGAACCTGGGTTGCTCTGATGCCATGTTGACATGTAATAAACTGAATTTCTCATATTATTGAATCACAAGAATGTTCTGATCAGTCTAAAACAATTACAAGCATCATCTATTTATAGCAATAGTCTTAATCATTGTTTAGAGAACCGGACCGGACCGGGCGGTCGGACCGGTTGGACCGTCGGCCGGTCATTGAAGCGGGCCGAATTTATGCATTGAGCCGTTTTTCTTAAGGAGCCGCTTTGGACCGTCGTTTAGCCGGTTTTGAGCTGTCAACCGTTATTGAGCCGGAAACCGGACCGGTTTTTCAAAAACCGTCCGGTCCAATAAAAAAGCAGGAAATTTTTTTTTCTGCAATTTTTTTTATATTTGATGCTGAAAAAATTTTTAAAAAATGGCATCTAAATTTTAGACGTGTTATTTTATTTTATTAGTATTATATGTTACTATTTTTTTGCCAAGTATATTATATGCTACTAATTTTAATAATTTGGTTTGTTATAAACTATTTTATAAAAATGCTTTTGAAGAAAAAGGCAATGATGTTTATCCTCAAGCTAAGTGATATGGTCTAATATCTTTCAAGAAACTCATGCTTGGATCAATCAAGAACAACCAATATTTGGCAAGTCATGAAATTATTATTGTTAATACATTTTGTTAGGTTGATGATTCATTTAATGGTCTTCCTTAAATGATATTTTGTTACTTTATTAACTTCATATGAAATTAGACTGAAGATTAATTATAATATATAATATATATTATTTTTAAATTTAATTATTACGTCACCGGTCCGACCGAACGGCTCGACCGTTCTAACCGGTTGAACCATGACCCGTTGACCTTTCCGGCTCGATTTCCGGTCCGGCTTTTAAAACATTGGTCTTAATGTTCTAAGATACAAGTTGGCCCATATACTACAGATTGGGCCACTCTCTACTACACAAATTGGGCCTCTTTGGCCATTCCTATTTCTAACCTATTTATTTCAACAATTCTTTACTAAAATTATTTCATAAAATTAAAGTTTATTTCTTTAAAATAAAGTACTTTATCTATTTCTATATATAAGATTCTTTTAACTAAATTGCAATGTTCAAGAAAATGGTTAAAGTTAGTTAAAAATAATGAATATGTAAAAAATATCCTTTTTTTTTTCCAAATATGTCTATGAAATGAGAGAATATGGGGAATTAATCAACATTTTAATTAATGTAATTTATAAAATTAATTAAGGGTAAAATGAGTAAAAATGTATTTAAAGAATTTTATAAATAGAGATGGAGGGAATACTTGTTAATTTCACGATAACCCCTTTGAAGTAATTCTTCCGCTAGCGCTGGTGATGGAGGGAGTTTATTTTCTTAAAAAAAAAAAAAGATTACGGGAAATCAGGCCATTTTAAGACAAAACTAAATTAGAAAATAGTTTATAGGAACCTTAAAATAATTAGCTCATTTCGTGATCACAATTTAATATAAACACATTTCAGTAACAATTTTTTGTCATTAGTCCTCCCTTTTGAAAATTCGAATACGACCATTCATTACTATTTTTTCAATCATATCCCTCAAAAACTTTAAAAACACGCGGTTTTAAAATTTAAAGTAAAATACTTTGATCTTTTTGGCGTTTTGCCTTAACCTTGTTAAAGATTTTTTATTTTTTAATTAAATTTTATATTAAGATAAAATTTATTTAATAATTTACCCTTCATCATTACTAATTCCCTAATTTCAGCTAAAATTTTTAAAATAATTTAAGAGTTCTTTTATTTTTCTTAATGTGTTTTTTACTTTTACAAATATTTATCTATTAAAACTTTTCCTTAATAAGGTAAAGACTTAATTAATTTGAGAGTTAATATGTAAAAATACATATGAACTTTTTTTTAAAAATGTGTCTGGTAAATGCCCATAAATTTCTCTAAATTCGACAAAAATGCCCATTCTGTTATAAAAGAAACGGTGGTTAACTGTTGGTGTTATGGGCCCCACATTAATTGTTTTTAAATGAATATTTTTAAAAAAAAATCCACGGCCCCTCTCTCTCTTCCGATCCTCCCCACCAGCCCCGTCAAAATCTCTCTCTCATCATTAAAACCTGACGCTTTGCCCTCTCCCCACATTCTCACCGAAGATATATATCTCCGGCCACCCCACAGTGCTGGAGCGGTACTTAAAAGCAACACATTGCTCTCTTATGTTTACAAGGTTTCACGAATTAGAATTAACAGTAGATAAAGTAAATGTTGTCACTCACAGCCTCCCCTCCCTGTAAAAGCAACACTAGTGAAAGTTAGGGCATGCACTAACATCATGAAAGTCAAAACATTTGGTGATTTGACAGTGTATTTATATGAAAGCAAATTAGGTTTGGGAGCAGATTGCATATATTACTCTGGTTGGTATTTCAACACACCGAAACTCTTTGCTTGGGAGCTATCTTCTTCCTTTATCATCTTCATTGTCTTTTTCTTCTTCCTGCCGGTGGGTTAATCTCTGCTGTGGCAACGACTGTTTGACGACCCGGTAAGTTCTAGCCAGGTTAGCAAGAATGTTATCCAACATTTGTTTATAAGTATATATAGCCTCCCAGTACCATTTCACTGGGGAAGATGCTGCCCTCTGGCCCCAAATACAACTCCATGATTGTCTTATGCAAATTAATGCAACCACCTGATGAACCAATAACTTTGTTATGATTTTATAATTAAGCTAAATATAGCTTTGAGCTTTTTTTTTCAAAGGTTATTAAACCAAGACCGATCACTGCAACAGTCTAGGTAGTGGGTCAAGGGTTGGAGGGTCATATCGGAGTTAAACTAGAGTTAATCCAAGGTCATATTGATCAGAAAATAAACTTGAATGATAATATTTTTTGAAATAGTTTTGAAATTTGAGAATTTCCGAAGATCAAATGATAATATTTTTGAGTGATTCTTGTTGTATTAGAAAGTAGACACCTCGTCTACGTCGAACTGGGGTCTTCCCCTACAGATTGTATCCTTCTTTTTGCCCAGGAATGTGGCGCACCACCACATGATGAATTTGTACGGTCTACTTTATAGGCCTGACACTCTACAAGCTTTGCTTGTCTTTGTAATACAAAAAAAAAAAGAAAGTAGACACCTCAAACTTTTCAAAGAGTCTTAATTTGTAAGTTTTAGAAATATGTATAATTAGATATGAATCTTTGAAGGCAGAAAATTCTGAATAAGCAATGAATCGGTCAAACGAGTTGGACTTGATTGGTTAGGTGACCCGGGGTCAGATTCGGTTTTAGTACACGGTTACACCAACAACATGAAGAGCCTTGATTTTCCCAAGGATCATTGACTAAAACAATCACCGACATGGTCGGTGATTTACTTTTCCAATCGTATTAATATTCGAATTCTACCCATGTCAACGAGTAAACTATTTCAAAATATTTGTCACACAAAATTATACATGGTTTGAGAAAATTATGAAATAATCTATACTATGGTAAAATTTAAATATTATTTGATTGAAATATCCTTAAATAATGAAGAAATATATTATTTGAGAGCGTCTGTGTGCAACGAGACACCGCGGGATCTGTGAGAAATATATACTCTTTATGATATTCCTAGATTTTCCCTCCCCGAAATCTTAAATTTAAATACGATATATCATTTCTTGGACTGAAAATAAGAGATATCTACTAACTAATGATATTAGGTGATATAAATATATTAAGTTTGGATGCACATTATTTATGTGTACATTTTAAACTAGATCTTGGGACTCAATATATCTATATATATATATTGTTCACAAATGGTAACAAGTGCAACCTATTTTAATTTTCAAATTTATTAGCGTACATAATTTTTTTATTTTATCTGATATAAAATATCCAAAATTAATTCAAAGAGTTCAAATAAAAATAAAAAAATATTTAAAAAGAAAATAAAATTTCGTGATCATCATGTATTTGAATGTACATTGACCTAAAAAAATGCATTTAATTTGTGGTAGGGCGGATATAAGACACTGCCCGGAATTAAAAGTTTGTTTTTAACTAATACTATTATTCTTTTCAACAGTTTTTTCCTAACAAAAAATCTGTTTGTTTTAAAAAATTTTTTTCATGATTCATCAACAACATCTTTGCTCAGGTCAATAAAATCAACAACCACTTTGAATTCAAAATTTAAACTTATGTTTTCATAAAAAAAAAAAAACAGTATCCCGTGATTTTCTCTCCCCACGAATTTTCTTCTTATCCTCGCTGCGGTTCAACTTAATTCTGAGGTGTGTCAGTTCATAGATTATTAGATTATTAGATAAATTTGTCAAAATGGAGGAATCACAGTTTCTTTGTCAAATTTTCCCTCAAGGCTTGAAGGTCCTCTTAGTGGGCATTGATAATGTTACCCAAGATTTGATTAAGACATATCTGCCGCTACCTTTTTATCAAATCACTGCTCTTCCCGATGATACTTATCCCATAAGTTTCTTAGAAGACAGACCTAATTCTTTTGACTTGGTTATCAGTGATGTCGTCTTGAAACACATAGATGGCTACCAGTTCATCAGAGACCAACACCTGAAAACAAATATTCCTCATGTTTGTGAGTGACTAATTAAGTTCTTTGTATATGAGTGGTAGTTTTATACACGTTAATGAGAGAGAGTTGTTTATATTATTTTGCAGTAATATGTGGACTTGAAAGACTAAGCCACGATGAGATGCTCAGAGCATTTGGATGTGGCGCTAGTTATGTTTTGTCGAAGCCCGTAAGTGAGGGTGAGCTGAAAAACTTATGGCAACATATTTGTAGGAGTCGGGAACAAAGGATAAGGGAGAACATTGAGCCTGAACAACAACCTAACAGTGATGTGGAGGACCCGGATCAGATTCGGCAGAATTCGAACCCGGATAAGGATCCAAAAGTAGAAAACGTCAGCAAGTTTATGAATTATGTCGGGGAAACTTCGTCGAGAAAACGACGACGACGTATTGTCTGGAGTCAAGATCTCCATACAATGTTTGTCAATGCTGTGGAAAAACTTGATGGAGCTGAGAGTATGCTTGCATCTTACTTCTCCTTTTTATTTTTAAAAAAAATTTCTTACTTTATTTTATTATTCATGGCACGCATAGTTTTCTTTGATTCTTAGTCGAATGGAATAAAAATATAATTTGTTTATAATCTTTTGACCCGTTCAGCCAATTCCTCTAAGAAAAAAGAGGTAGCGTAAGAACAAAGACCCTGAAATCATCTTGAAGATTGATGGTGGGACTTAAGGAAAATGATTAGTTTGTTTTAGGAAAAAAAACATGCCTTGCTAACTAATTTAAATAATTTTCTTAATCTAATCAAATTAATTAAGTAAGTCTTACATTAGAGACTAGATAAATAATTTCCAATTTCTTATATTTTTATTAATAATACGAACTTATTTTCAGTGCATATAACCGAAAATTGAGATAAAGTGAAATACACACACAACAACAAAACCTTTATTCCACTAGGTGGGATTAGCTACATAGATCGCGATGTTGTTATATTTTGTCGAAAATCAGATTTTTAGATAAATTATTAACCATGACATGTATATGTGTGTGTATATATATAGGGTGTGTTTTGAGCTTTATTTACTATTATAAATATAATGGTATTTTGTTTTCTTGAATCTCAGAAGCAGTGCCTAAAGCAATACTTGAAGCCATGAATGTGTCCTTTTTGACTAGAGAAAATGTTGCAAGTCACTTACAGGTTGAGAGACACTAATATATCCTTAATGTTTCTTTACTTCATTATTATTTCCTTTATATGCCACCATTTATTTAGTAATAATGGTTTCTTCCATATATATATATATGGCTATACTTTCAGAAATATAGAATCTACTTGAAGAAAAAGCAGATGAAAGGGCTGCAAGAATGTCAACATATGAATGTGCTCGTGCCTGTGGACCCAACCGCTACATCTAGTCCAGGAGAAACCAGCAATCGAAGATATGACAATACTAATGATAATCAAGTATCAGTTCTAGAACCTTGCATGACTCATCTTCACTTCACCGATGCCCAATTCCATCCTTTTCAACCTGTCCTTACCGGCCCGCAAATGCTAATGCAAATGCAAAAGCAACCTCAACAAAACTTCAACTATGGTATGATTATTGATTGAAATGAATTATAGCGTAATGTTCCAAGTCAAAGTTCAAGGAACACAAGTTTTATTTTCCTTTCACTTAGAAATTAAATGCTTTTCATGATTCTAATTTTTAATTAATTCTTTGGAATCATGATATGTTCAGGTCATGGGTTTCCACTGTCAATGGTACCATCATCATCTCTTCCAAGACAGAAACAGAACTTGGTTTCTGCTATGTCGCAGCTGAATCAAAACGCAGATTCTGAAATGATGTCAAACTCTTATTTGAATGAGTCAAACAGTGACTTCATTATTGGAGCAAAATATTTCTTTCATCCGTATTTGGGCATGGTCGGATTCAGGAGATTTGAAGAAATGAATCAAGACAAATGGTGAATGTATACTTTACATTCATAACATATTTGGTGGACTAAGACAATCACACAGTTGTCTTTGTTTTATGATGGAAATACAAACTTTATTTCTCTCCTATGTATTCCCATCTATTATTTAATTTCCCTTTTTTGATGGGATTTTTCATTGTTAATTATGTTTCGAATATTGCAACATTCTGGATGTTAGTAATTAAAGCCTATGTAATATGTGCTACGCGACATATGCCTTTATATATATCATGGATGAGGATGGTGGAATTAAATAGAAAACATAATAAAGTAATATTTATTCGAAGGAAACAAAAGTTCCAAAAGTTGCAGCAAACCTCAGATTATCGGAGGGTGATATTTTTTTGTTTTATTTTTATAAAATATAAAAATATAATTATCTGGGCATCATTATCCCAAAAAAATTTTAAAAAAATATATAACATATCTCATGACTATTAACAAAGAACCATGATAAAAATGAACCGACACTTAGTCTGTCTGAACGAAACACACTAATGTCGTAACCATACAACTCCTTTTGTTTTTTGTTTTGGTTTTTGCCATCAAGAGTCCTTTTCTTTTGAAACTCATCAAAAGCATTCGTCCAACTTATCAACGACAATCATGCGAGTTGCGTTTGTTTGCCCTAACTTGCATTTTCATTTGTGAGCCTCAGCTTGGTAGTTGTGATTTCCTTCATCCATTTTATATTATCTTTCCTGCATTCACTTTGAAGGTTCCTCTCCTGTTATTTGCAGTGTTCAATGCGGCCAATTGAGCTGCCTTATGAAGTCACGACACGATAAATCATTCAAGGTGGCATTAAATTGCTTTTATGAAGTTATGTTTTTTTTAAAAAGCCTATTATTACTTTGATAGAAGGTTTCTTTCCTGTTACAATAAGTTGCCAACCCATTACTTTAATTGACGGTTTGTTCTCTATGATTCTTTTTAAAGTAACTTCTAGAGATATAGATCTCTAAGCGAATAATTCTTCTTTTTAAATTGCTTTTATGAAGTTATATTATTTGGAAAACCTATTATTGCTTTGATCGAAGGTTCTTCTCCTATTTTTGAATTGAGTAGGTGGCACCAAGTTAAAGCTCTAAAATTCGATAATGTGAGATCAGTTCTAGACTCTTCAATGTTAGAGTTTCTAAGCTAATTGATCTTGACTTTATCTAATAGAGTAGTACTTCCTACATCGAGCAATATGATACAATTTGAGACGGATAAAGATTTTCTGAGCTTTGTGGCTAGGATCAATTGCACTCATGATCTATATATATATATATATATCTCATAATGTAAGTGTACACCTATACCTTATGTCTCTGACAAATCCCTTTCTTTATTATATATTTTACTATGTTATTTGGGGTTTTTGTCATAATAAATGAGCTTAAAATACCTCTTTTGTGATTAAATGTGTTTAAATAAAATTTAGGTTGAAAAAGGGTTAAAATGTCATATATTTTATGATTTACCTTAATTGGTTAATTTTTGGAATATAAGGTATTACACTTTCGGTTAATTTTAATTGCAGATCAATTTGGAAGAAATTGCAGAAAGAACCCAAGATTTTCAGAAATTACAAGCTAATGAAGGAAGGAAGCAGAACAAATTACAAGAAAGGGAATAAAAGTTTTGAAAATCTTAGTTAAACCCACAAACATTTTCAAGTTTACAGTCAGTCCCTTCTAAAAGAGTTTTCAAATTTTTCACTTTAGTCCCTTGGTCAAAACGCATGTTTTGACCATGGGTTTGTGGGAGATTAAGCTGCGACAGTTAGAGGCGGTAAAACGGGGCGGGCTGGCGGGCCAACCCGCCAGCCCGCCAAAAATAGGCGGGTTCGGGCCGCCGAAATGGCGGCCCGTTTATATTCGGGCTAAACGGGCTCAGCCCGTTTAGCCCGCTGGTTGGGGCGGGCTGGCCCGCGGGCTGGCGGGCCAACCCGCCAACCCGCAAAATTTTTTTTTTTTTGATTTTTTGATTTTTTTTCCTCCTCAAATGCTCTCTTAGTATCTTTTATCTTCTTTCCTTTGATCATGTGTTTACTTAATTCCCCATATATTTTATTTGACACTTATTTTCATATTATATTTATTTATTCTACTATTATTAAATTTAAAAAATATGTGTTTATATAGTTTTGTGATGTGAATAGATAAAAAAAGAAAAAGAAAAATAAGAATGGAATTGACTTTATAATATAAATGTATAAAAAAAAGAAGTGTGATATGAGAGGGTGAAAAAGAAAGAGGGTAGATTTTTTAAAAAAAAGAGTGAAATTTAAAATAAAAAAAAAAAAAAAAAAATTTGGCGGGCTGGCTGGCTAGACGGGTTCGGGCTGGCAAAAGCCAGCCCGCGAAGGGGGCGGGCTACTTCAGCCCGCCCCGTCTAAACTCCCAGCCCGCGCGGGCTGGCCCGCAACCCGCGGGCCAGCCCGCATTCCCACCTCTGGCTGCGAGCGTGGAGGCGAATTGAAAAAGAGAGAACTGAGACGAGCAGCTGCAAGCGGGAGACAAAACCGAGAAGAAAGCCAGAGGTCGGGATTGGCAGGAGGAGTGGCGACGAACATCATCCTCTCAACACCATCTCCACCCCTCATCTCCTTCCATCACCTTTCATCCACATTCACCTCACCATCACTGTCACTCCTCCAAGCCAGCGACTGCAACCATTCCACCGCCCCTAAGTTGAAGCTACCATGAGGTTGAGAGCTGAGAGTAAATAGAACGAGAGAGCTAGGGGCGGAGCTGTAAGATTGAGATTCCGAGGAGCAAGCTCAGAGACGCCGCTAATGAGAACAGGAGAGGAGGCTAATTATGCTTTTCTCACCTTGCCTAACATGGATAACCGAACTCGTGCATTGAGAAGAATGTATGATGAGCTCAAGGTTGAACAATTTAAGTTGTTCATGTTAAATGAGGCAAATGTGATTTCCAAGAAGCAGAAAGAGCGAATAGAGGAGATTGAAGGCTTTATCAAGGCATTTGTTGACTTGTGCTATGGATAAAGACCGGAGGAGAAGAAAGAGCTCTATGGACTTACGTCTCCAATGATGAGGGAACTAAAGAGCAAGAGTCAAATGTCACTTCAGAAGTGGAAGATTTCATGCCTCCAGTGCCTACTCCCACAAGAGATGTAAAGAAGAAGTATGTTTTCAACTTTCAGAGGAGCCATTTCCAAACAATGATACTATTCCTCCTCTTCTTGAAAAGGCTGGCCCTCCTCTTACTACTATTCTTGATGTTGTGAGTGATGATGAGGAGGATGAAGAAATTGTGGTTAAATCCCCTCAAATTTTTAATGTTGATAATGCTCACTGTAATATTTCTAATAGTAGTTGTGTAGTTGATGATGTTCTTGCATAGTCCATGCTTCTATATGCAATGAACATGTTCTTTTCCCCAGTTCTAGGAGTATGAACACATTGAGCACGACATTGTGGAAAATGATGAATTATGCTTGGATGCTCAAATTGTGGTGAAGTGTGAACCTGATGATAGCACAAATGATTTTCTGAGTGATACTTGCTTACGTGATTCTTCCTCTTTTTCAAGTGTTGGCAAGCAAGATTTGGAATTTTATAATGCTCTTGAACAAGATGAAGAAATCATTTTTCCCTCTTGCTTACATATTTCTTTTGTTTGTTCATATGAGGGTGAAATATCATGTACCGTTTGTGCTGAAATTGATAATTGGCTTTTTACTTCGCATGAACTTGATTCTTCATCTAGTTCAATTGATAACATCAAAGTGCATGCTATACTTGCTACAAGTCTTGAAAATTGTGCACCTTTTGATCTCTATGAATTTCATATTTTAGATAGTTCAATAAGGAAAGATTCAATGATTTTGAATAATAAAATTGTAAAATGCAAATGAATATTTCCATTTAGTTCTTTTTTGCGATTTGCCACCCGATATAGAAAATGCAAATACTTGTTTTGAATTTTTTAGGTGGTAATAGCTTGATAAATTCTCTTTCTTCTTCCATTCTTTTACCTCCCAATTCTTCTGATTGCAAAAGTGATGTAATGCACTCCAACACTAAGTTGGATTCTACATTTTTCCCATTGCAAACACAAGAGGATTTTCAAAATATGACCGCTTGTTCAGTTCCTACTGAAGGGAACCAAATTGACTTTCTTGGTTGTGAAGTTTACTTGGAGACTCTTGTTCCTACAGTGCCTATTGTTTATTTTAGATCTCTCCATGTATTTATTTCTGGACTAGATACTGCTATTGGTTTGGTACTGCTACTGGTTTGGTGTTTCTTTTGTAGAAACCTTCACTACCAAAAGGGTACATTCTAGGAGAAGTGGTCACAAAAAGGAAATGCATGTTTCTCATCCTAGATGAGAACTTCTCCTACAAGAGTCTATGGAGATTTAAGCCTTAGGTTGTCTCTTTCCTCACTTTTTTTCTTTCTAATTTTTATGATTCTCTGAGCTTAATTATTATGTGAGGAAAATAAGTGTGGGGTAGACAAAACCATTAGTAAAAGGGTATATTTCTTTGTTTTTCTTTTTCTAGGAAGTGAATAAATGCTCCATGTTTATATGTCATTCTCATTTTGCACTTAATCCTTACTACATTTTGAACTTCATGGTTAAACTCACTTCACTTGTTTCTTTTTTTCTTCCCCTTATGGTGATTGTTGAAATGTTGTGCTTTAATCTTGAATTGGATTTCACAACTTACCACTTCACTCAAGAAACAAGTCAAGTTAGTTTCTATTTGTTATTTACATTGAGGACAATGTAAAGATTAAGTGTGGGGGAGGAATTGCTCTAATCACAATGTTTTGGGTTCATGAAATTTGAGAAAAATTGAAAATTTTTGAACTTGGGATTTGGTTTTGTGAAGTGCTTAGTGAACTCCTATCTTCACTTTCCTAATGTAACTCCTTAGCATGTTTTTATGAAATTTAAATGTATGATAATTGTGAAAGTCAAGCATTAATTTCTAAATATACTTACATTAAGCTTGAGTAATTCCTTTGCTTGATTCAATTGAGTGAATGGAGTATCTTTAGTGGAATTTTATTAATTTGGATGCCTAACTTGACTTTAGGAAGTTGATATAGTAGAGAAAAGCCTTGTTGGAAGATTCTTGAGCCTTGATTCTATTTTCTCATCATTGTGTGTGTATTCACCGATTCTCTAGTTATTCTCTAGAACTTGTCTAGATTCTTTTTTAAAGTTACTTTAATGCTTTGGATTTGTAGTATGATAGGAGCATTCAATTTTAAACCCATTGACCTAAACACAAATCATATTACCTTTGTTCACCACCTTGAGCACTTCACTTTCATTTCTATTTCATTATACAAATGCTATGTTTGTATCCTCTATCAATTTCTTCCTAGCACTATGATTTATGGGGAAAAAAAAGAGTGCTATTGTATATGTGAACAAATAAAGTGTCATGTGAATAGTCAAAAGAAAGAAATGTAAAAAGAAAAAAGAAAAAAAAAGAAGAGAAAAGAAGAGAAAAATTGTGAATGGTAAAAAAAACAAAAAAGAAAAGAAAAGAAAAGAAAAAGTTCAAAGAAAGAGAAACAAATAAGGCACTATGATAAATAGGTGAATTAATTAGTTGTGTAATACTAAGTGATCTATCAATGTATTTGGTGCAAGCATAGCGTTTGTTACATTTTTCCATCCATTTAGCCTTTTCAACATTACAACCCTAAGAAGTTCCCTTGACTATGGATTCATGGCAAAACTAGTGGTAGAGATAGTAGAACCTTTACAAGCCTATGGTAGATTCTTAAATAGATGAATTGAGTGAAATTCCCCATGATTTGAGAGATGAGAGAAACACTTGTTCTCTTAGGAGTTCTACCATTTCTATCTTTCTTGGTTTTGTTATGTATTCAAGTTAATTTATTTGCATTAAAAATTCCATGAGCTTTGATTGATATGGGATTGTGGTTATTCAATCTTTATGTAGTTGCATTTTTGAATTACTTGGTGATTATAACATTAGGCATATTTTTGACAACATTGATTCTATTTTGCCCAGGAGTGTAAAAGGCTAAGTGTGGGGGCATGGACAAATTCCTATCTTTATTATATATTTTACTATGTTATTTGGGGTTTTTGTCATAATAAATGAGCTTAAAATACCTCTTTTATAATTAAATGTGTTTAAATAAAATTTAGGTTGAAAAAGGGCAAAAATGTCATATATTTTATGATTTATCTTAATTGGTTAATTTTTGGAATATAAGGTATTACATTTTGTGTTAACTTTAATTGCAGATCAGTTTGGAAGAAATTGCAGACCCAAGATTTTTTGGAAATTACAAGCTAATGAAGGAAAGATGCAGAGAAAATTACAAAAAAGAGAATAAAAGTTTGGGAAACTTAGTTAAAATCACAAACATTTTCAAGTTTACAGTTCAGTCCCTCCTAAAAGAGTTTTCAAATTTTTCACTTTAGTCCCTTGGTCAAAACGCACGTTTTGACCATGGGTTTATAGGAGATTAAACTGCAAGCGTGGAGGCGAATTAAAAAGAGAGAATAGAGACGAGCAGCTGCAAGCGGGAGACAGAACCAAGAAGAAAGCTAGAGGTCGGGATTGGCAGGAGGAGCGGCGGCGAACATCATCCTCTCAACACCATCTCCACCCCTCATCACCTTCCTTCACCTTTCATCCACATTCACCTTACCATCACTGTCGTTCCTCTACGCTAGCGACTGCAACCATTCCACCGCCCCCAAGTCGGAGCTACCGTGAGGCCGAGAGCTGAGAGTGAAGAGAATGAGAGAGCTGGGGGCGGAGCTTCAAGATTGAGATTCCGAGGAGCAAGCTCAGAGACCCCTGTCAAGCTCTAGACCTCTCACCTCAACACTTCAACTCAGAACAGAATGGAAGAACCAAAATATTATTTCTGGAAACTTCACATTACATAATAGTGTCTAATACATATTGCTGTACATGACTACCCTTATATACTATAACGTAAAACCTATTGGTCCACCTATTGGGCCTTGCCTCATGACTTAGCCCATATATATATATATATATATCCAGAAATAACAACTATAGACTCATACAAATTCATATATTTAAATCTACTAATCTTTACACTCCCCCTCAACATTGGGGACGAAACAGATCAAGAGTTCCCAATTTGCACAGTAGATTTTTCTGTACAGAACCTCCCACTGCTTTAGTCAACAAGTCAGCTTGCTGATCTTTTGAGCTTAAATGCCTCAAGTCAATCTCTTTTAATTCCCATTTCTCACTAACAAAGTGGCAATCCACTTCAATATGTTTGGTTCACTCGTGATATATTGGATTTGTTGCAATATGGATATCAGCTTTATTGTCACAGTAAACCTGCATAGGATTAGGATGAGAGATTCCTAAATCACATAGCAATCCTTTAGCCCATACTATTTCTGAAACATCCATGCTTAATGATCTATATTCAGCTTCTGCCGAGGATTTTGAGACTGTTACCTGCTTCTTAGTCTTCTATATAACTAAGGATCCTCCTAACTTCAAGAGGTACTCGGTAACTGACCGCCTAGTCATTCCACAAGTGGCCCAATCCGCATCACAATAGCACTCTAAAATTGGTTGGCCTTCGGAGCTGATGAATAAACCGAGACCTGGAGTCCTTTTTAAGTAGCACAGAACATTCCGAGCAGCTGCCATATGATGTTTGGTTGGTAGATGCATAAATTGACTAAGTACCTGCACGCAAAAGCAGATATCAGGGCGAGTCATGGTTAAATAAATTAGTTTACCTACCAATTGTCGATATCTCTCAGGTTTCACAAGCAGCTACTGCAGATTGTCCTTCTTCTCATCAAAACCCATCAGCTTTAAACCTTGTGCCATTGGGACACTTAGTGGCTTACATCCACTCATACCTGTTTGAGCAAGGAGATCTAATATATATTTTCATTGAGACAACACAATGCCCTTATTGGACTTGGCTACTTCAATGCCTAAAAAATACTTCATCAATCCTAGATCTTTAATTCTAAAATGTTCATGAAGTAACCACTTGGCCTCTTCAATTCCCATTTCAGAACTTCCTGTGATTACTAGATCATCCATATAAACTAAAATCAAAACAATACCATCAGTACAGGTTTTAACAAACAAGGAATAATCATTTTTGCTTTGTTGAAAACCCCCTTCTATTAAAGCTTTAGATAACTTTTTGTTTCATTGCCTTGAAGCTTGCTTCAAGCCATACAAAGATTTATTTAATCGACATACTAAACGCTCCCCCTTAGTCTCAAAACCTTGGGGTATTTTCATATATATTTCCTCACTTGGATCACCTTGCAAGAAAGCATTATGGACATCCATTTGATACAATTTCTAGTTATTCATAGCTGCCAATTTCAGTACAACATGAACAGTAACTATTTTTACAACAGGCGAAAAGGTTTCATGGTAGTCTATCCCTTCTTGTTGAGTGAACGCCTTAGCCACTAGACGAGCCTTATATTTATCAATAGTATTATCAGACTTATACTTAGTTTTGTAAACCCATTTACACCCTATTGGTTTCTTACCTTTGGGAAGAGGAACTACATCCCATGTTTTGTTGGCAACAAGAGCATCCATTTCAGCCCTCATTGCCTTCACCCATTCAGGGCCCTTAATTGCCTCTACATAGTTGTTCAGTTCAGCAATAGAGTCAATTGTACAAAGAAAACACATATGATCAGCAGAAATGTTTGAATATGAAACATAATCAGCTATGGGATATGTACACTTAGTAGTAGGTTTTATTACAACACAAATATAGTCCTTTAACCATATAGGCGGTCTTCTTTCTCTACTTGCTCTAGTATGATCATGTGCAGTGGGTGTTAATGAAGTATCATGGGTAATAGGTATATTTGTCGTAGGCTCAACCCTATTGGTCTGATTAGAACTAGTATGGTCATATGGATGCATGTTTGTAAGTTCTAAGTTTAGGGGCTCATACCAAAACATCTCTCTAAGGTCTTTACCTACTTGGGTGACTGTATCAATGATGTTATCTTTGAAAGGGAATTTATCTTCCATAAAGCTAACATGTCTACTAACAAAAATATTTTTGGTTTGCAAATTAAGTAGTAGAAAACCTTTTTGATGTTCAGGATAACCCCAAAAATACAGCTGGAATGGATCTTGGCTGCAACTTGTCACTTACTTTCAAATCAGTTGTATGAGCCAATGATCCAAATACCTTTAAGTTACCTATATCAGGCTCAACCCCATAAACCTTCTCATATGGAGTCTTGTAGTCTAATATCTTTGAAGGGATTCTATTTACCAAATGCACTGCCATTCGCACGCATTCACCCCAGTATCTTACCGGAATTCCAGATTGCAAGATGAGCCTACGAGCGATTTGGATAATGGTTCGATGTTTTCTCTCCACGACTCCATTTTGTTCTAGAGTATAGGGGCATGAAGTTTCATGAACCATGCCTTTTTCCTGAAAGAAACATCTCAATTCATGATTAGTAAATGCAGATCCATTGTCACTTCTCACCCTTTTAATCTGAACAGAAAATTGTGTAAATATATGAGCAACAAAGTTCTTAATATGGGTAGTTGTTTCATTTTTATGTCACATCAAGAATATCCAAGTTCCTCTAGAGTAAACGTCAACAATAGTGAGAAAAAATTGATGACCCTTGTGTGTTGGTGTCCGATATGGATCCCACACATCAAGGTGGAGTAATTCAAAACAACGAGTGGATTTGATAAAACTAGACCCAAAGGGAAATTTTGTTTGTTTAGATTGTACACAAACTTCACAGTCATTAGTCATTCCAGTTTTATTCCCAATAACACTCAAGTGCCTCATTACAGAAATTGGAGCATGTCCTAACCGACTATGCCATAGGCGTACATCAATTGAATTATGCTCAGTATTACTACATAGAATGGAATTTAAAGTGTCACAGGATTTCTTGACATCTAAAATATAAAGTCCAGCAGCCCTCTTACCAATCAGCCTCTTCTTCTGAGATTGCAGGTCCTCCATGATACACATATCAGAGAAAAAGGACACCATACAGTTGTGCTCTGTAGTTAACTGAGATATGGAGATCAAATTGTATTGCAAAACAGGGGCATACAGCACATTATGAATGACTATATCTTCTGCAATATAAACATCCCTTATATAGCTAACTGACATACAATTTCCATCAGGTATTCGAATAGTTTTGATAGGCCCATGATAAAATCGACAATTACTTAAGACATGCATGTTTCCTACCATATGTATTGTAGCACCTAAATCCAAAATCCACTTGCTACTAGGAAAAGTAAAAGAATTAGGAATAGCCAAACCTGTACTGGTTAAGGTATGAACGGTTGGCTCTTCATCTCGCTTGAGGAGGTCAAGAAGTTTCTGGTACTGCTCCTGTGTGAAAGTAGGGGTATGTTCTTCAGCGGCATATGCAGCATCTATGGCATTCGGAGCAGAGTCCTTGGACTGTCTCCCTTTACCTTTACAGAAATTGGCTGGATAGCCAACAATCTGATAGCACTGATCCTTCACATATCCCCGTTTGCCATAGTGGGAGCACTCAGGGGCATTATTACCTCTTCCTCGCGCCCTGCCACAAGTTCTATTGCGGACAGACATGGCGATTCCCTCTGAGGAGGGCTGCACATCAGAGCTGACAATATGGTGTTGAGTCTCATCTTCCACAATCATATTGTAAGCGTCGTTCACACTGGGCAAGGGAAGGAGAAGGAGAATATGACTTCTTGCCTGCGAGTAGGTGTCATTAAGACCCATGAGAAATTGGAGCAACTTCTGTTGCTGTATGACGGTTGCATAAGCCTGAGACGTGGCACAGGTGCAAGATGGAATTAGGACAAGAGACGACTGCTCCTCCCAGAGTTCCTTAAGATGAGAGAAATAGGCAGTGACGGAGGACGTGCCCTACCACAGGGAATGAATCTCATGATGTAGCGTGAAGATCCGTGAGCCTGAACGCTTTTCAAATCGCTGTTGAAGATCAATCCAAATATGTCGAGAACTAGGAAAGAATATCATCCCATTTGCCAAATCTTTGGAAAGGGAACCCAACAGCCAGGAAAAGACGATGGCATCACATCGATCCCACTGTGCCCGAAGTGCCTCGTCTTGTGCCTCCCTTGTGCAACTACCATCAATGAATCCAACCTTGTTCTTGCCATGGAGAGCGATTAGAGTGGCGCGACTCCAGATGGTGTAGTTGTCAGCGCCGACAAGAGTGTGTGACGTGAGCAGCGTGCCTTGCGTATCGGATGGATGCAGATAAAGTAGGTGGTGAAATGAAATAGAATCACCGGAGGTCTTAATTTCAGCCATCAAAGAGGAGAAACGTGGGGATCCGGCGGTGCCGTCAGTCGCGGGCTGGAATTCGGTGGTGCTGGAGGAAGACAACGAGGTCGATGGGAGGGGATGAGACAATCGTTCAGACATTAGGTTCGAATTGGTGGAGGGAGTGGGCCGAGGAAAGATGGGCCTTCTTGGCACTTTCTTAGACTTTCTTGGAAAACAACCCAGACGGAGGCTCTGGTACCATGTCAAGCTCTAGGCCTCTCACCTCAACACTTCAACTCAGAACAGAATGGAAGAACCAAAATATTATTTCTGGAAACTTCACATTACATAATAGTGTCTAATACATATTGCTGTATATGACTACCCTTATATACTATATCGTAAAACCTATTGGTCTACCTATTGGGCCTTGCCTCATGACTTAGCCCATATATATATATATATATATCTAGAAATAACAACTATAGATAAACTCATACAAATTCATATATTTAAATCTACTAATCTTTACAACCCCGCGACTGAGAACAGGAGAGGAGGCCGAGATTACAGAAGTTGAGAGCCAGCAAGTGAACGATGCAGACAGAAAAACAGAGCTGAGCTGAGACGAGTGAGCGAGGAGCAGAGGAGCTTCAGCGCAACCTTCAACCTCACAACCACCACCACCTCACTACTAACTCTTCACCGCCGGTGACCATCAACCTCCACCTTCATCATCTACCTTTATCCCTCTCCCTCTCATTACTAGACATAACAGCTCCATATTAGCCCTATACCAGCTGCTAACTTGAGAACTAGAATCATTGGCGAAGCTCACAGATCGTGGCACTCTGTTCTGTTTTTAGTTCCAATTGCAACCACTAATCTTCCATTATTCAGTGTTAATCTGTCACTTTAATTGGTGTTCTTCAATGGCTGGAATTTTGGGAGTGATTGGTGACGTTGTTTTCATAAGTAGCTAGGCAATTTTGTGCTATTGCAGATGAATTGAGCTCACTTGTGCTTCAAATGGGAGTTTATTTTATCCATAGCTCATTATATTTGTGATTTCTTCGGTTTAAGAATTCATTTATATATTGAAACTATGATTTTAGTTATATTTTATTTTATGAATTGAGTTCTTGTGATTTAGAATTTTTAATGAGGATTTGTACTCATCACTATATATGGTTACATATATGTTTCCTATGATTCTATTGATTTCTATTTATTTAACATGGAATTGTTGGATTGTTTGGTTGAAATAGAATTGTAGTTGAACCTAAATGTATTGCTTATTCCATAGTCACTCTCTAAGAGGTTTTAATAATGCTTAAATGAATGGGTTCATGAGTTTAAGCATTAGACTCAATGGTAATTGATGTTTGGTATTTTAGGAAACTTAGAGAAACCCATTACACTAAGAGGGCTTAATAACATTTCAAGAGTAGGGGTTCCTCTCTTGTGATGTTAGACTCATTAGTTAATGTGGTTTGGAATATTAGAAGCTCAGTGTATTAGCTCCCCAAATATCTTAATTGAGCAAGAATAGCCATTAAAAACTATTTCCAAAAGGATCTTCAATCATTACATTTCTAAACCATTTCCATTCCATTCAATTTTTATTCTAAAAAATCCAAAAATATCTATTTTAATTACATTTAATTCATAGTTTTGAAAATCAATCAATCATGTTTTATCCTTGTCAAATTTGCATTGTAATTACTTAGTTTATTAATAATTAATTCCATAATCGGCTCTTCAAAATGAAACGACCTGAGTTATGCACTATATTGCATTAATTCAATTTTATTCTTAATAACCCTGATGCGACTAAAGGGTGTTATTTCAGTCTCTTCAGCAATTAAGCCTAAAAAGTAAAGGCAGATGGGAAAAACTATATATCACTATCAGTGCGTAGATGCGTTCTTTCTAATAGAGATATATGTTTTTTCCCAGAGGCCTTTGCTTTCTAAGGTTAATTCTTGTGAAAAGACACAATTATAGGTCAACAATTAGATTATCACATATATACATCAAACAGTTGCCATTGATTCTTCCCACAAAACTTGGAATGTCCTTATCCATCCCAAATTGTTTAGCAACTCATTGTGGGAGGTACTATTATATTATATACAGAATCATCATGTATTATAAACATTCACTATTCTTATGTAGAAACCGTTATTTACATTACTAAATAAATAACGGTTGTACACTTGAGACCGTTGTTGTTGTTATTATTATTATTATTATTATTATTAAAAGTCATAGTTCTCACATAAAAACCATTATATATGTTACAAAATAAATAATGATTTTTAAAATGAGATCAATATGTATTATGCAAGCATTACAATATATTGTGACAGTTGTTTACCTGTGCCTGTTAATTATTATAATAGTAATGCGCACATATCGTGACATCACCAAACCTCAATATAAAACATGTGTTATATTAGAACCATTATAATAAATTCAAAATAAATAACAGTTAGAAACAGTAACATATCTGTGCCGAGCATATATAGCCCGCATATATGACGGTTCAGAACCATATCTTATGGTCAATGATAACCATAATAAAAGGCTTTTTCTGTAATAGAGCAATAAAAAAGTAGTGGGTATGGAAAAATAGAACCTTACCTCTTCTCCAGATGACGATATAGATCTGGGCGATGGCAAACAAGACCACAGGGGACGATGGTGATGAGGACTGAGAAGAGCACAATGGGTGAAGGGAGGAATAGAGATATATTGGCGATCCAAACAAATTTGCACAATGAGATGGAGGCACAGGATAGAGATATTGGCGATCCAATCAATTTAATTAATTCATTTGCATTAATTGGTATTAATTTGATCAAATTTATTTCATCATTCCACGGATGTCTAAATGAACATGCTACTCCTACGACGCCGCTTTCCTCTTTCTCTTCTGGTTTAATCTTTGTCATCCCTTTGTTTATCTCCTCCTCCTCTTGTTCATACCCATTCTGACCTTCCACTGGTCTTCTTCCTCGTCAAAAAATGTCACGCTGCTTCCTCAGTCCATTTTTGGTCATCAGACGTATTCAGCTGAAGAAGACGAAGAATGGAACCATTTTGTTCAACCCCATCAACAACCCAATCAATAAGAATCAGTTTAACTATAGGTAAACAAGAATCAGTAAATAGTACGAGCATAAGTGGTGTCATTGTTTCTAAGAGAATCCAATGAACTGGTGATGCTACTAGAAATGAGTTTCCTTGGTTTGATATGAAGGAGGAAAATTGCAACAAAATGAGTTAGATCAAGTTAATTTGTGCTTTGGTGGGCAAACTATTGTCTTCAATCCTTAATATAAGAGTTAATTAACTAATTTGAATATATTAACTAACATCTTTCATCATGACTACTCTTAGATAGAAGCCCCTTAATGTGTACAAATCAATAGGGATATTTCGGGAAAACATTACTCCATCCTGTACTTAATGTAAGACCTATTACTCAATTTGATTAGATTAAGTTAGTTAAGGTAGTTAATATGATATGTTTTCGGATCTAAAACAACCTAATCATCTTCCTTATTTCCCTCCATATCCCTACTTGATTATGAATAAGAGAGCATCAATAGAAGTAAGTTAGTAAAAGATTTACGAATATATGAGAAATATATAGGTCTTATATTTAGAACCAAAATTAACTCTCCAATCAAATCCTACATTAAGGATCAAAAGAGTAGTTCTACATGTTCATTTAGGCCTACGTGGAAGGTCAAAAGAGATAAATAGTCTGTAGAAATGTTATGAGCTGTTAAAGATCGAGCGAAATTGCTCCACTTTTAAAATATCATGGGTTAAATTGTACTGTAAATTAGTTTAGGATACTAGATGCATCTACCTCAAAATGTTGCACCTCAACATTTCCTATGTGACTCTAATATACATATCTGAACCTATAATGTTTTATTCTTCCACTTATTATGCATGTTTGATATGTATGACTTCAAAAGTTTTATTTGAAATAATAAAAAATTACAACAGAAAAAAAATCTATGTATTATTTATAAATGTCTTACAGGATTTTCTTTTTATGGAGCTCAATCAACATGATAAATACTTGTGTAAAATTTTCTTGAAAAGGCATTCATAAAATTGCAGAGGTGAGAGTTTAAACCGTATACAACTACTCTCTCTAACACACACACTTATTCTCTCGAACATCGATCACTGTTATTAGAATCAGGCGAGATGCTTTAGAAATCATATTTATGTTATAGAGAAAATGAAGTTTTAGAAAGACGACAGAAAAATCAATATATGTGAGTGTGTTTGAAAGAATTCACCTGGGAAATGCAATGAGTGGCATGGAACACATCCATCGAAGAGGCTGCCAAGGTGGTACGATACTACCCCACAATTGCATCAATAATTAATTAACAGTGTATTGAATATGTATGTGTGTGTATATAACCAGTGATAAATTCAAATAAGATTATGGTGTCGATAATAAGAAATATTTTGAATTAATTCAGAGTTCTAAAATCTGATGCTAGCTAAACGTTACTCTTGATGAACTCCCAGACACTCCACAAAAATTATTTAATCATCAGAAATAAATTATAATTTGGAAAAGCTAAGAATATGTGCTACTCTTGTAATAATGCTTTGTAGAATAAATACTTATAATTAAATAATTTGTATATTTTGTTAAACTGGGGTATACTGATTTGAATAGGTAGATAATTAACCGCTCAAACTTTGCTAAATAGGAAGATAATCTCTTAATTTTTAAACTTTCTGCGGATAAATAAGGTACAAAATTTATGCCATCTATAGGAAGTGCATTTAACTTTGATATTTTGTTCGTGTTTCAACACTGGCAATATGATGCAAATTGCCTTTAAAAGCATAAAAGGGTGGGACGACAAGCATAAGCCTAGAGTCAAACCCCTATCTCCTATGACTTTGTGTCCATCAGCATGAATCTAACCCACAATTCACACCCTCTCATAAACTTGGGATGTATTATTCTCTTTCTTAAAAGGAGGTTTCGTCCTCAAACACGTATAAAAAGATTTTCCCTTGTCTGGTCATCTCTTTCTCTCCCTCTCTCCCCATGTTTATCAAAGCTATCGAAGAGCGGGGATAGCGTTCATGGTCCAAACTAGAGGTGACTGAAACCGAACTCAATTTGACTTTTTCGGTTCAGTTTATTTAGTTTTCAGGTAAAGATTTGGTTTTTATTATTTGAGAATTTCGGTTTGGTTATTTAAAAAATAATTCGGTTAAAACTGGAAAATCAAAATATATATAATATATTTATATTTAATTTGGTAAGTGCATTTTTTATAATTAAATAGGTATAAATTTTGAATTTTATTAGATAAAATCTATCGATATATTAAATCTATTTGATTTATTTTATATATTTTTCCCCCAAATCTAATCTTGAGGATAAAAAGTAATATTTCTACAAAACTTATTCATATATATTTTATTTTTTAGACAAAAAAATAAAAGATTAAGTTATTAATTAACCGAACTGAATTGAAATATTTTGTTTAATTTAGTTTCATTTAATTTAGTTAATTAGTTTCGGTTCGGTTTTTAAAATTAGCTCTATTTAGTTTTCGGTTATTTCAGTTTTAACTGAAAACCAAACAAAAAAACCGAATGCTCACCTAATCCAAATAGTTGGATCGATAGTCAAGCTAGAGTAACATATAATTAAATTTAAAAAATTATATGCATGTATATGATGCAAATATAGAAAATAAATATGAAATTTTTACGTAACTTAAAAATAAACATAAGCAGACTTACATGTAACAATATCTTTCCTAAATCAAGTCCCAGCACAATAAAATCATTGATTGATTTTGAAAATAACACAATAAGAAGTTAACAATACGAAGTCTTGGAAGCTTGAGAAAATCATGATCACTGATCTGTAAAACTTTTTTCTTAGATTTAAGGATGGATACGTTGAAGTAAATACAAAAAACAAACCATCTATTTCCTCAGTTTGTGTTCACAGTTCGCACGCGAAAAAAAAGGGCAGGTGGTACGTCCATCATTTATCAGTTTGTGTTCACACTTCGCACACTTCTCGGTTCACATTCTACAGCTACAAAAAAAAAAAAAAAATCCCGGTTTAGCATCTAAAAACATGGGAGGTGTTTTGTTCATCCATAGACATCCCCAAATAATATACTTCCCCCCTTCTGCCTCCAATATAGGACACTATAACTATATCACGGCAAACAAGAAATGATAGTTAAGCTATTTAATATAGCTCAAAATATAATTTCTTTCCCACTTTTACCCTTATTGAGAAATGTATTTAATTGAATTGAGAGTGCTATTTTGAAAAGAGGGAATATAATGAGTAGGGCAAAGTTGGAAAGTGACTATTAATTACAGGGGCAAAATAGGGAACATGGCATTAATTAAACTGAAGGTGATTTATATTCTGGACCATGCTTTTCTTATAGAAGTGCCTTATATTGTGCAGGGGAGAGAGTATAAGAGGGCAAAATTTAATATTATTTGATTGAAATATTCTCTAATAATAAAGAAAGAAAATGTTTTAGATAATTTGATTAATGATTAATGTTATGGAGAGGAACGTTAAATTTTTCTAAATATTATAAGACTTAATGATTAAAAAAATTTAAATTTCCTTCTGGACTAGCACTGTAAAGCCCTATCAAATTCTTCTGGGTTCGAGTTTGAGTAGTAGAAGAGATACCTGGGAGCTAGGGAAAGGCATGATAACAACTCCAAATAGGATACACGATGATAATATTAAAAAAATTTAAATAAAAGATATGCGAATTAAGGATATTCTCCCTAGATTCTCTGTATCGGAAATCTTAGATTTTTTTTTTTGCCAGAATCCAAAAAAAAAAAAATATAATAAGAGATTTAAATGGGAAGTAGCGTGACTTGTTTAATTTTCAAATTTATTAGTGTACATATTTTGTTCCCCGTTATGACTAATCCTCCGAAAAAAAAGCTATACATAAGATGCTACATTGATAGTTTACCAACTAATGTCGTCATCCAGTGAAAGTTTGTTTGTTTTTTTAATTAATACCATCATTATCCTTTTAAACGTTTTGTATATTATTTTAAAAAAATATACTTTTTGAAGTCGTCGAACAGCTTTATGGAATTCAAAATTCAAAATTATCATCCAAAAAAACAAACATACATTCACCTAGTTAAATGCCGATATTCACTGGCCTCTGTATAAGTACTACAGCTTATCTCACGTTCTTATATGTACATTATACACACACGCATATATCACTCGAGATTGATTATAATAATCACAATCAGTCTTCTGTGTAGTTGCGATATTTGATTGATTCGGCTAAGATGCAGCGTTCTGAAGCCCAACCTCGTCTTCCTCCTCCTCCTCCTCCTCCTCCTCTTCCTCCTCCTCAGAGCTTGAAGGTTCTCTTAGTGAGTACTGATGTTGTCATCCATAGCTGTATTAAGAATCAGCTTTCACATCCTCATTATCAAATCTCTATAGTTCCCACTTGTACTTCGGCGTTACGGCACTTAAACTATGATAACATTGACTTGGTTCTCAGTGATTTCTCTTTGAAAGACATGGATGGCTATGAATTCATCGCCCAAGTCCAACACTTGAGAAAAAACATTACCCACGTTGGTAAGTTCTCTCTCTCTCTCTCTCTCTCTATATATATATATATATATATATGTCTATATATGTCTCGATACTATTATGTTAATGAGAGAGTTTACATTTTGTTTATATTTTCCAGTAATATTTGAAGCTGAAAGATTAGGTCATGAAATCCGCACGGCGTTTAAATTGGGTGCATGTTATATTTTGCGGAAGCCATTGAGTGAGCCGTCTGATGAGATCAGAAATTTATGGCAACATGTTTTTAGGACGAGGGCTCAGAATCAGGGTTCTTCTTCTCTTGTTTCTTCCCAACAAGAAAGTCAAGAAAGAGGAAACGAGTTTATGAATCATGGCGAAGAACCTTCTTCGAAGAAGAGACCACGGTTCGTCTGGACCGATGAACGCCATGCACGGTTTGTTGAAGTTGTGAAACAACTTGGCAAGGGTATGCGATTTTTCATCTCCTTTTTTTTTAATTATTCATTGACCTCTGACCAGATAATTTATTTATAATTTTTGTTAGAAAAATTCTTTACTATTGCAATAAAGTCTTTAATTTAATGACCAAGAAGGAGTAACCTCTTTATTATTATTGATGAGAACTCCCTTTAATTAATATATGCAATATTTTGAGGGAAAAAAATAAAAAATTTGGGAACTATTTGTGTTCTTGAGCTTCTTATTTTTTGAGATCCTGTTTATAATTATTAATATAATAGTTTTTTCCCTTGTATCTCGGATGCATTAATCTGTGTATGTGTACTTTATGAATTATGAATATAAGAGCGTCGGTTATGAATAAATTTTCTATTATAATTATGAATATAATAGTTTTGTTTTCTATTTCCTTGTATGGCAGATGCGGTGCCTAAAAATATCCTTCTAGCTATGCATGAGCCAGGTCTGACGAGAGAAATTGTTGGGAGTCACCTACAGGTTGAGAGACATGGCTCTCTTCATTATTATTATTATTTAATATATATCTCACATACCAATCTAATTATATATGTTTTATTTTATATATATATAGATATTTCTTACATACCAATTTAATTATGGTTTCTTCTCTATACTTGCAGAAACATAGGGAAAACGAAAAGAAAAAGGAGAGAGAGGAGAGACAGCTGCGTGAACGACATATTAATAATCGTATTTTGGTTCCACCAGTAGTATCATCATCTTCGTACCCTGACATGTCGCATCTTCACCTTCTAGAAGCTTCCACGACTGATGCTCCTCCTCCTCCTTGGCCCCCAATGCAACGCCATCATTATAATCATCAACAACTTGCCTGCCAGACGCAAATGCAATTTAAACATCACCACCAACCCTTTGGTATTTGATTATATGATTACGGAATATATACATAACTTTCAATCTCTAAACCTCCACTTAATTATAATTATTGATCTTTTGTCTTAATTATTGATTGAGCTGCTGAAATTTTTTCTTAAGAAAATGGAGAAAATTGTTCAAATTCAAAGTTTAGGAATTGAATCAATAATTCAGGGACCAGAAGTTTTACTTTCCCTTTTGTTCTTCATGATTCTAATTTCTTATTAATTCTTTAAATTTTCAGGGGTCACACCTCTTATGGGGAATGGAGTCAATAACCTGACTTCTTTTATGCAGCAGCCTTCGCTTTCTTCCTATGGAAGAAGAATGCATCAGCCTGATCGAATTTCTAATGATGGAAAGCAAGCTCTGGGTACTTCGTTTAAAAGTACAAAACCACAGTTAACTCAAAATCCATCTTCAGGTTCTGGAATCATAGATAAAAACCAAGCTTCCTTACTGCAAAACTCAGGTTTAGGTTCTTCTCCTCATGGTACTACTATTAGAGGCTCTAATCAAAGCCAGAGCAATCAAAACCAAGCTTCATGTTTTTCTTCTCATGGTAGTAGTAATATGCCGCCGCATCAACTAGATCAAAACTCATGTTTACATTCTTCTCATCATGGTACTGCTATTGGAGGTGCTAGTCAAAGCCAGAGCAATCAAAACCAGGTTTCATGTTTTTCTTCTCATGGTACTGCTAATCAAAACCAGAACAATCAAAACCAAGGTGTTGGTATTGGTATGCAGCAACTAGATCAAAACCCATCTTCAGGTTCTGGAATCGTAATGCAGAACCAACTGATAGCTCATCAGTTTGATCAGGAAGATAGCTTCGATGTGGATGAGCTCTTGCAATCCATCCAAATGGATGACAATAATGTTGTTGAATAAATAAATACTCACTCCTCCTCTTTTCATGAGGAATAATCTCTCTCATTGGGGTGGTCTGAAATATACGGAAGAAATCCTTTTTTGTCTAAAATTTAAAACGGGTCTTTCCAATTGGATCCAACAATATTCAAATTAGGACGCAATGTATAACTAATATTTCTAGTCTATATATTTCTTGCGACTTTTTAAATTTATTGCCTTTGTTTATTTCAAACTTTTTATGGGATTTTTCATTGTCATTGTTGTGGCAAGTTTGTTGAATCATTGGTTCGAATATTTCAACGTTCTGTATGTTAATTAATTAACGCCTCAATGCCTACATTAATGACGATGTATTTAGGGAAAATCCCATTAAAAGTCAATTGGGTGATTTAACCTATAGACCCTTTTGCTCTTCTCTCCTCCTTCAAGTTCCATTGGTATCTCTCCAGTTCTATGATTCAAATTCAGGGAGGAGGATCAAATTATTCACTAATAATTGCTTCTTTTTAAAAACTCATAGCAAGACCTTAAAAAATGGTTGCTTTCAAGTTTGAAGTAAGAACACTGAAAAATATATATATGAAGGGACTTGAGATCCTTGTATCCATTAACAAAGGAGGATCATCAATGATTGCTTAACTCAGATAAAAAACGGTATTCGAGCGTGTTTGGGATTCAAACTAGAGAGCTTGTTGCTTTTTTTCCCCTCAGATTCCATGGTGAAGAGGGGGAATATTATGAACCCAGAAAGTTTTGTTGACGTCATGACGTGTTAACTCTTTAAATTAACTTCTCGAATTGGTTCGTGCTGTGTTTGTTCAATAATAAACACAAATTACAATGTTATCTAAGTTATTAATTTCTATGTCGCAAGCAACAATTTCTCGTGGGTTTGCTATTTTTTTTAAAAACAATAATTATTGATGAAAAATTTGATCTCCACCTCTGTGAATTTGAATGGGAGACTGGAGAGATCCAATAAAACTTGAAAGAGGAGAGGGATATGTAGAAGAGATAGATGAAGACATGGAAGGAGGAAGCAAAAGGATATAAAGGTTAAACCACCCAATTCTAAAAAGCTTAAATTAAGAAGATTGACCCGTTTTAGAATTTTTTATGTTTAGGAGCCTAACTTAGGATTTGAATATTTTAAAAGGTTTTTTTTAATAGGCTTTTCCATGTATTTATGTGCTATGCAACATTTGACTTTATGATTGTAAATTAGCCTAAGTTAAAAAAAAAGAGAGTAATACATATGGCGTACATAAAAAGAAATAAAGAATGATTTCATAATGGATGCACAAATCGCTAAAACATGCCCAAGTGCCTCAAATAGGATTGAGAGGGTATTAGTGTCTATAAAAGAAGATATAATATTGAAAAACAGGATTAAAAGGAAAAGAAAAGAAATATACTATAAATGTAAAGTTCTTGATATACTAAAAGGAAAAGAAAAGAAGATATAATATTGAAAAAATAAGATTAAAAGGAAAAGAAAAAAGTATGCTGTAAATATGAAGTTCTTGATATGATAGTGATGAAAGAAAAGAAATCCTTTTTAAAGTCACTAAGTTCAACAAATATGGCTATCGTATATATTAATTACTTTTACCAACTTTTATACTTATACATGTATTGATGTCTATAGTATATATTAAAAATATCAGTTTCTTAAAAGAATTTTTTTGAATTTGAAATAAATATTCTATAAGGAAATTTTAATTATTTATTAATTTAATTAATTAGTATTCTACTAGATCTAAACCTATAATCTTTTATTCTTCTACAAAATTTTCTTGAACTTATGGAATCTTAATTAGTATTCTTGAAACTATAACATCCTAACTTGGGTATGTTTGTTTTGACGATTGGATAAGTAACTTATTTTTACTTAAATTTATGGAATCTTAAGATTGGAAAAAAGTTAGATTGGGTAAAATTATGAGTGTTTGGATTAGCGATTGGATAAGTAACTTAAAATAACTTATGTAAAAGTTAGGATGTTTGGTTTGACTTTTGCATAAGTGACTTTTGTATTAATTAAGAGAGAAAAATTGAAATAATTATGAAAAATGAAAAAATGAAGGGATAATTGTGAAAAAATTCATCATTAGCAACTTAATTGCCAATGGGGCCTGGGAAGATATCTACACACGGAGGGATTTTTTCATAATTTTCTCAAGAGTTAACTTTGAAAATTTGGTAATGGTACAATTTTAATAAAATTATATCAAACTCTAATTTAAATTGGTACACTCCGAAAGTCTTTTCTACTGTGCAAGCTTAAATCTTATAAATTATATCAAACTCTAATTTAAATATTAGATCATAACTTATATTATCACATAGCTCAAAATCTAACAAAATAAACCGATTAAAATTTCAATAATATCTCCAATAATCCAAATAAATTATTTAAACTAAATTTAATGGGTAAAAACACTATATAGAAACTAATTTATGACATTTTTATAAAAAAATTGATTATAAAATCATAAAACAACTAAATAATAAATCCAAACTGATTAAAATTAATTATTAATTATTATCTACATTTTTACAGTCATATATTAACAAAACTTAAAACTTGTTTAAACTCTTATCCGAAAGTATTCTCTAATTAGTAGAAGATTACTATCTAAAGAGAGAGAAAATTATTTAGAACATTTTTCATAAAAGAAGTTTTGTGATTAGAAGTGATTTTGAGTACCTCATTGATCCTCAAAAATATGAAAATACTCCTATCAATATTTTTTTATACACATACAGGCACATAGCTCCAATAAGCTTCATTTTGAGGCTTATGACTTTTTTCAACTTATGACTTATTTCACCTTAAATCCAATCGCTGAAACAAACATCCAGTTTTTATCAAAACACTGTTCAAATCCAATTAAACACAGTTTAAATCCAATCTACCCTCCCAAATACTCAAACAAACACGCACATTATCTTTAAGGGAGAAGGTAAAGGTTGAAGAAATATCTATATTGGGTTAGACGTTAGATCCAGATATACATGTACAGTTGATATTTCTTTAGATTAATAAAACTCCTTTTGTTCTCCAACGTGTAAGCTCAGGTTGGAAGAATTTGACATGGCATTAGAGCCACCGGTGCGATCATGATCCATGTTTCTTTAATCGAGTGAGACACGTTCTTCTTCTTCTTCTGCGAGTTCTTTTTTTTTTTTTTTTTAAAGTTTTCTGTTTTCCCTTCTTGCAGTTCTTTGAATCCTAATGGGAGATGGAAGTGATGCTACTTTGAAGACCACCGGTGGTTTTGGCGCCGGCAATGTTTCCGATCCGGCCAATCTGTCTTTTACACATATGCTCTCTAACTTCACCCCTCCAAGAACCAAGGATCGACGATTGTGTCGCATGTTCTTACCGGCACCAACAACTATACCATTTGGAGTTGTGCTAATCAAATCGCTCTCAAGGGCAAGAACAAACTTGGTCACGACTAGTGGGAACGTTGTAATGCCATCGTGCTTTCTTAGCTCCTCAACTCAATTTCGAAGCATCTTGCCAATAGTTTGGTCTTTTATGGGGAAGTGCATAGGGTTTGGTCTGATTTGAAAGAATTGTTTGACAAGAAGAATGGCTCATGGATTTTTTGCTCTTCACCATGAAATTTCATCTCTTTGACAAGGTTCGTCTTCTGACTCGGTTTATTTTTCAAAGTTAAAAGAGCTTTGGGAGGAGCAATTTGTTCTTGTACATCTTCCAACTTGTACATGTGCTACTTCCATGGCGTACGTCGAGGCGCTTCAGCGACAAAAACTTCTGCAATTTTTTTGGGGCCTAATGATTCCTATGCCCAAGCTCTTAGTCAATTACTGCTTATGGTACTTGATTGAACCATATATTTTATATATAATTTTCATAATTAAATTGGGATCTTAATACATTTTCTCAGGCGTTATTGTATTATTAAGCATCGATTTGAGTAAAAGACATTTGCATTGAATTAAATGTAAATAGAGGCAAAATGGTCATAATTTGTTAATTATTCATACAAATGATTTCTTGAACTTTTGATGATATATCATGCTTAATTTTGCATCTCAGGTGTTTTGGGAAGAATTTGGTGATTTTTAGAGGTTTAAAATTAATATTTTGTAGACTGGGAAAATTACAGAAAAGGTCCCTGATTAAAACTTGTGTTTTGACGAGGAGGCTTCTTCTTCTCCAGCTGAGCAGCAACGACATGGGAGAGACATGGTGAGCTGGGAATTGGAGAGTGGAGAATAACGAAGGATAATGGGTGAAGTGGGAGACTGTAGGCATCTTATCTCCATCGTCTGGCCATCTTATCTCCATCATCTAGCATTTTATCTTCATCTTTTTCCTTCTGTAAAATGGAACATCCCAGCATCCAAAACCTCCAGCCTTCCCTTATACCTTCAGTCTTCTTTCATTTGCCGAGGTGAAGTGAGAAAGAGGTCATCACTGTCACCACCGACCTCTTCCCTTCATCACCACCATTCACTTTGACCTCCCTCGGCATTTTCCTCTCCTTCATTCGCCACCTTTATCATCTTTTTTCCTTCCTTCTTTTACCACCGTCACCATTGTCTTCATCTCCATCAGCACCATCGTCCTTCTCTTTCCTCCTTCCTTTGTTCACAACACCACCGACCCTACTTCCGACAACCAGTACACTTCCTCTGACACCTTCGTTCATCTTGTTTCATAGCCTTCTTCATTGAAAGCTACTGCTTGCATCACCACAGTATTCTATCTCTGTTCTCAAACTACTTCCGTCGACCTTCACTCTCAAACACCACCACCTACCAATCGCCGACGAACTTTGAAACAGAGGAAACACTGAAACAGAGCACCTCTCCTTCTTTGTCGTGATGGACCAATAGGCATTCTAGTTATTCTCCTCTATTCTCTCCACTGTCATCTTTATTCACCACCGCCGAGAAGAAGCCCGAGCTTCTTTGTTGTTGAGACCGTTGAGAGCTTGGGTTCATCGAAAAAAATCACATTTCCAGTGAGCTCCAAACCAGAAACAGAGAAGCAACCGTCGATCTTCGTCCATGCCATCCTGTTCTTATCACCATTAGACATAAAGCTCAGACATTGCAATGCCGTGAGTTTGAGTTCAGGGAGAGAGAAAGCACCACGAGTCAGAGCTCCCATAATAGGAGTGACGGCGCTGCTGGTGCTCTGCACTTTCACCTCATTTCACCATCTTCCTCTGCCACTCCCTCCATCGCTTGCCACCATCATCTACCAACCCATTGTGAGAAAGAGAACTATGAAGCCCTAAATACCAAACCTCAGAATAGCCGGTGTGTTTCTGCAATTCTCCAGCCCCCATTTCTGGCGAAGTTGATTTTTTCGGTGAGTTTTTTCTTCATAGTTCCAGCGTCGTTTCTGACTAGAGCACCACAGTATCCTCATCCATCGGCATTCTTTGTGAGTTCCAACTGTGTTTACAGTTCTCGGATGGAGTTTTGCATTTTTCGGCGAGTCCTTGATTTTTCCGGCCCCCATTTTCCGGCGAAGACAATTTTTGGCAACTTGCGTTATTCAATGACTATTATTGGCTGAATTGTTTGCTTCTTGGTAGTGTAGACCCTTGCTTGAGTTCATGCAAAGACACAGGGAGTCATTTAATTTGATTTTTTTTAAATGTTTTGTTTGAAAATTGATTATTGTTTGTATAAATTATGGATTAACTTTGTGTGATTAAATTTTGCTTGTGAGATTTAAATATTCCTTTCTTATGATTTAAGTTAATTTGAGTGGCGTGTTTGTTTATGTATTTAGTTAAATTGCATTTTTATTTCTTTATTAATTTTTAACAGAAAAACCCAAAAATCAATTTTCTCTTATTTTATTGTATTTGCTTTTGCATGACATTTAGTTTTACTTAGGAAGTCCAAAGAAAATGGCTCTTTGAATGAGACGACCTGAGTATTGTATTATACTATAATTTTTGGAATAAATATTTTGCTTTTAACCCCGAGACGCAAAGACATGGTTGAATCAATGGCGCCATTGCCAGAGTCATTTTTGACTCCATGGTTAACTAAATGTCAATTGAGAAATTGGTTGGGGTTGCTTGTGTGAGCTTCTTTATTTTACTTAGACTTTAAACTTATTTCTTTTGTGTGTTGCATTTTTTTTAGTGGAGGTTTTGAATTTAATTAATTAATTAATTTATTTTACCACTTTCCATATTTTAAAAAAATTGAATAATTATTGTTTTATTTTCCTTTTACACATAGGTGCATTTAAATACTTACCATTGCCTAAATAACTTGCATATCCTACATTTTGCTGTGTTGAGTGGTTTGAAATTTAAATAGTAATTAATTTCAGTTCAAAAAAAAAAAAATCCCCCCAGATTGGTATGCAAGAGGATTTTGGCATTTCATTGCTTCTTTTAATATTTTTTATATGTCCGATCAATTTGAGAGGACACTTGATCATTCCTTTAATCTTGAATTGTTCATTGACTTAGGTTATTGTGTTTCTCAAGTACCACTATGGCAAATAACATTGATGGACAACCAAGGAGGAGAACTATCAAGGATGTGACAAGATCAGATATCACTTATGATCCTTTCAACGCCACATGCCCTAAACTTAATGTCAATTTTGAGCTCAAGGGACCTCTGCTTGCTCACTACCTCGCTTCCATGGCCTTGAGAAGGAAGACCCTTACAACCATCTCAATACATTTCACTTGGCTTGATTAAATATGAAGTCTGTCGGTGCTCACCTGGAAGATGTGCAACTAAAGATGTTTTACTTCACTTTGGAAGGGGAGGCGAAAGAGTGGTAAATGATGCTACCAAGGCATGTTAATAATGCTCTTCATTCATGGGCTAATCTAAAGAAAGCCTTCCTGGACAAGTACTTTCCCACTGCAAGAATTGCTGAGCTCAAGAAGGAGATTTACTCTATCAAACAAGACCCCTTGGAGTCTTTCTATGAATATTGGAGCCGCTTCCAAGAACTTTTGGCTAATTGTCCAAAATAAACCATCGATAAGCAATTGATCCAATACTTTCATGATGGTCTTTTACCTAATGAGAAGGGCATTCTGGATGCTTAGCTGGGGGTTCCTTGGAAGATTGCACTGCAGAGGAAGCGTGGGCTCAAATTAAAATAAGAGCTCGAAACACTCAACAATACAATGTAAGAGATATCAGAAGCATCTGTGATATCGGATCCAACCAAAGGATGGTCTTTTTTGAATCTAAAATAGATACACTCACTTCGCAACTTTCTCTCATCATCGCTGAACTTCAACATTTGATGAGTACCCAACAAGAAACTCATTCTCCTACTTCACTAGCTCTTGTTGCACCTAGTTGTGATAATTGTGGTTCAGTCATGCATATTACAAGTCTATGCCCTAATCCCCATGAGGAAGTCAATGCTGTATATCAAGGAAGGCCTAACCAACAATAAAGATGGGACTCTAACACCACCACCTACAATGAAAATAGAAGACCTAATCCTAATTTTGGTTGAAGGAATCAAGAAGGTTTATCTTATCAAGTCCAACCATATGGGTCAAACCGTGGGCAAATGGTGCCTATTCAAGAGTCTAAAGGCAATGAGACTAATCAATTAGTGAAGAGCTTGGCCGCCCAAATTACTAGCATTGATAATCGGAGGATGGAAGATAAAGCTTTGAATGAGGGTCAATTTTCTTCTATCAATGCATCCCTACAGAAGCTATGCAATGATAGGGCAAGTGACAATACTCAAGTGGCTCATATGTAAAAGAAGTTTGAAGGGTTGGAGTAGAAAAATAACACAGTTCAATCCCACTTAACCTAATTCTCCAATTCCTTAAGTGATGTGCATGCTAAGACTAGTGGTTCTATTCCTTTAAACACTGTCATCAATCCCAAGTCCCTAAAATGCTATTGAACTGAGGAGTGGCAAGAAGGTACACTTTGCTGAAGAGATTGACAATAAAGTGGATGAGGAAATAGAAGTTAAAAGTCCACCTTTGAGCCCAATGAAGCTTCCAAACCATGAGAACTCCAAAGAAAAGGCTATTCTTGAAAAGAAGAAGGACAAAGCAGTTGAACAACTTCAAGTTGAACAGCAACCACTTCTAAGAGAGGTTGGCTCGAAGGAAAGAAGTACTTTTGATGAAGGCGAGACAAGCAAGCAAGGCACCTTATCCAATGCTAATGATAATGAGGTAAAAATTTCTCAACTCCCTTTCCCTAAAGCTTACTTTCAAGGCAAGAAAATGCATGATGAACAAAGTGAGAAAGAAAAGTATGACTTGTTTGGTAAGTTGCATATCAATGTTCCTTTCTTCCAATTGGTTAAGTCTATGCCTAGCTATTGCAAATTCTTGAAAGAGCTTTGTACTAACAAGAGGAAGTTTAATCCTAATAAGAGAGTTCAAGTTAGCTCTAATTTGTCTACCCTATTCAAACCTCAAATCCCTGATAAATGCAAGGATCCTAGCTCATTCACTATACCTTGTACCATAGGTAATGTAAATGTAGCTCAAGTCTTGTTAGACTTAGGTGTAGCTATTAATGTCATGCCTAGTTCTATTTTTAAGTCTCTTGGTGTCAAAGAACTTAAGAAGACTAGTGTGGTAGCTAACAGAAGCATTAGGCAACCACAAGGTATCATTGAAGATTTACTTGTCAAAGTCAAGGATCTGGTTTTCTCGGCTGACTTCTATGTGTTAGACATGTCTCAATAACCTAGTAAATCTACCCTTATCTTAGGAAGACCCTTCATGATGATAGCTAGCACCTTAATAGACATGAAAAATGGATCAATAACCATAGAAGTGGGTAACCATAAGCTAAGTTTCAATATGTATGAAGCCATGAAACACCCTTTTGAAGATTGTTCTTTATTAGGTGTGAATTCAATTGACTTAGCACTTAATGATATAGTCAATGAATATGAGCTCAATGTGCACACTGATAATTGTGATCTTAATTGTGGCATTGCATTAGATTCATGTGATGATAAACTCTCTTCTCCTTCTTCTGTTGATAATCTTGATTCACAAGGGAGTCAGATTTCCAACCTTAACTCATCGATGGTTAATTGTTGGTTATCTTCCCTTAGTGATTTTTCCCTTACTTCCCTTCATTTATGGGAATTTAATTCTTTTGATAATTCATGCTTTAGTGATGATTCTTGTGAGGAAGGTACTATTGATGTTTTAGCTCACAAACTAGTAGAATAGATTGAGTACAAGGTAGGTAATCAAGCCACGGACAATTTGAACTCCAAGGAGATAGACATCACACCAACCAAGACATCTTCTTGTATGACACACTTTGAGGCTGAACGCAGTATAGTTAAAGGGTCACTTCCTAACTCATCACTTAAGTCTCGAACAAAAATTACTCCTCACACCTTATGATTTTTGAATGAACTAATCACTCCTTATGAAAAAGGTATGAAGGAAGCTATTTTCCCCAAGCCTGTTGTTGTTGTAAACCCATGTATAAGTAGTAGAATATACGGAGCTTAGTTCAAGTCATGCATCACCTAAGTTTGCAAAGGGGAGTATTTCTACTACCCTTGATCTTCTTAGACTAATCCCCTCTATTGTTCAACCCCCTGAACTAGAGCTTAAGCCTCTTCCCTCTAATTTGAAATATGTTTTCCTTGCTACTGATAGGAAATTGCCTGTGATTATTTCAAATTCATTGTTTGTGAGTAAAGAGGAGAGACTGCTTGATATTTTGAGTAGAAATTGAAAAGCTCTAGGTTAGACTTTAGCTGACATTCTTGGGATCAATCCAGTTGTTTTTACCTATCAGATCCTATTGCATGAGGAATCCAAACCACTTAGATAGCCCCAAAGACCACTCAACCCACTGATTCTAGATGTGGTCAAGAAAGAAGTGACCAAGCTCTTGAGTGCATGTATAATCTAACCCAATTTCTAATAGTGAGTAGGTTAGTCCGGTATAGGTTGTACCTAAGAAGAGTGGGATCACTGTAGTGAAGAATGAAAATAATGAGTTGATACCTACTAGGGTGCAAAATGCTTGGCGAGTATACATAGACTACAGGAAATTGAATGAAGCCTTTAGGAAAGATCATTTTGCCTTACCCTTCATAGATCATATGCTTGAAAGGTTGGCAGGTAAGAGTCACTATTGTTTCCTAGATGGTTATTCAAGATCTTTTTAGATCCCTTTGGCTTTTGAAGATCAAGAAAAGGCCACTTTCACTTGTCTATTTGGTACCTATGCTTATAGGAGAATGTTGTTCGGATTGTGCAATATACCTGGCACTTTCCAATGCTGTATGATGTCCCTATTCAGTGATTTTCTCAAAAATTGCATAAAGGTTTTATGGACAATTTTATAGTGTATGGCAATTCAGTGTATGGCAATTCATTTGAAGCTTGTTTAGATAGTTTAGATAAGGATCTTGCTAGACGCATAGAAAAATTTAGTTTTGAATTATGAGAAGTGTCATTTCATGGTTGATCATGGAAAAGTATTTGATCACTTAATATCTAGCAAGGGTATTAGAGTTGATAAAGCTAAAATTGAGGTAATTTCCTCATTGCCCTCCCCCACTAATGTTAAAATGCTTCATTCTTTCTTAGGGCATGCAGGTTTTTACTAACGATTCATAAAAGATTTCAGTAAGATAGCTTTACCATTATCCAAACTAATGCAAAAACATGTTGATTTTGTCTTTGATGATTCATGCAAACAATCATTTGATGAATTAAAATCACACTTGATTTCTCCTCCTATTCTAAGTACACCAAATTGGACCTTACCTTTTGAACTAGCATGTGATGCCTCCAATTCTGTTGTGGGGGTCATGCTAGGATAAAAGCATAACAAATTATTCCATGTGATTGCTTATGCATCCAAAACCTTGGATAGTGCACAAAAGAATTACACTACCACTGAAAAAGAATTGTTTGCTATGATATTTGCATTAGATAAGTTTAGAAAGTATTTAATCAATTCCAGAGTAGTTGTGTATATAGATCATGTAGCTGTGAAGTTTCTTTTCACCAAGCCTCAATCAAAACCAAGGCTCAGTAGATGGATATTACTGCTACAAGAGTTTGATATTAGCATTAAGGATAGGCCAGGAATTTTGAACTTTGCAGAGGATTACTTGAGTAGACTACCGAATGGTACAAGGGGAGTACTTGACTTTGATCTTGTTTGTGATGACTTTCCTAATGCATCCCTTACGTCTATCTTTGTTCATGTTCCTTGGTTTGCTAATTTTATCAACTATATTGTGATCGGTCTCATTCTTGAGCATATGTCTACCTTTCTAGCTCAGAAGCTTAAATGATAATCTGAACACTACATTTGGGATGAGCCCTATTTGTGGAGACAATGCTATGATCAAGTTATCAGAAGATGTGTTCCAGAGACCAAATCCAAGGACATACTTTTTGCTTGCCATTTAATGGTTTATGGTGGACACTTTATTGCCAAAAAAACCTATAGGAAAGTATTAGATACTGGGTTTTACTGGCCTATCCTATTGAAGGATGTATATTTGTATTGTAAGGAATATGATAAATGCCAATGATTTAGGGTAGGAAAACGACACAAGATGCCATAACAACCTATGTTCTTTTGTGGGATATTTGATGTGTAGGGTATAGTATAGACTTCATTGGTCTTTTTCCATCTTCATCTGGCTATACCTATATTTTGTTAGCTATGGACTACCTCTCTAGGTGGGTCGAAGCTATTCCCACTAGGAAAGATGATGCTCAAACGATTTCCGAGTTTCTCAAGTTTTACATCTTTTGCAGATTTGGAGTACCACGGCTATAGTAAGTGATAGAAGCATCCACTTTTGCAATAAGGTTATCAATAACCTACTTGCTAAGCTTGGGGTATCCCTTAAAATGTCCACTCCTTATCATCCACAAACAAATGGGCAAGCAGAAGTATCCAACCGAGAGATCAAATAGATTATAGAAAAGATAGTCAAGCCTTCAAGGAAGGATTGGAGCTTAAGTTTGGAAGAAGCACTATAGGCCTACAAAACCGCTTTTAAGACACCAATAGGAATGTCCCCTTATCAGCTTATCCATGGAAAGGCTTGTCATATTCCAGTGGAATTAGAGCACAAGACCTATTAGGTTGTGAAAATGAGCAACATGGATGTGGAAAAGGCAGGCTTGGAAAGAAAATTGCAACTACAAGAACTTGAAGAAATGTGACTGGATGCTTATGAGAGCTCTCGCATTTACAAAGAAAAGACTAAACTAGATGCTTATGAGAGCTCTCACATTTACAAAGAAAAGGCTAAGCTGCTTTATGATAAGAAGATCCTAAGGAAGAACTTCAAAGTACGTGATCGTATGCTTTTGTACAGGTTTCAATTTAAGTTGTTAAGTGGAAAGCTTAAAGATAAATGGTATGGGCCTTTCATCGTCACCAAAGTACATTCATTCGGCATGGTAGAGCTACTAGATGAAACTATTGGAAAGGAGTTCCAAGTTAATGGACACCTCCTCAAGCTCTACCGTGATTCATCATCAAAGCCTACTTAAGGCCAGGTTACTTCTTCTTCTTTCACTATCTTTTGCTTTTAGTGTTCTTCCATCGGTTATTATGTATGCTTTACTGATTGCTTGAGATAAGTGTGGGGGAGGGGCATTTCAGTAGAAGTAGTATAGCTTTTTTTTTAAAAAAAAAAAGTGTGTATCCTTTGTTTGCTTTACAATTTTTTGTTAGATTTTTGACACTGCCACTCTTGATTACCATTGTGCCTTGAATTTCAAATTGCTTTACACATTGAGAGCAATGTGTTGATTAAGTGTGGGGGAGGAAAATACATTTTAAATCCCAATGGTTGTTTTTAAATGAGAAAATGCCTTAAACTAGATTTTTTTTTGGGCAATGACTTGCTTTGATGCATGACCTAAGTGGTAAATGGTCACATTTTCCACTTTGGAAATGTGATTTGCAAGAAATTTTTTGAGCTTTCATGAAATCTAGTCTTTGGCAACTTTTTGGAACCATGATTTTCAAGTACATGGGAAGAAAAATGAACCCACAATTGGATTTTTACTTATTTCTTGTAAAAAAAAAATCGTAAGTATATTTAAGATTTGAGCATTATTGTAACTGATTGCAATATCTTAAATTAATTATATTTGTAAGGTTAACATTAGGAATAGTTAAAAATATGTTTTGTGGTTAGCTTACTATGCAACTGATTATGTTGGAAGGAGCATTAGAGAAAAACCTTGTTAGAAGATTAATTGAGCCTCAAATTCTTTCCATGTGTGCATGTTCACTTGATTTTTCACCTTCTAGAACTTGTTTCAACTCTTCTTCGAAATGGCATTTGCATTAGTGTGATGAAAATAAAAGAGGCATTCAATTTTAAACCCTTTCACCCAAACACAAACCCTCATTTATCACCATTTGCTTACTCATTTTCAGCCCTTCCCAAGTTATGCATGTCATTTATTCATAGTGTTTATGGTATTCTAAAATCAAAGTAAATTTCCAGTTAAACAATTTGAAGTGCCATGTATAAAAAGGGGGGGGGGGAAGAAGAAGTAAAAAAAAAGCATAGGAAGCATTTATTCATGAATTAAGAACAGAATTGGCAATAGTTTGTAAAGTTTTTTAGTTCATATGAACTTGTCAAGTAATTTTGACTTGCATATCAACTCTTTCTTTTTTTTTAATTAATTAATTCCATTCAACTTTTATCCATCATTACAACCCTTTGAAGTCTTCTTGATTTGTTACATTAATTGTTATGAATAGTGGATATGTTAGAGTTGTTACAAGCCTATAATAAGGTGTTGATTGAGTGAGCTAGAGTGAAATTTTTCCAAAGAAGCGAGATGAGTGAAACAGTAATACTGTGAGAATCTCTTGTGCTTCATTCTAATATTCTGGTTTGTGTAGTTAACTAATTTCTTTGCACCTCTTGATTATGACTAGTATTGGCTCGAGGAATTTGATTAATTGATCCTTTGCCTTCTAATTATGAAATTTCTTATCTTTCAAATGCATTAGTGATTTCAACTTAGAAAATTGTACTTAATTGCCTTTGTTCAGGAGTACAAAGGTCTAAATGTGGGGGAATTGATTGAATCGTATATTTTATATATAATTTTCATAATTAAATTGGGATCTTAATGAATTTTCTGGGGCATTATTGTATTATTAAGCACTAATTTAAGTAAAAGACATTTGCATTGAATTAAGTGTAAATAGGGGCAAAATAGTCGTAATTTGTTCGTTATTCATATAAATGATTTCTTAGACTTTTGATGTTGTATTGTGCTTAATTTTGCATCTTAGGTGTTTTGGGAAGAATTTGGTGATTTTTAGAGGTTCAGAATTAATATTTTGAAGACTGTGAAAATTCCAATAAAGGTCCCTGGTCAAAACTTGTGTTTTGACCAGGCTTCTTCTTCTCCAACTGAGCAGCAATGACATAGGAGAGACATGGTGAGCTGGGAATTGGAGAGTTGGGCATCTTATCTCCATCATCTGGCCATCTTATCTACATCATCTGGCATTTTATCTTCATCTTTTTCCTTCTATCAAATGAAACATCCCAACATCCAAAACCTCTAGCCTTCCCTTATACCTTTAGTCTTCTTTCATTTTCCTTGCCGAGGTACTACAGAATGGGGAGTTGAAGTAAGAAAGAGGTCATTACTATCACTACCGACCTCTTCCCTTCATCACCACCATTTACTTTGACCACCCTCAGCATTTTCGTCTCCTTCATTTCGCCACCTTTATCATCTTCTTTCCTTCCTTCTTTTACTATCTTCACCATTGTCTTAATCACCATCAGCACCATCATCCTTCTCTTTCCTCCCTTTGTTCACAACACCACCGACCCCACTTCCGGCTACCAGTACACTTCCTCTGACACCTCCGTTCATCTTGTTTCATAGCCTTCTTCATTGAAAGCTACTGCTAGCATCACCACAGTTTTCCACCTTTGTTCTCAAACCACTTCTGTTGACCTTCACTCTCAAACACCACCACCTACCTATCGCAGGCGAGCTCTGAAACAAAGGAAACGTTGAAACAGAGCACCTCTCCTTCTTTGTCGTGATGGACCAACAGGAATTTTAGTTATTCTCCTCTGTTCTTTACACTGTCATCTTCATTCACCACCGCACGAAGATGCCCAAGCTTCTTTGTTGTTGAGATCATTGTGAGCTTGGGTTCATAAAAAAAATCACATTTCCGGTGAGCTCCAAACCAGAAAGAGAGAAGCCACCGTCGATCTTCGTCCATGCCATCTTGCCCTTATAACCATCAGACGCAAAGATCAAACATTGCAGTACCGTGAGTTTGAGTTCAGGGAGAGAGAAAGCACCGTGAGTCGGAGCTCCCATAATAGAGTGACGACACTGTTGGTGCTCTGCACTTTCACCTCATTTCACCATCTTCCTCCACCACTACCTCCGTCACTTACCACCACCATCTACCACAATCATTGTGAGAAAGAGAACTATGAAGCCCTGAATACCAAAGCTTAGAACAGCCGGTAAGTTTCTGCAATTCTCCGGCCCTCATTTCCGGCGAAGTTGATTTTTCTGGCAAGCTTTTTCTTCATAGTTCCAGTGTTGTTTCTGACTAGAACACCATAGTATCCTTATCTATCGGCATTCTTTGTGAGTTCTAGCTATATTTACAGTTCTCCGGTGGAGTTTTGCATTTTTTGGCGAGTCCTTGATTTTTCCGGCCCCCATTTTTTGGCGAAGACAATTTTTGGCAGTTGTGTTATTCAATGACTCTTACTGGCTGAATTGTTTGCTTCTTGGCAGTGGAGACCCTTGCTTGAGTTCATGCAAAGATACAGGGGAGTCATTTAATTTGATTTTATTTTCTTATTTAAATGTTTTTTTTTTGAAAATTGATTATTGTTTGTATAAATTATGGATTGAGTTTGTGTGATTAAATTTTTCTTTTGAGATTTAAATATTCCTTTCTTATGACTTAAATTAATTTGAGTGACGTGTTTGTTTATAAATTTAGTTAAATTGCATTTTCTTTTATTTATTAATTTTTAACAGAAAAACCCAAAAATCAATTTTCCCTTATTTTATTGCATTTGATTTTGCATGACATTTAGTTTTACTTACGAAGTCCAAATAAAATGGTTCTTTGAATGAGATGACCTGAGTATTGCTTTGTATTGCAATTCTTGGAATAAATATTTTGTTTTTGACCCTGAGATGTAAAGACATGGTCGAATCAGTACCTCTTCCTTCCGTCAATCAAGCTTATGGCACCTCTTCCTTTAGTCAATCAACCTTATGGCATGATTTTGGAAGATGAGGCTCATTGTTCCTTTACCTCTCTTGAAAACTCCTCCTTTATTGAACATATAGCCATGGTGGCAAAGGGGAGGGGACAAGGCAAAGGAAGGGGTCATGGAAATCTGACTTGGAATGTTCTTACTGTCACAAACCTAGTCACCTTAAAGACAATTGTTTTCAATTAATTGCGTACCTAGCTAATTTTTGAGGGCATAAAGGTAAACAAGTCAGAGAGACCATTATTAATCAAGCTTCTGCTAGCTCGCCATCTGATGAAGAAGCTCCCACCAATATGACCAGCACTATTACACCATCATTTACTCAGGAGCAGTATGAGCGTCTTCTGGCTCTCCTTAAAAGGGATTTAGAACCAACCATTCATGTGTTAGCTAGTACAGGTTTCGCTATCCCTCCATCTTATTCTAAATCATATCAACATTGGGTGATAAATTATGGGGCTACTACTCACATGGTTAGTAATTTGAATCTCTTATGTTACAGAGTATATGATGGGCCTATCAAATCTATTAAACTGCCTTATGGGAAACAAGTACCAGTCACTCATATTGGTTGTGCTAAAATTGTCAATAATATAACTGTCTCAAAAATTTTATATGCACCTTCGTTAGAATTTAATTTGTTGTCTGTGTCTCAGTTGACAAAGGAACAACAGTGTCTTGTCACTTTCTCTCCTGATTCCTATCTCATGCAGGACCTACAAGGTGGTAGGACAAGGGTGACTGGTAGATTAGTTGAAGGGCTCTACATTTGGCAAATTACTAAATCATGTGCTTTTATTAAAACTATTCACACTAGCTTTAAGAATCTTAGTTTTTCTAATATGTGCATGTGGCACAATAGATTGGCCCATGTGCCCTATTCTGTTATGAAACATTTGGGTTTTGTATATGAAAACTATACTATGCTCAATGCAAAATATAAAATTTGTGTTCGGTCTAAACAAACCAAATTCTCATTTACTTTTAGTTAAATTAAAACTCATAACTTTTTTGAATTGCTTCACCTTGACATGTGGGCACCCTATCGAATTCCCATACACCAAGGATATCTTTGTTTCTTAACCATTGTTGAGGACTTTTCTAGGGCAACGAGGACATTTCTGGTAAGGTTCAAGTTGGAGGTAACTAATTATGTTAAGAATTTTATTGCATGCCGCCACACAATTTTCTCTAGCTGTTAAGACCATTAGGAGTGATAACGGATTAGAGTTTGTCAATTCTAAACTTACTAAGTTCCTCGAGGGACAAGGGATTGTGCATTAAACCACATGTCCACATACACCCGAACAAAATGGTGCTATAGAGAGGAAGTATAAGACAATTGTTCAAATTGCAAGGGGGCTTATATTACAATCAGGAATCCCTATCCAATATTGGGAGGAGTGTATAAAAATGGCTTCCCATTTAGTTAATAAGATTCCTTCTCGTGTATTAGGATATAAAACTCCCTATGAGAATGTATATGGAAAGACTCCAGATTTGACTCATCTTAAGTTATTTGGGTCGCTAGCTTATGCTACTAACTTGCAGGATGGTGATAAGTTTCAAGGCAGATCCATTCCTTGTGTTTTTCTTAGCTTTCTTGAGAATCAAAAACATTTTTAGCTCCTTGATCTAGAAAGCAAAAGAATTTTTTCTAGTAGACATGTGAGTTTCATTTAAAACAAATTTACATTTAAAGATGTTTCCTCTAATAATTCTGATGGAGTGTGCAGGGACATGCGAGACATGTTCTAGTTTGATTTAGATTATGCTCAATATATTTGTTCATTGAGAATTGAGGTTGTACTTGTTGACCGACATCTAGACTTCACATGCAGCAATCAAGAAGATGACACGCAAACTAGAATACAAGGGCGGACTTCTTCACATTCCAAAAATAGAGGGCGGACCAGTAGAGAAAGGCAACCTCCTATTTGGTCCAAAGACCATATTTGCTCACTTATACAAGCTCAAAGGGATAATAGGTATCTTTATAGCATTCATAACTATGTTTCATATGCAAATGTCTCTTCTGATCACATGTGTTTTGTGTAATGCCCCAAAATGTGATTAAGGGCTAATGACTCTAAAAGTGAATGTAATTAATGTAAAACAAACACTTTGGAGAATATAATGTGAATTGAGAGTTGTATGAGTAGTAGTCAGTGCCCAAACCCTGTATTTGAGTTCAATTGTGGCATTAAAACCTAAATTGAATAAAATAAGGGGAAGGGCGCATGGTATGATGTAATGGAATGAGAAAATGTGTTAAAGTGGTTATTCAAAAGGAATTTTCGTAGTCAAGGGCAAAATGGGGAAAAAAAAGTTACCAGCCAATTAGTCGATAACCGAAGAGGGAATCTACCAATAACTTAAGGATTAAGTGGAGAGACTAAGTGTCAAGTGAAATAAGAGAGAGTAATCGCATGATGCAAGCTTATGGAAGAAGTTCTAGGATGATGACACATGTCAACGTATGAGCCATGGATCAAGATCAAACTTTCAACACAAATTTCTCTTCCCTCTCTCCTTATTAAGTTGGCCAAGGAGGTATGGAGGGAGTCCAAAAATCTGTTTCATTTTCATCTCATCTTCTCTCTCTCTCTAGTCTCCATTTTCGTCCAAGTGAAGGAGGAAAGAGAAACGAAAAGGTGAGAATTTGACCTTGTTGATGACACCAAATGCTCACATCCTCTTCTTTAATTTTGTTTATGTTGATAAGAGCTTTAATCCTATGGTTTTATATTTTTGAAAGGAGGTGTTTGAGTGCTTGAGAAAATTTGAAGGTTAAAGAATCAAGGAACAAGCTTGGGAAAGTGAAAGAGGTAAGTGATAGCTTCTTTTTGGTATATATATTATGGCCATTTGTGGGGCTTTGAATTATGGATTTTTCCCTGATTTTCATGCATATAAGGATTTAATGAATTGCATGAGGTTTTGTGTTGGAAATGGTGTGTTGTTGTGTCATTTGAACAATGAAATTAGTTTAGAGTTCGGAATGTGAAGTTTAGCAACTTTGTGGATTGGTGTTGAAATGTGTCTCAAAACAGAACATGTGTATGGAATGTGATTTTGGGTGTTTTGATGTTGCCATTGGATTCCTTGTGAAAAATTGTGTGGGAATAGGTTTGGTTGTGAATTTTGGAACCATTGGATATTTAGGTTGAAAAACTGGAAATTCTGGAAAATGGTTAAGTTAAAAATCTGTGCAGGGAACCAACTTTACATAGGATTTTGAAATAGCAAATGATGCCAAAATGTTGTGAAATTTTTTAGACTTATAGTTCATATTGCAAGCTTTCCAGTGATATAAAATTTGAGTCATTTTAATGTTTGTGTACGAAGTTATAGTTATTTGAAAATCAGCTAGGAGACAAGTCTATGGTTGGCCACAGCCAGGGATATGGGCCGCGACCCAAAACCTTCTGACCAGTTCTTGGCCGCAACCCTAAAGGTGTTAGCTGCGGCACAAAACTTTCTAGCATGTTTCTGGCTGTGGCCCAAAAGTTTCTAACATATTTTTGGCCGTGGCCAGAGGATCTTGACCACAGCCCAAAACTTTCTGACCATCTGTTGGCCGCAACCATTGAATGGCTTGGCCGCGGCCAACTCTCCAAAAATGGCATTTTGAACTTTTGAAAGATGGTCTTTGGTTAAGTCTTTCCTAACCTTTTAGGCATTTGTTTAGGCTTCTAGTAGTCATCTAAAGGTCTCAAATAATAACCAACTTTAAGTGTTTTGGAATTAAGAACTTGGAATAGAGATTAACACGTCGTCCTTGATTATGGTTTTTAGGATTTGATATTTGTCCTGTACATGATCAACCGGTGCCAGAGCACACCCAAAAAGAACAAAGTAGTGACACTTTTTCTTATACTATGTGTAATGCATTGTATGTATGTCTTATCATTAACTTGTGCTGATTGCCAATGCTGCGGTGTATGTTGCTATGAAAGCTATGTGTATACAACCGTGAGTGTTGCCCATTGTGACGCTGGTCACACATCATGTGTATACAGCCGTGAGTGCTATCGTTTGTGATGAAAGTTATGCATCACTGTGATCTTTACTGCTTGGTGATTTGCTTGCATGCTATGTGATTATATATTGTATGAGTGATTTGTTACTACTAGGATTATTTTGAATCTCATTCTTTCCACTAACTAACCTACAACCAAGGCAAGCAGCTCAAAGGAGAAACAATCAACGAAGGGCGGCTAGGACTCAGTTAGGGATGTAATTTTTGGTAGTTGGTTGTCATATTTTGGTCTGGATTACTATACATATTATAAATGTAAATTTTGGATAGTGTTTTGTAATCCCCTGGATGGAAAATTGATTGGGGTGAAAATGCCCCATAAACCCTTTAGTTAATGCATGGAACTCAAGTCTTGCCGGGAATTTTGTTTACACTCTGATATGTATGAATGAAACTAAACTGCACATGCCAAATATATTCGAAATGTGAATGTGAGACCTTATCGAATAGGTTTTGTAAAAGTTTTTGAAAACCCAACTTTAACACAGGACCATATCCTGTCTCGAGGTTGGAACTTCCAATGAGTTTTAAATTACCCATTGGTCTCTAATTCAACTTAACGACGCATTTTGAACTAACATTTCGGCTATTAAGGTAAGGGGTTACATTTTGTTCATCTATTGATGTGGTACATGAACCTGAATTTTATGAGGATGCTATAAAAGATAAACGTTGGATTGATGCAATGAATAGTGAGATTCAGGCCCTAGAAGAAAATAAAACTTGGAGTATTGTGTCTTTGTCTAAAGGTAAAGGAGTCATTGGTTGTAAATAGGTGTACAAGGTTAAGTACAATTTGAATGGTAGTATAGATAAGTTTAAAGCCAGATTAGTAGCTAAGGGATATAGTCAAAAGAAAGGAATAGATTATCATAAAACTTTTTCATCGGTTGTTAAAATGTTAATTGTGAGATTAGTTATAAAGCTAGCTGCTATGTATGAATGGAATTTGCACCAAATGGATTTATGTAATGCTTTCTTGCAAGGAGATCTTGATGAAGAATTATATATGCAAATGCCCTAAGGCTTTGGCATTAAAGGGGAGAACTTGGTGTGTAGATTAAATAAGTCATTGTATGGCCTTAAACAAACCTCAAGGCAATGAAATTCTAAGCTTTGTGAGGCATTGTCTCTTGCTGGGTTCAAGCAAAGTGAGTATGATCATTCCCTGTTTATTCAAAATTGAGATGATGGTGTTGTGTTTATACTCGTATATGTTGATGATTTACTCACCACAAGTAGTAGTAAGGCTGGTATTCATAAGATTAAGATTTTTTTGCATAACACCTTGAAAATAAAGGATCTTGGTTTAATGAAGTATGTTTTGGGAATCAAAATAGCTAGATCAAATGATGGTATAATTTTGTGTCAAAGAAAGCATGTTCTTGACATTTTGGCTGAGACAGGGATGAGTGCTTGTCGACCTCTTCGAGTGCCTCTAGTTTAAAATCAAAAGCTTATGGCATTTGAGGAAGGAATGAACAAAAGCGATGAATTGCTGAAGAATTCAGAATGCTATAGAAAACTTGTTGGTAAGTTAATTTATTTGACCGTGACTCATCTTGGCATTTCATTTTGTGTGCAGACATTGAGCCAATTTATGCAAATGCTGACAAAAGAGCACATGGCGGCAGCATTGAACATGATACGATATCTAAAAGGAAGTCCTGGCATGGGTGTGTTGTTGAGTTCAAGAGTCAATTTAGAGCTGGAATGCTTTTGCGATGCATATATATGTGTAGTTTGATATTTCTTCAGATTAATAAAACCCCTTTGGTTCTCGCACGTGTAAGCTCAAGTTGGAAGAATTTGACAAAGGTAAGCAAATTATAACTAAGCATCCAGAAATGATAGTTTAAATCACAAAACAACTAATAATATATATGTGTGTGTTTTATTAGAATCGAGCTTGATGCTTTAGAAATCATATTTGTGTTAACAGAAGAAATGATTTGAATGAATTTATTTGAAAGTGACCTGGAACACATTGAAAGAATGATAAGCTGAGAGAGGCTGCCCAGCTGGTATGATACTACACATTTGCGTCCCTAAAATTGATTAACAGTGAAATGAATATATGTGTATATATAATGAATGATAAATTCAAAACACCGAATCTAGATATTATACGTTAAAATTATCTTGACTCCAAAATTCCAGATATGGTTTATCGAAGATTAATTTTGAATAGTTAATTAAGTTGATAAAATAAAATAAATTAACAATATATTGTTATTTATAAGAATTTGTAATAATGCTAACAATTAAAATCCAAATATTTTTAACTAAATATAAATAGTTTAGATTTATTGAACAATTATAATTTAACATCCATATTATAATTACCCTTACAAAATTAAGGGGCCAAATTGAAACCTTGAATAAAGTTAGTGAAAGCATACTTTTGCATAAACTTTTAATTTGCTCTTTATAAAATTTACCAAGCATTCATATTTCAGTTAATAGGTAAACACACGGATTGGGTTTGGGTGCTCAGTAAGGTAATTAATAAACATTAAAATAAGAATCGATCAAATTTTTTAACATTGATTTTTTTTAAAAAATCATTTTAACTTGTACATAATCTAAGATAAAAATAATCTCTTAACATATATTTTTAAAAAAATGTGTATTTAAGAAATCATCAGTTAAAAATTTTAAATCTACCCAGCTATATTTGGATCAAAACAATCATTGTGATGAGCACGAAAACAGCTTCCATTAGAGGGTGTTCTCGGGACATATGGGATTGAGAAACCCCATTTTCGATCCTGATCCCGAAGAAGTCCTGGGAAGGGAAATCATTCCTGATCCTGCAAAATTCCCGTCCCAATTGAGAATTCCTGAAAAATATTTTGGGTCTTTTTTTATTTTGCCATAGTTTTGGGTCATGATCCTAGGCCAGTTAACTTGACCCCATGGTCTTTTATGTTATTATTGTGCTCAAAAACTTTTATAGAAGTTCAAATAGTGTCATTGAAGTCATCAATTTGAAGTCCTTTTAGTTGGTCACACAAAGTAGAAGTATATATGTGTGTGTATTTTAAATATATATATATATATATATAGGTAATACACACACACATATTTGAGATTGAGAGGTCCCATTCCCGATCCCGATCCCAAAAATTTTTTTCCCAATCCCACGGGCTGGACGAAAAAATTTGAACACCCCTAGCTTCCATATACATACTTCCATCCTATCTCAACTCCCAATATAGAACTATGAGGAATCTCTCAAACTATGGAACAATAGACATTCTGTGTTCGTGTATCATCATTTGGCATTGCTAAGTTCTTTAAGGTTTATAATAATAATAATAATTAGAAGAAGAAGAACAACAACAACAAGACTCTTCATCAATATATATCTTCCCTAATAAATCCACACAAGCCTAGCCATGATTATGAAGGGTACGTAGAAGCTTGAGACTCATTTTACTGTCAAACTCAACAGTGCGGTTTGAAGGCTTCAAAATTATATGGTTTATTTTCTCTGATGTCATGTTTTTTGAAATTTTCATCTCCTTCTACTCTTTCTCCTCTAATCACATACGGCTTGTTAGAGAGTTGAAATGTATTAGTTGGTTAACCCTCTATTTTAGTGTGAGGTTTAGAGGCGTGAAGGAGAGTCAAGTCCTCACCTAAAGGAGAAGGGTTAACATAGGTACCTACCTCATAAACCAGTAAGTCTTGGGGTTTCAGTCATTACTTCCAACAAGAAAGAATTCATTGTATAAATTGATAATCTTTATAAATAAGATTAGTTTATCTTCATTTTTGTTTAGCAACTTTACACGGCTCTTATTAGATAATTGATAAAGAAGGTGGCAGTCTTGTCAATCACTTCATAACCAAGTTATGAAGCCTGGACCGAACTGTCAGGTTCGGCCCAGAAACAGGCAAACCAGTCAATAAACCAATCCGGTTTGGGAGTCAAACTGGTTTGTTTTTTTCTTTCTAATTTTTTAATAATTTCATATTAATAACCCTAAAATCTTCACTTTTTCACCGGTTTGGTCCTATGTTAGCTCTAGTTTGACTCTGATGTAACCCACTGACCCTTGACCTAGTATCCTGGCTGGTTTAGTGACCGATCCAGGTTTAATTACCTTGCTTCATAATACTATCAGTCTTATCATCCAATATATCCTTTAATTAATCTTGTAAATCTGATTATCTATTCAGAGTTCCATTAATTTTTCCGTGAGAGGTGGTTCTCTTTAGTGGTCTATTTCAAATATAAGACCCTACTCTCATACTTTGTGTGCTATTGATACAAGGTTAACCCTCCTGGTAATATATATACATACATACATACATACATACTTGTCTTATATATATATATATATGGATAATGCTGTCTATATATAAAAAACAGATTTTTCAGAATCTATAGTCAGCAAAAGTTGCACTTTCTTCTTGAAAGTAAGGTGAAACATTTTTAACTCCATTTATAGTGTGTATTTAGTAACTTTTGATTTTGTTCAACAGAGGTTTCCTTTTTCATTTGAGCTTAGCAGGATTGGATAGAGACTTAGATCGATGCTTTTGTTGGTGGCGATTTGATGAGCAAAACCTATATCCATGGCTCATAATTCATGAAAAGTATTTGTTTTAATTTCTTCAGTTGAATAATTGTTTTTGCATCCAATCTTTAATTTGGACTTCAACTTGATCAGCATCATCAAAACTCTGAATTTATTTGAATTTCAAAACCAATGTTCCTGCAAGACTTGATTGCTATTAAGTTCAAATTCCCTTCCCATAACATGGGGAAGAAAATTTAATTTTTTTTACAATAGTAGAATATAATACTATTTGCCTTAGTTTTTAGTTCAATATTGTTTGTGTTAACAATACAATAAATAACAAAAATTTTATTTGCAATTTAGTATAAACATTTTTTTTTGCCAAGCATAGGTATTCTATTGGAGGCAATCCTATTCAAAACACTGTCGGGTACTAAATGAAAGCAACTCTCCCATTGGGGATTCGAATCTTAGTTCATCATGTTATAAGGGACTGGCCCCTTCTGCTAGACCCAACGCCCATTGGTTAGTATAAACATTTTATTCATACATGTGACTTGTTTTAGCATTTATATATCCAATATTTTTTTTAATTTAATATTCTTTATTTCTTTTAAAATGTTAATTGGTTGATTAACATAAAAATAACTTTGGGTGTGTATATATGTTGTGTACCTATATCCTATGATTTTAAAAATTGACTTATAGTCCGTGTATTTTATTGTATCATATCTTATGTACGTACCTAGCTAGTTCGCTGAAATGTGGTGGGTCCTAAACCCCACATTGATTTGGAGGAGCTAGTGTGTGAATATTTATAAAAGGCAACCCAATGCATAAAGCTTCCACCAGATGGGGTTTAGGGAGGGATAGAGGGTGAGCATTGACACAGCGATAAGATTATTGTCATATGACATAGAGGTCACGGGTTCAAAACCTTGTGAGTATTGGTTCATGGGTAAGCCCTTAACTTGTACCTATGCCCACCTCCACCAAAAGAAATTTTAAAAAGTGATTTACTAATATCTTTAAAAATAAATCGTCATTTGGTTCTTTATTATGGCATTATATATCAACACTTAGATTGCCTAAACATATAATTCTAATAGAAGACCAACTTCTATAATATACTATCTCTGGTCTTTATAAGAACCAGTTAACTAATTAGAAAAAATTAAAGAAGGTAAATAAATTAATTAATTATAGCATATTATGTTACATGATCTCTCTGAGATACTTATGTATATTATTAGATTATATATCAAATTATAAGTTAGACAAATTAGTTTAGAGAACAAATATAAATACTTTAAAGTAATTTATTTAGCTTTCTTAATTTCTCCCAATTAGATAATTGAGTCTTATGTTAATGATGAAGGTAGTACTATATATTTATATTATTAACTTTTTCTTAAAGTAGGATCAGAATGTTAACTCCCTCACAGAGAACCAAATGACATTCTCTCTTTATGGAATAATTTTCAAAAGTATACCCTTTATGTAAAATCCTTTCCTTAAAATAATAATTAACTAAAGGTTTTGATCAAACCATTCATCTAAACTTTATCATGCACACAGTTGGGCGTTAGACTTCATGAGGTCCAAAATAACTATTCACTACCAAGCCCAAATTCTTTAACTGAATAACACTTCATCACATATCAGAATATCCAAATCAAACCAAGTTGTGCATTCACAAGTTTGAAACAAGTCATAAGGCCTCTAGGCCACCCAAAATCATCAAGAGTAATCTAGTTAGAGAGAAAACAAAAGTGTATAGTTAATGCATCAAATCTCCAAAATAAATCAGAGTATGTAAGATGAGCCCTAACATGACAATATATAATAATTCAACATATACAAAAAAGATGGAAGCACTACTACTAACAGAAGTAGCTTAAGCTTCCGAAGTCTTCCCTAATGGACCTGCACGAGAACTATCACCTGAAAAAATGTTAAATTAACGAAGTGAGACAAAAACCACAGCAACTGACACTCCATTTCATTAGACATATGAGTATGTGCTCGTGAGGTGTCAAGTGTGATGGTCATAAATACATAGCATTATCAACATGTCATATGGTTACATGTATATCAATTTACAATATCATAATATCATTATCATATTTATCATATGAGGGCACAAAAATCAATACACAAAATTTATTCTCTATCCTATCTTATTTTCTCACCGCCTAATCTTCCTCTAACTAAAACAGTACTCACCTATGTGACTGGTAGTTCAACTTAACAAGCTCATCAATCAAGTGATATGGACTAGCCAAAATCCATAGAGCACAAAACCAGATCATGGGTTCCCACTCTAATGAATTAGTGGGGTGTCAAGGCTCTACTAAACATAATTGGGCCAAATGACTAACCAATGTACATCTATTAGCCCACCATCTTATTTCCTCTTTTTGTACAAGAATTCACCCCCTTATTTCCTCTTTGAATAACCTTCGATCAAATCCACATCCATCAACCCCTCTCATATCACTACTCAAGAGATATAATTGCAATGGATTATCACATGCCATTATCAATTCACAAGTTATCAAGAGAATCTTTCCGATCTCAAAAATTAACACCAATTCATATAGTATAATATCACTAGTCATTTCTCAATGAAAATAAGTCCCACAAGATAATTTTATTAACATAGTTTCATAGCCCATATCACATACCAATAGCAAATTTATAGTTCTTTTTTGTGATACAAAGGCAAGCAAAGCTTGAAAGATTACAAAATCAAGGGGCTAGAACCCAACGATTGTTAATGTGGCAACAAACCACTCTCTAATGCAAAAAGACGGATACATTCCGTCGGAGGTGACCCTAATTCGGCGTAAATCTGGGTGTTGTAATGAGCCAATCGTGCAAGATAATCCGCACAACGAGTATTCTCCCTGTGTTTGGGAAATCATCAAGTCCCAGTCTGCATAGATGAGGGATTTGGTATCTAAGATAACATCATGTAATGGGTGATCAATCCCACATTGTGTTGATAGTAAGTGGACGGCCTGAAGAGTCTGTGAACAGTCTGATTTTCTTGAAACCCAACTGCTTATAGAGATGAAGTCCTCGATGGATTGCGTAGATTTCCGCAGCAGTTGGGAAAGAGTGTGCGAAAGTAAAAATCGCTCACAAACATCATCCAAGCATGCACAAAGCTTTGCTTATCAAAATGAATCCCAAAGATTGCCCAAAGCTTTGAAATAATGGAGGAACAGCCCGGGACTCGAGAAAGAAGGAGGACCCATTACTGTGCGAATGTGCTTCCGATTGAAAAGACCTAGAGGTATATACTAATACCCCACGTGATCTTGACAAAAGGACCACGTGCCGTTGTGTGTGTTTAAATTTTTTTTTTATATTTTATATTCCCTCCCCCACGTCATTAGTTACACACTACACACACACACATTGAAGACCCTCTTCTTTTTTTTTATTATATATATATATATATATATATATTAATCTCTTCTTTATTTTTCATATTATTTTTTTTTTCATTTTTCTTATAATATTAACTACATTTTCATTACTCTAATTTCTTTTACTATTATAAATTATATTTTAAATAAATCCTTTTTTTGAATAATTAAATGATAAATCCATTTATCATAAATACTTCTACCTCAATTATAATTAAATCGTAATATAAAAATTAGGATGCTACACTTTACATCTCCAAATTAAAGATGATCATCATCATGAACATATACGTTGACAATTTTTATTTTGGTATAATTAAATTTACCACTCTAAGTAGATTTCAAGCTTAGTCAAGGGATATATATTATCTTAAACCTTGCTAGGTTGATAGAAACTCATGAATTTATTAAGGACGCCTGTGTATAGTAAGCTTCAAGCCACATGCGATACTTGATAAGCTGAATCCTTTCCCAGAAATATCGTGCGTGCGCACACAAATATACTATCTCATCATCAATTAATATTCAAATTGAAACATTTTTGAACAAATTAGTAGCTAACTGGAGAGGTTAAGATGAGATTAGATAGTTAAGGTCTTAGACTAATTACTTATGATCTTTTGTGTATTGATTAGATATTCAAAATGGCTGTTGAATAAATAAAAAAAACTGCAAATTTTCTTTAGTTGAAGATTTCTTTATGTTTTCAACATTTGGTAGAGCTTACGCAAGCAGGGTTGCAGAAATTCAAAGACCAGGAGCGAAAAAGAAGCCTCTAGAGAAGGATGCCGGTCAAAACTGAGATTCAGCAAAAAAAAAAAAGGAGTTATTTTCAATTTTTTATGATTTTTCAAAGATTCATAAAAAAAGATGATGCAGTTTTCTTTTTCACTTTGAGCACTGAATCTTTGAAAAATCATAAACAAATTGAAAACAACTTCATTTTTTGCCCATAAGATATTAAAATATTGCTCATTATATGTAGAATCTAATGATAACAAGAAATACAAAAAAAAAAATTGTGAAGCCCCTCCTTTTTTAGGGGCAGCAGGGGGCAACACCCACCCCTGATCCCTTTTCTTCATAGTTTAATATCATTTGATTGAAATATCCTCAAATAATAAAGAAAGAAAATGTTTTAGACCATTTGATTAATGATTAATGTTATGGGGAGGAAGGTTAAATTTTTCAAAATATTATATAAGACTTATTTATTAAAAAAAAATTAATTCCTCTTGTTCTAGCTGTGTAAGACCCTGCTAGATCCCTCTGGGTCTTAAGTTCGACTCCTATAACAGACACCTGTGGTGGGAGGGTCAGCAACGAACCCAAACCGGATGATAATAAAAAAAATAAATAAATCAGAGATATATTAATTAATGATATTCTCCCTATCCAAAATCTTAGATTTTTTTTTTTTTACCAGAATCCAAAATCTTAAGAGTTAAGTAAGAGATATATTTAGGATATTAGGCGATAAAAATATAATAAGAGATTTAAATGGTAAATAGCGCGCGTGACTTATTTTAATTTTCAAATTTATTGGTGTACATATCCCCCCCCCCCCCCCGGGGTTATGACTAGTCCTTCGGAAAAAAGGCGATACATAAGATACTATGCTGATAGTTTATGTTTTTAATTAACATTGTTATCCAGTGAAGGTTTATTTATTGTTTTAACTGATAAAATCATTATCCTTTTAACCGTTTTATATATTTTTACAAAAAAAAAATATACTTTTTAAGCTCAATCAACAAATTGTTCGAATTCAAAATTTAAAATTCTCATCCAAAAAAAAACAAACATACATTTACGATATTCACGGGCCTCTGTATAAGCACTACAGCGTATCACACGTGCTTATATACACATTATATATCACCCGAGTTTCTCTCCTGATAGATTGATTATAATAATCACAATCAGTCTTCTGTATACTTGTTAGATTTGATTGATTCGGCTAAGATGGAGCGATATGAAGCCCAAACTCGTCTTCTTCCTCCTCCTCCTCAGATCTTGAAGGTCCTCTTAGTTGGCACTGATGAAGTCACCCAAAGCCGTATTACTAATCAGCTTTCACATCCTTATTATCAAATTGCTATATGTCCCACTGTTTTTTCGGCCTTAGGCCTCTTAGCAAATGAAAACATTGACGTTGACTTGGTGCTCAGTGATGTCTCTTTGAAAGTCAGGGATGACTACAAATTCATCGCACAAGTCCAACGCTTGAGAAAAAATATTCCCCACGTCGGTAAGTTCTCTATATATATATATATATATATCTCGATACTATTACGTTAATGTGAGAGTTTACATTATATTTATATTTTGCAGTAATATTTGAAGCTGAGAGATTAGGTCATGAGATCACCACGGCGTATAAATTGGGTGCATGTTATATTTTGCGGAAGCCAGTGAGTGAGGCGTCTGATGAGATTAGAAATTTATGGCAACATGTTTTTAGGTCGAGGGCTCAGAATGGGGGTCCCTCTTCTCTTGTTTCTTCCCAACAAGAAAGTCTGAAAAGAGGAAATGAGTTTATGAATCATGGCGAAGAACCTTCTTTGAAAAAACAACGGCTCGTATGGGACGAGGAGCTCGAAGCCCTGTTTGTCAAAGTTGTGAATGAACTTGGCAAAGGTAAGTCATCTTTCGTCTCATTATAATTTTTTATAGAAAAATTCTTTACTAGTATAATATCCTTATAAAGAAGTATTTAATTCCTAAGGAGTAACCTCTTATTCTTATTTCTCTTTAATTAATATCTGCAATTTTTTGAGAAAAAATTTGGGAAGCAAATTATAATTTCCTCAACTCCCTCCTACACTGATGAATATAATAGTTTTTTGTTTCCTTGTATATTTCCTTGTATCTCAGATACATTAATTTGTGTATTTGTCCTTTTTATTTTCGAGCTTTCTCTTACAATTATGAATTGTTAATTTAAGAGGAGCTTCGGTTATGAATATATTTTTTCCTTGTATCTCAGACCGATTAATTTGTGTGTTTGTGTATTGGTGTGTTTGAGCTTTTTATTGAATATTAAAGTTTTCTATTTCCTTGTATGTCAGATGCGGTGCCTAAACGAATCCTTGAAGTTATGAATCAGTATAGACCTCGGCCTTTTCTGACGAGAGAACATGTTGGGAGTCACCTACAGGTTGAGAAACATGGTTCTCTTCATTGTTATTATATGTCTTGCGTACATATATACCAATATAATTATGGTTTTTTCTATATGCTTTCAGAAACACAGGGAAAAAAAGAAAAAAGAGCTGCATCAACGACGTATGAATCATGCAAATGGAAGGAATGCGATGACGACAGTGAATCAAATCCCTCCCAGATTTGACATTAATAATCATATTTTAGCTCCACCATTAGTATCATCATCTTCTCACCATGACATGTCGCATCTCCACCTTCTAGAAACTTCCACGACTGATTCTGCTCCTCCTCTTCCTCGGCCCCAAATGCAACGCGATCATTATAATCAACAACAACTTGTCTGCCAGCCAATGCAGTTCAACAACTTTGATGGTATGATTATATGATTAATATATACATAACTTTCAATGTCTAAATCGTCTCTTATTTATAATTATTGATTGAGCTCGTGAACTTTTGCCTCAAGAAAATGGAGAAAATAGTTCAAATTCAAAGTTCAGGAGTTGAATCAATAATTGAGGGACCAGAAGTTTTTCTTCCTTTTAATTATATGTTGTTGTTCTTCTTCATGATTCTAATTTCTAATGAATTCTTTATAATTTCAGGGGTCACATCTCCTATTGGGAATGGAGTCAATAACTTGACTTCTATGCATCAGCGAGATCGAAAGCCAGGTCCAGGTTCATTTTCTTATGGCAATATGCATCCACCTGATCGAAAGCCAGTTTTGCCTTTTCATGTTAATACTATTAGACCTGCTATGCATCAGCCTGATCAAATTACTTCCTTTAAAAGTAATATGCCGCAGCAACGGCAACCACAAGGTCCTTCGTTTGAAAGTAAGGAAAGTAATATGCTGCAACAGCCACACATAACTCCAAACCCGACTTCTGGTATGCAACAACTAGATCAAAACCCATGTTCAAGTTTCAGAATCACAAACCAAAACCCAGCTCTTGGTGCTTCCTTTCAAAGAAGTAATATGCAGCAACAACCGATAACTCAGAATTTGACTTCTAGTACGCAGCAACTAGATCAAAACCAAAACCATGAACAAGCTCAGGGTACTCCCTTTGGAAGAACTAATATGGAGCAACTAGATCAAAACCGTTCTCTGGGTACTTCCTTTGAAAAAAGTAATATGGAGCGACAACCAATAACTCAGAATTTAACTTCTGGTACGCAACAACTAGATCAAAACCCAGGTACGCAGCAACTAGATCAAAGCCCAGGTTCTGGAATCATGAACCAAAACCATGGTCTAGGTACTTCCTTTGGAAGAATTAATATGGAGCAACAACCGATAACTCAGAATTTGACTTCTGGTACGCAACAACTAGATCAAACTTCTTATGCTCCTATAAGAAGTGGTCATGATGGAATGATCACGCCAGAAGCAACACATGTAGATGAATTTGGGGCTGGTCTTTTCAATCAACAGTTTGAGGTTGGTCTTGATGTTCAATCGTCTGATGTTCTTGATATTTTTCCCACCTGTGAATGCTTCTTGGATGATTACCAAGAGATGGATGCTTACCAAGAAATAGATGCTTCCTTCCAAGAGATGAACGAGATGGAGCCATCACAGCTTCCAGATAAATAAATAGTAGCTATCTTTAATTGGGTCAAACAATACTCAAATTACATAATGTATAACTAGAAGAATTGTGGACCGGAAGGAGTATATTTCTATCTTATATATTTCCGGCTACTTTTTAAATTTATTGCCATATTGCCCTTGTTTATATTATATTTTCATTAATGTAGGCATTAAGGCTTTAATTAATTAACATACATAACATTGAAATATTCGCACCATTTGACATTATGATGGTAAAAAGGGCAATAAGTAAAAAATGGCAATACAAATAATAGCATACATGAAAAAAAAAATAGAGAATGATTTGATAATGGATGCACAACGGCACAACCTATTAAGTGGAGTAAAAAAAGATATAATATTAAAAAAACAAAATTAAAAGGAAAAGAAAAGAAATATGCTATAATAAAGAAAACAGAAGCACGAGTATAAGATATATAAATTGACAAAAAAAAACATGAAGTTCTTTGATGACATGATAGTGATGAAAGCAAAAACAAACAAAAAATGTCGCCTGGTAAATTTGAAATTGACAAATCCAAAATCAAATCACTAAAGTGATGTCCATAGGAAATCAGATTTTGGCATTGAAGGGGTTTTCGTTCATTTTTTTTGATACAAATAATACGTTTTGGATCATTCTATATTTCTATGGCTACTACGTATTTTTCAGAAATGGCTATAGGATATATTAACTACTTTTTGCATTTGTTGATGTCCTATGTCTATCGTCTTTAGTAATTACCTAAATTATACAACTCTCCTAAATCAATTGCATATAACCTTTTTGACATTTAAAAGTTTAAATTTAACTATGATAACCTTTTATTTTTTTTAACCATGAACCCCTTTCTATTAATTCACCATTATCTTTTTAACGGAAACTGTCACATTATATCAATATAAGGCACGTGTTATCCTAGGTGGCATCATATATAATCTAATGATTTTATAGTAATTAAATAATTTTTACCTAAGGATTAAATTGTCGTTTTAACATTTAAAAAAAAAAAACTAGTTCTCCTTTTATCCCGTCCTACAATGGATCCTTTCAACTTTCAATCCTTGAATAAATCATCGGTAAATGGAAATGCACGGATTTTGTTTAATCAACAAAAAAAAGAAATCAGGTTCTAGACCAAATCGCACCCGGATCGAGACCTTCTTGCCGAGATCTGTAAATGGCCGCTGATGATAGAGATTGGCCAAGAAGGCTCTAAACGTTGATGAGGGCACCGTAATGTTACAGTCTCCTCCCAGATTGGCCAAGGTGCATATAACGCAGCTATTAAGTTGTTGATGGTAGTCTTCATCAAAAGAAAGAAAAACAAGAAACATCGGGTTATATTTTTTAAAAAAAGGCATTTAATTAAGCATCAGATTATTTGTTGATTTTAATTAAAAAAATTGATCTTGGTCACACCTAAAGGAATGTCTAACAAGAATGTTCAATTAAGTACATGTTTGAATTAGCAGTAGAAGCTACTATTCCAACATGATTTATAGTATACGAAGTAAGTGAATGAAAAGAATTCCGTCTCAACTTATGTGAATGTGCTTCTCCAAAGCTAACTCAAACAGGCCCTAAGGTGTTTGATTGAAAGTTGAGAGGATCTAGGGATACAAGGAGAACTAGGTTTTTTAATGTTAAAATGACAATGTAACCCTTAGGTAAAATTATTTAATTACTATAAAATCATTAGATTACATATGATGTCACACATAGGATGACATGTGCCTTATATTGATTGGCGTTTTCTGTAAAAAAGATAATATTGAATTAATGGAAAGGGGTTCGTGGTTAAAAAAATAAAAGGTTGAGGGAGTTAAGTTTCACCGTAATATATAATTGAAGTTATATGACAGTTAAAGTTCATGTTATTTTTATATAATTTAGCCTTATTAATTTGAATTTTGAAATAAAATTTGGGTGCTATGTTTTTTAATCCACCGTAATATAATTAATTTTAATAAAATTAGTAAGGTGAATAATTCAAACTTAAGGTAAGAAGAAAACTAATACATAATTTTTATATGTGCTCCGAAAACAAATATAAACTATGAGAGAAGTTGTGTATCGATTTACGTAAAAAGCAACTTATAAGCAATCGTAATGCCCAAACAAACATGCCCAAGCCTTGACGGTAAAGCGTACACTAGTCTATATAAAACCCGGCAAAAACTATGGGGAGGAGAGGACACTGATCAATTTTTTTTCCAAGGTATTTAGTATCCAACTAGATCTAAACCTATAATGTTTTATTACTTCCACTTGTTATGGAGGCTTGATATATATTACTTCAAAAATCTTAATTGAAATAGTATAAATGAAGGGAAAAAAGCTTTCTATTTTATTAATTATAAAAGTCTAATAGGATTTACTATATAGCTAAAATGATAAATACTTCTGCAAAATTTCTTGAACACATCATGTTTAAGGGAGAAGGTATAATTAAGCATCCAAAAATGAGGGTTTGAACACAAAACAACTAATAATTTACACACATATATTAAGCTTAATGCTTTAGAAATCATATTCATGTTGCAATATTCAATGTATATTACAGAAGAAATGATATTTTAGAAAGACGACAGAAAAATATTTAATATGTGTGTGAGTGTGTTTGGAAGAATTCACCTGGAAATGGCATGGAACACATATAGAGAGGCTGCCCAGCTGGTATATACTGCTCCACATTTGGATCACTGAAATTGATTAACAGTGAAGTGAATATATGTATATATAGAATGAATGATAAGTTCAAAATTACGAATCTAGATACTATACGTTAAAATTATCTCGAGTTCAAAATTTCAGATATGATTTACCGAAGATTAATTTTGAATTGTTAATTAAGTTGATAATATGAAATAAAGTAACAATACATGGTTATTTGTAAGATATTGTATAAAAAACAATTAAAATAGAAATATTTTTAACAAAATATTAATAGTTTAGATTTTTTGAACAATTTTAATTTAACATCCATATTATAACTAATATTATTTGCGAAAGAATATCAAGAAATATATATATATATATATATATATAGAGAAAAAAAACCTTGGTAATGCCAATGAAGATAAAGGAAATGAATATGGCAAATTAAGTTTTATTTTGGTTCCTTAATTTTATAATAAAGTTTGTTTTAATCATTTAACTCATATATTGTTAGTTTCTTTAACAAAATACCGATATTAAAGTTTTTTATTGTTGACAAAATTTTAAGTGTTAATTAGTTTTGTTAACCAAAAAACAACATTTACAAATGATGATATATTATATTTAATCTTTTAAAATAACAAATGATGGGCACAAAAATTATCATTTGAGATTAATTAAAGGCATTAGGATTAGAAAATTAAAAAAACACCTACAAAATTAAGGGCCAAATTGAAACCTTATATAAAATTAGCGAAAGTATACTTTTGCATAAAATTTTTTATTATTTTCTTTTTTTTTTTTTCGATACACATTTTTTATTATTTTCTCTTGATAAAATATATGAAGCATTCATATTTGATTGAGTATACATATGGATTGAGTTTAAGTGATCATTAAGAGTAATATTGTATTAAGCATTAAAATCAGAATCAACCAGATTTTTTAACTTTTATTTTTAGAAAAATTTATTTTAATATATACATAATCTAAAATAAAGATAATATCTTAAAGATATGTTTTACAAAAAAAAATAATAATATTTATTTAAAAATCATTGTTGAAAATTTTAAATCTACACCACTATATCTCGATCGCTACTATCATTGCGATGAGCACGGAAACTGGTTTCGTATGTATGCATATCTTAGGGGTATTCATCAATTTCCCGTCCCGACCTTCCCATCCCGATCCCGAGCAAATCGGGATGAGATTTTCCCGTCCCGAAAATTTCGGGATCGGGATAATGGGACTTCCCGATCCCGACTTTTTCCCGATCCCGAAAATATATATATACACATGTATATTTTTTAAAAATATTTAAGAAAATAAGACTAAATGTAAAATAAAATGTGAAAATCCCTAACACCCTTAAGGTAATATCTATTCTTTTAGTTTATTTATTTAATTTCATTTATTATTTATTAAATAATTCTAATTTTTTGTTCTTGTCTTTATTCTTTTTGCAGCTAAATCGACAACTTTAAGCATGTATTGGACTAATTATATATTTATATTAGACTTATTTGGTACAATATGATAGTAGACAAATTATATATTTATACTATACTAAAGAAAACACAACAAAAAATTTAATATAGAGATTTTTTTAAAAAAAAATAAAAAGTAAATCCGGGATCGGGAATGAAAATCATCCCCGAACCCTTCTCGGGATCGGGATTGGCAATGACATTTCCCGATCCCGAACACCCCTAGCAGATCTCCATCCAATCTCAACTCCCAACGCAGAACTCTGGAATCTCTCATAAACTATGATAAAGTATACCTTCTGTGTTAGTGTATCATCATTTACAAGGTCTTCAAGGTAAATAATATCAAAAAAGCCTCTTCATCAATATCTACACAAGGCTAGCCATGAACATGAAAGGTACGTAGAAGCTTGAATATGAAGGGTACGGGAAAATTAAATGGTTTATTTTCTCTGGTGTCATCTTTTTTAAAAAAAAAAATTGAAAAATGGCTCTTCCTCATTTCCTTCTACTCTTTCCCTTCGGTCATTGATTAAGGAGGTACCAGTCCTTTAATTAATCTTGTAAATCTTATTATCTGATCAAAGTTCTTGTTAATTTTCCTCTGAAAGGTGGTTCTCTTTAGTCGTCTATTTCTGATACTTTATTATTGTTATTGATATAAGGTCAACCCTCATCATATATGGATAATGCTCTTTTTCCGATGTAAACAAAAATCATATACCGATAATGCTGTCTGTATATTTTTTTTTAAAAAAAATCAAGAATCTAATAGTCAGCAAAAGTTGCACTTTTTTTTAAAAAAAAGTATGGTGAAACATTTTTAACTTGTATTTCGTAACGTTTGATTTTTGTTCAACAGTGTTTTGCCTTTTCATTTGAGCTTAGCAGGATTCGATAGAAACCCAGATGCTTTTGTTGGTACTGATTTGATGAGCAAAACGTTTATAATTCATTATAGGTATTTGTTTTAATTTCTTCAAGTGAATAATTGTTTTTGGATCCAATCTTTAATTTGGGCCTCAACTTGATGAGCATCATAAAAACTCATGGATTTATTTGAATTTTAAAACCAAATGTTCCAGCAAGACTTGATTGCTATTAAGTTCAAATGCGCTCCTAATTGAATTATATTTTTATATGATATTTTATAATTAAATTAGAATTTTTAATACATTTTTTAAGATATTATTATATGATTAAATACTAATTTTAATTAAATACATTTTTATTGAATTAATTATAATTAGAGGTAAAATTATCATAAATTGTAAATAATTATACAAATGATTTCTTGAATTTTTTATACTATCTTGTACTTAATCTAATATTGCAGTTGTTTTGGGAAAAAATTGGTGATTTTGGAGGGTCTGAATTAATATTTTGAGGTTTAGAAAAAATTACAGAAATATTCCCTAAATTTCTGAAACTTACAAGTGTTGGCATACAGGGGGCCGGAGAAATTTCATAAAAGTAACCAGAAGTTTTAAAATGTCAATTTTCGCTCCAATAGTTTCAAAACTTTACACTTTATCCCATCACCTTCTTCTTCTTCTTCTACTCCTCCTCTAGCCGGCGGCAGCATTCACCACCAAGGCCGCCGGCGAGCGTCGGCCTTCCCTCTCTCAAACACCGTTCACCACCTTCCTTCACAGTCAACAACCATCTACTTCCTCCGCCACTCCCTCCGTCTTCAACAACACTAACACCACCGAATAAGCAGCTGGGAGGCAGAGACCCGAGAGAACAGAGGCATCACCACCGAAGTTGCAGCGTCACCGGAAACACTCTTCAATCACCACCACCGCTGTTTCCTCACCGCCGGCATCACTTTCCCAGTCTCATGTTATCGCCACTGCCCTCCGTTCTCACTCCATCTGCCTTCATTCTATCACCACCGCCGGACTGAGCAGAGCACCGAGAGAGAGAAGAGACGACGGTCATCTTCTCTCTCCCACCGCAACCATCATCGCTCCTTCCTCTGTTCCACCACCGTCGGAATACCATCAGCACCACCTTCGTCGGAAAACTTTCCATTTTGTCCAGCGACTTCCTACCTTCTCTCCACCGTCATCACAACTCCGTCTTCATTCCCTTTATCATTGCAGTTTCAGACCACAGTGTGGACAGGTCTCTGGGAATATGAAGAACACAACCACTAAAGCCTTTAAATGGGTTCGAAGAATGTTTGTGCGATTTTACTGACTTGTGCTCATACCGCGGCTATGTGTGGCTAATTCCTCTGCTGTTTGGTGATGACGATTTATGCTTGAGCTCGATGGACAGCTACAGGGGAGTTTTTTTTAATCCAATTTTGTTTATATATATATATATATATATTGAGACTTGATCATTGTTTTGACAACATGTGGGTTGAATTTATGTAATTGTATTGGATTTTAATTGCTTGTGGATTTTACATATGCATTTTCCTTATTGTTTTAAAAAAGAAAAAAAATATAACAATTGTTTGGCAGGCAATTGAATTGCATTTTTTAAGCCATTAATTTAAAAAACCCAAAATCAATTTTTCCTTGTTTTATTGCATTTGCATTTATATAACATTTAAATTACTTAGGATTTAGTAAAAGGCTCCTCCAGAAAAGAAAACGATATTAGGTTTGCTAATATACAATCCTTAATAAATTTTTTATTATGGATTCTGTAACCCCCTGCCGTAATTAATATTCGGATTACGCAATAAAGTGAAATAGAGACCAATAAGAACAAAATTTAATATTATAAACCCATCTACCAGACGGGGTTTTCACAAACACCTTTCGAAATCATTTATAAACTTGGTCTCAGAATCACATTTCCGAATACAATTACTACGCGGAATATCACATTCATAACAAATCAGAGTACACAACAATAATCCCGGCAATCCCGGTTTCCATATATTAACTCAAGCTTTATAGAGCACATTCGCCCATACAAGCCCTCATATGGGGATTACACAAAGTCTTCTCAAATGAGTCCTGCCGCTCCCTCCATGAGCCATTTGCCCTGTCTAAATTGTTGGTAAGGGAGGGTGAGATTCTAGAGAATCTCAGTAGGATAACAATATCAATATGCATGTACGATAAATGTTTAATGCATGACATGCTTGCATCACACAACTCATGATAACACAATGACAATTTGCCAGCTCAATGCTTCGAACAATATACCTATGGCCATAGCATAAATTGAAACATAGCTTCAAATTACACATAATTATGCAAAGCTAAGACATGCACCAACACACTAACACATATATCAAATACAAGCAGAAGAGATATGTTTCCTACCTCCAGTCTTTTCTCCTCGATTTGTGTGCCAGCAACTCGGGGCTTCACATTCGATACTACAATGTCAAATGTACTATTTAGACACTGCCATAGTGTTTCTGGGGGTTATATGAAGCTATATTGAAAAATTACTAAAATACCCCCGGGGACCCGGCCCGGCCCAGCCGTACCCGGTCCGGCTGTACTTTTCTTGAAATTTTGACATGGGCTATTCTAACATATTTTCGTCCAAGGAATCCATTTCTGTACTCGGAATTATCAAATTCAATGTTAAATTACGAAATTGCCCTTGGCAGCCCTACTTTTAGGGTTTTAGGGGCATTTTCGTAATTATGCTTTTTCGGCCTTTTCCGAAAAAGTGACCAACTGTAACCCCACCTAATTTTCGCTCCTGAACTCAATGGAATCATCAAATCATTGAAAATCCATCTCTAACCCCTCCAAACCAGGCTTGGCCGAAATTCTCAATTCCCCGGGAAAAATTGGGGTTTTTCGGTTCCGGCTCCGTAAACACGTTCCTTTCTACTCCTAACCACTTTATTAACCATTCCATTAGGTTACAACTACAATTTAGTATCAATTTGGGCAGCATAACCCCTAGGGAAAACCCATTTCCAAAAATTAAAACCAATGGCAATCCGGCGAAATTTCACCGATTAAATTGCCCACAGCAGCTAGAATAGTCAATACACAAGAGTTTGGAAGTTACCTCAAGCTCCCACTAGCTTTTCCTTGTCTTGGCTGAAACCCTAGCCCCTTTTAAACAGCAAAATTAAGCTTCAAATACCTTAATCCATGTAGAAGAGAAGCTTAGGAGAAGGATCATACGCGTTAGGTACGAATTCACCGAAGAAATCGATCTACCTCGCGAGTTTTCTCCTTCCTTGTCCCTATTTTCTCCAAGCTCTCTCTCACGTTTTTCTTTCTCAAATGGCGTCAGGAAATGGCTGATGAAGATGAAGGAATTGCTTTTAATTCCATGCTGATGTCATCTTTAATTATGATGATGTCATAATTCCAGAATTGGCATTTTCGGATTTTCTGGCAGATTTTCTGCCCAATCTTTGAAAAATCATAACTAATTCTAGAAAAATCAAAATGAGGTGATCCCAAAGCCAAATGAAAGGTATTTAAGTCCTCTTCATTGGAAAAATATCATCCATTACTAGAAATCACCACAAAATTCCAGAATTACACAAATTTCATCACTGCCCCAAAACAGAGTCCATTTTCGACCTCAAACTTTGGACAGTCATATCTCCCAGTTCCCAAAACGAAATGGCACAAATTATATGTCCATTTTAAAGCTTGGGATGTGAACTTCAAGACTGGAAAGTTTCATAATTTTCTGACATCATTTGCCTAGTCAAAACATCCACACGAGAAGATTGCCCAGACAGAATTCACAATGGACAGCATTTCCAGTTTTGCAACCAATGTGTCCAATCCAATTTAAATCAATTCCAATGATTAAATACCACAACATGACACCATTTCCATCACAATACCCCATTCAATTCTTCCCTCTATTCTAAGTCAATTTGGATGTTAATCCACAATTGAACTCAAATACAGGGTTTTGGCGTTGCTCATAACACAAGCGACTCACATCGGGTGCCAAATCACACCATAATCTCCAAAAGAGTTCATTTATCAATAACCACCTCCACTTTTGGAGTCATTATCCATTAATCACAATTTGGGATCTTGCTAAATCAGGGCTTAGCAATCCACTAATCTCAGGCTTATTCTCTAGCCTCAAGTCTCAGAATTCGGGATATTACATTTCTCCCCCCGTTCAATAAATTTCGTCCTCGAAATTTGTCGAACCACTTAATCCACAAACTATGGATGCTTCTTCACGACAGCTTCCGTTTCACAATTCATTTCACATTGGAATAGTCCCCTCTAGACCACCCAGACAACTGGTGCACCACAATTTAGATTCTCGAAAGAATCTCAAACAATGAATGCAACTCAATTGCCCCAAACTGCAATCGGCCCATTTCACGATTGCCACACAAACCAAATCACCATATTTTTTTTTTTGCCAAGCAGATGCAATCGCTTCCACATACGTTTGCTACAAAACCATGATTGCCACAAAACCATCATAACATAACCACAATCATCGCAAGCCCTTCTAACTCATGAGTGGCTAGCGTATCTCAATATCCGAAGGCTCTAAATCATGAGCCATATCATAAGATTTTGGCAGTTTGGCAGCATAGGCCACCACTCTGCTCAACTCAATCTAGTTACCCCTTCCGGGAGTAACACCAAAACACCACAACCTCAATACATCAAACGACAGCCTCAACTGTATACACAAACATTTCAACTTTCACTATATCCACTTTCACAGCTTTACCCTCACCCGTACACCCACCAGTAACTCCACTAGTGGTAACCAGGACTTTTGGGTATCAACACAATATCACATCATCTGGTCACTCCGGAATCTCAATTTCTTTTATCCAAAGTACCTGACCGTAATGGCCCACCTAGAGTCTCAGTCTCTTCTATCCAGGCGCCTTTTATTGTCACACCCCCCTTAATGGGTGCCCACGCTTCCGCTGCGTGGCTGGCTCCCACATCACACCCGTCCGATGGATGCCCGTGGGTTATCGGACTCACAATTTTATTGTCACAACCACCCCGGTTTTACCCCCTCTAGGGATGCCCCGTGCCGGTGGTGCCCACCCCGGTTTTACCCCCCGCTGGGGATGCCCCGCGACGGTGGCTAGGTTACTCAATTATTGTCACACCCACCCCGGTTTTACCCCCTCTAGGGATGCCCCGTGCCGGTGGTGCCCACCCCTGTTTTACCCCACGCTGGGGATGCCCCGCGACAGTGGCTGGGTTACTCACATTTCACCCAGGACTCACAAGAAAATCCACTTCCTTATCAAACGTACATTGCAGACTCTAATTTTACGCACCGCCTTTTGGCCTTGGGTCAACACCAGTGCAACCAACGTGGTGGCTAGCCAGGCTGGCCATGCCAGGGTAGTGCCCTCAGAATAGAGAACCCCCGATCATGTAGTCGAATTAGCCATCAGCTGAATTAGTTCTGCTCTACTACACAACTATACCTCAGTCCCATCTTATTCACAACAGTCACAGATTCACAATCACACTCCACTCTCATCCCCTTTCTCCGCCAGGAAGACACACAGTCTTTACCCAAACCGTTGTTAGCTACTCAGGGACTATTGACGTGGCAGTGCACACACATAGCCATTCAGGCTCACAATAGCAGATCCATAATCACACCCTACCCTCATCCCCTTTCTCCGCCGAGAAGACACACAGTCTAACCCGAACTGTTGTTAGCTACTCAGGGACTATTGGCATAGCGGTGCTCACACATAGCCTTTCGGCTTCCACATCACACTCCACCACAAATTTCTTTTCACCAAACTAGGATCCTTCAAGACACCTTTTTCACAAAATAATCTGGACTTCAAAGTTTTACCTCTCGAAGCCATCACTAACGCTTTGCACTTTTTGCAAATTCGAGCTTCTGCTCAACACAATTCTCAAACATATCACATTCTCACGCTTCCGCTGCACACTCTGAGGTCAATCTCCTCATCTGTGCTTTAACAATGTCAAGTTGTTTTAACAAGAGTCCCATAGGAATCTCCCACCACAACTGACAACATTCACAACATATGTTCATCTGCGTCAGACCTTGGCTCAATTCAACTCGAATCATTCAGAGCCATAACCAACACATCGTTGAGATCCCATACTCCCAACGTTCCCAGAGCTCTATTCTACGATTCAACGTCATGGCGAATGCATCTAAGGTTCGTCGTCACGGTAGCTGCACACTAGGGTTTGTCGTCACGGCGGCTCCACTCTAGGGTTCATCGTCATAGTGGCTCCACACTATGGTACTGTACCCGATGCTTCACTCAGTCACCTAACTGGTCAGCCCCTTCGGTCAGCATCCTCCGTAGGTAGCCCTTTCCAATTAGATATTACCGTAGGTAGCCCTCTCCGATCAGATCTCACTGTAGGTAGCCCTCTTCCATCACAACTCCCCGTAGGTAGCACTCTCCGATCCGAATCCTCCATAGGTAACTTTTCCCTCTGCTAGATTTACAACTAGCAATCTCGGGTACCTGATACATATTTCAATTCAATTCTAGTACCATGCTCTAGCACCACAGACCATCCAGGTCAAATGCAATTCCTATGAATCAGCCCAGCTATGGAGTCTGATCCTTGGATCACAGCTCATCTATCCAAACCTCAATCTTAGTTGAACTGGGAAATCACTTCCCTCAATTCCACGGAGCATTATCAACCCCAACACAAATCCAAATATCTTTGCCAGCCTAAGGCACCATGGTCCCCTAGGTCTTAAGGACTTTAAACACACAAGCTCAGTATGACATCACTACATGTGACATCATACCACCTTGGGTTACTTACCCAACATCTAGGTTAGACATAACACCTAGAAGCTCAATATCACATTCCTGGGAAATCATTTTCCATAGTTCTCTAATCAGACGATGGGTCTGATTACCTCCACCTCTGAATCTACACATCTAATTCTCGGGTGAATCATACTGACTCACCATATCCACAACACAAATAATGTATACACAGTCCATAAATCACATATATCCACAACCAGCAGGGACCATAATGTGTATACCACAACAAACAAAGCCATTCTCTATGACTTAAGGCAGCAACTACTGCCATGATCCTAGCAAATCCTTTACTTGCCAGGAACTGCAGCTCTGATACCAAAATGTAACCCCCTGCCGTAATTAATATTCGGATTACGCAATAAAGTGAAATAGAGACCAATAAGAACAAAATTTAATATTATAAACCCATCTACCAGACGGGGTTTTCACAAACACCTTTCGAAATCATTTATAAACTTGGTCTCAGAATCACATTTCCGAATACAATTACTACGCGGAATATCACATTCATAACAAATCAGAGTACACAACAATAATCCCGGCAATCCCGGTTTCCATATATTAACTCAAGCTTTATAGAGCACATTCGCCCATACAAGCCCTCATATGGGGATTACACAAAGTCTTCTCAAATGAGTCCTGCCGCTCCCTCCATGAGCCATTTGCCCTGTCTAAATTGTTGGTAAGGGAGGGTGAGATTCTAGAGAATCTCAGTAGGATAACAATATCAATATGCATGTACGATAAATGTTTAATGCATGACATGCTTGCATCACACAACTCATGATAACACAATGACAATTTGCCAGCTCAATGCTTCGAACAATATACCTATGGCCATAGCATAAATTGAAACATAGCTTCAAATTACACATAATTATGCAAAGCTAAGACATGCACCAACACACTAACACATATATCAAATACAAGCAGAAGAGATATGTTTCCTACCTCCAGTCTTTTCTCCTCGATTTGTGTGCCAGCAACTCGGGGCTTCACATTCGATACTACAATGTCAAATGTACTATTTAGACACTGCCATAGTGTTTCTGGGGGTTATATGAAGCTATATTGAAAAATTACTAAAATACCCCCGGGGACCCGGCCCGGCCCAGCCGTACCCGGTCCGGCTGTACTTTTCTTGAAATTTTGACATGGGCTATTCTAACATATTTTCGTCCAAGGAATCCATTTCTGTACTCGGAATTATCAAATTCAATGTTAAATTACGAAATTGCCCTTGGCAGCCCTACTTTTAGGGTTTTAGGGGCGTTTTCGTAATTATGCTTTTTCGGCCTTTTCCGAAAAAGTGACCAACTGTAACCCCACCTAATTTTCGCTCCTGAACTCAATGGAATCATCAAATCATTGAAAATCCATCTCTAACCCCTCCAAACCAGGCTTGGCCGAAATTCTCAATTCCCCGGGAAAAATTGGGGTTTTTCGGTTCCGGCTCCGTAAACACGTTCCTTTCTACTCCTAACCACTTTATTAACCATTCCATTAGGTTACAACTACAATTTAGTATCAATTTGGGCAGCATAACCCCTAGGGAAAACCCATTTCCAAAAATTAAAACCAATGGCAATCCGGCGAAATTTCACCGATTAAATTGCCCACAGCAGCTAGAATAGTCAATACACAAGAGTTTGGAAGTTACCTCAAGCTCCCACTAGCTTTTCCTTGTCTTGGCTGAAACCCTAGCCCCTTTTAAACAGCAAAATTAAGCTTCAAATACCTTAATCCATGTAGAAGAGAAGCTTAGGAGAAGGATCATACGCGTTAGGTACGAATTCACCGAAGAAATCGATCTACCTCGCGAGTTTTCTCCTTCCTTGTCCCTATTTTCTCCAAGCTCTCTCTCACGTTTTTCTTTCTCAAATGGCGTCAGGAAATGGCTGATGAAGATGAAGGAATTGCTTTTAATTCCATGCTGATGTCATCTTTAATTATGATGATGTCATAATTCCAGAATTGGCATTTTCGGATTTTCTGGCAGATTTTCTGCCCAATCTTTGAAAAATCATAACTAATTCTAGAAAAATCAAAATGAGGTGATCCCAAAGCCAAATGAAAGGTATTTAAGTCCTCTTCATTGGAAAAATATCATCCATTACTAGAAATCACCACAAAATTCCAGAATTACACAAATTTCATCACTGCCCCAAAACAGAGTCCATTTTCGACCTCAAACTTTGGACAGTCATATCTCCCAGTTCCCAAAACGAAATGGCACAAATTATATGTCCATTTTAAAGCTTGGGATGTGAACTTCAAGACTGGAAAGTTTCATAATTTTCTGACATCATTTGCCTAGTCAAAACATCCACACGAGAAGATTGCCCAGACAGAATTCACAATGGACAGCATTTCCAGTTTTGCAACCAATGTGTCCAATCCAATTTAAATCAATTCCAATGATTAAATACCACAACATGACACCATTTCCATCACAATACCCCATTCAATTCTTCCCTCTATTCTAAGTCAATTTGGATGTTAATCCACAATTGAACTCAAATACAGGGTTTTGGCGTTGCTCATAACACAAGCGACTCACATCGGGTGCCAAATCACACCATAATCTCCAAAAGAGTTCATTTATCAATAACCACCTCCACTTTTGGAGTCATTATCCATTAATCACAATTTGGGATCTTGCTAAATCAGGGCTTAGCAATCCACTAATCTCAGGCTTATTCTCTAGCCTCAAGTCTCAGAATTCGGGATATTACATTTCTCCCCCCGTTCAATAAATTTCGTCCTCGAAATTTGTCGAACCACTTAATCCACAAACTATGGATGCTTCTTCACGACAGCTTCCGTTTCACAATTCATTTCACATTGGAATAGTCCCCTCTAGACCACCCAGACAACTGGTGCACCACAATTTAGATTCTCGAAAGAATCTCAAACAATGAATGCAACTCAATTGCCCCAAACTGCAATCGGCCCATTTCACGATTGCCACACAAACCAAATCACCATATTTTTTTTTTTGCCAAGCAGATGCAATCGCTTCCACATACGTTTGCTACAAAACCATGATTGCCACAAAACCATCATAACATAACCACAATCATCGCAAGCCCTTCTAACTCATGAGTGGCTAGCGTATCTCAATATCCGAAGGCTCTAAATCATGAGCCATATCATAAGATTTTGGCAGTTTGGCAGCATAGGCCACCACTCTGCTCAACTCAATCTAGTTACCCCTTCCGGGAGTAACACCAAAACACCACAACCTCAATACATCAAACGACAGCCTCAACTGTATACACAAACATTTCAACTTTCACTATATCCACTTTCACAGCTTTACCCTCACCCGTACACCCACCAGTAACTCCACTAGTGGTAACCAGGACTTTTGGGTATCAACACAATATCACATCATCTGGTCACTCCGGAATCTCAATTTCTTTTATCCAAAGTACCTGACCGTAATGGCCCACCTAGAGTCTCAGTCTCTTCTATCCAGGCGCCTTTTATTGTCACACCCCCCTTAATGGGTGCCCACGCTTCCGCTGCGTGGCTGGCTCCCACATCACACCCGTCCGATGGATGCCCGTGGGTTATCGGACTCACAATTTTATTGTCACAACCACCCCGGTTTTACCCCCTCTAGGGATGCCCCGTGCCGGTGGTGCCCACCCCGGTTTTACCCCCCGCTGGGGATGCCCCGCGACGGTGGCTAGGTTACTCAATTATTGTCACACCCACCCCGGTTTTACCCCCTCTAGGGATGCCCCGTGCCGGTGGTGCCCACCCCTGTTTTACCCCACGCTGGGGATGCCCCGCGACAGTGGCTGGGTTACTCACATTTCACCCAGGACTCACAAGAAAATCCACTTCCTTATCAAACGTACATTGCAGACTCTAATTTTACGCACCGCCTTTTGGCCTTGGGTCAACACCAGTGCAACCAACGTGGTGGCTAGCCAGGCTGGCCATGCCAGGGTAGTGCCCTCAGAATAGAGAACCCCCGATCATGTAGTCGAATTAGCCATCAGCTGAATTAGTTCTGCTCTACTACACAACTATACCTCAGTCCCATCTTATTCACAACAGTCACAGATTCACAATCACACTCCACTCTCATCCCCTTTCTCCGCCAGGAAGACACACAGTCTTTACCCAAACCGTTGTTAGCTACTCAGGGACTATTGACGTGGCAGTGCACACACATAGCCATTCAGGCTCACAATAGCAGATCCATAATCACACCCTACCCTCATCCCCTTTCTCCGCCGAGAAGACACACAGTCTAACCCGAACTGTTGTTAGCTACTCAGGGACTATTGGCATAGCGGTGCTCACACATAGCCTTTCGGCTTCCACATCACACTCCACCACAAATTTCTTTTCACCAAACTAGGATCCTTCAAGACACCTTTTTCACAAAATAATCTGGACTTCAAAGTTTTACCTCTCGAAGCCATCACTAACGCTTTGCACTTTTTGCAAATTCGAGCTTCTGCTCAACACAATTCTCAAACATATCACATTCTCACGCTTCCGCTGCACACTCTGAGGTCAATCTCCTCATCTGTGCTTTAACAATGTCAAGTTGTTTTAACAAGAGTCCCATAGGAATCTCCCACCACAACTGACAACATTCACAACATATGTTCATCTGCGTCAGACCTTGGCTCAATTCAACTCGAATCATTCAGAGCCATAACCAACACATCGTTGAGATCCCATACTCCCAACGTTCCCAGAGCTCTATTCTACGATTCAACGTCATGGCGAATGCATCTAAGGTTCGTCGTCACGGTAGCTGCACACTAGGGTTTGTCGTCACGGCGGCTCCACTCTAGGGTTCATCGTCATAGTGGCTCCACACTATGGTACTGTACCCGATGCTTCACTCAGTCACCTAACTGGTCAGCCCCTTCGGTCAGCATCCTCCGTAGGTAGCCCTTTCCAATTAGATATTACCGTAGGTAGCCCTCTCCGATCAGATCTCACTGTAGGTAGCCCTCTTCCATCACAACTCCCCGTAGGTAGCACTCTCCGATCCGAATCCTCCATAGGTAACTTTTCCCTCTGCTAGATTTACAACTAGCAATCTCGGGTACCTGATACATATTTCAATTCAATTCTAGTACCATGCTCTAGCACCACAGACCATCCAGGTCAAATGCAATTCCTATGAATCAGCCCAGCTATGGAGTCTGATCCTTGGATCACAGCTCATCTATCCAAACCTCAATCTTAGTTGAACTGGGAAATCACTTCCCTCAATTCCACGGAGCATTATCAACCCCAACACAAATCCAAATATCTTTGCCAGCCTAAGGCACCATGGTCCCCTAGGTCTTAAGGACTTTAAACACACAAGCTCAGTATGACATCACTACATGTGACATCATACCACCTTGGGTTACTTACCCAACATCTAGGTTAGACATAACACCTAGAAGCTCAATATCACATTCCTGGGAAATCATTTTCCATAGTTCTCTAATCAGACGATGGGTCTGATTACCTCCACCTCTGAATCTACACATCTAATTCTCGGGTGAATCATACTGACTCACCATATCCACAACACAAATAATGTATACACAGTCCATAAATCACATATATCCACAACCAGCAGGGACCATAATGTGTATACCACAACAAACAAAGCCATTCTCTATGACTTAAGGCAGCAACTACTGCCATGATCCTAGCAAATCCTTTACTTGCCAGGAACTGCAGCTCTGATACCAAAATGTAACCCCCTGCCGTAATTAATATTCGGATTACGCAATAAAGTGAAATAGAGACCAATAAGAACAAAATTTAATATTATAAACCCATCTACCAGACGGGGTTTTCACAAACACCTTTCGAAATCATTTATAAACTTGGTCTCAGAATCACATTTCCGAATACAATTACTACGCGGAATATCACATTCATAACAAATCAGAGTACACAACGTTTTGCGTAACCATCTCTCGTTGGGACTAGAGACAAAGTCCGCGTCTTGCTCGCCACCATCAACGTCCGCGTCTTCACCACAGTTCCTGCCGGCGACTTTTCCATTGTGACTCTCTCAGTTTGTCTTTCTTTTTATGTTCTTCCTGTCAAATATCAGATAATGTGGTGACCGATCATTGATTTAAGATTGAGATTTTTTTTTTTTTTTGCCTCTTCAAGATTCATAACATCTGTCCATCACATTTTTCGAGTTGTACTGTTCTTTGGATTGTATCTTGTCTTCCTTTCCAAATCCTGTTGAAGCAATTTTTTCTTGTTCAAGACTCAAGGTTTGTTTATGATTCGTGGGACTCCAAGTTGACAGTGATTCGTGGGTAGAGCAAACATGGAATCGCATACTATAACAGGTTCCATGCTTACACAGTTCTAAGAATTGAACAATAATTTGAGGCTTGCATTGGCTAAAAATTACAGTTTGTTGGTTTATCATCTTGTGAGGTGTTTACCTGCTATCTTCATTAATGAGCTAGCGAAGACTGCTCACCATAATTCATGCAAATACCAAGGTGATATACTTGCTTCTTCTAGAGATTAGGAGGATCGAATTCTCGATATGGAAAAAGGAAATAATTTCTTGGGTTATTAACGTGGCACCTTGAACTATTTTTCCAGTGTCTATAATGTCTTAAAGTATTTTGTGATACATTCAACACCGTAAAGTATTTTTTCAAGTCCGACCAGTATCATAAACTTTTTTTTTTGTACATCCAACATATTAGCATCCGAAATTATCTAAATTGTTAAGTTCAAAATTACACAAAAAAGTACTTTAGGGTGATGGATACACCTAGAAAAATATTTCAAGGTGTTGGTTGCACCAAAAAATACTTTAGGGCACTGAGATGCATCCTACGAGATGCTGGTTGCACCTTAACCCTAATTTCTTCGGTGTGATACTTCGTATTCTTTGACGTGAGGCATAGTTTCAACTTGGGGAAAAGTTAGAGGGTTTTTTTTCCTACCAACCGTAAAAAGGAGGCCGTGATGAAGTGATAATAATCGTGGGAACGGTCAAATTTAAGTTTGGATTGTTTTGGGCTAATATCTTCTTCATCTTCCTGGACTTAATCATTGACTATATATTAATATTGGTAAGAGTGAAAATTGGTTCAAGTTTGCTGATATATCGATAAGAATATTAATATATAAATGATATTTCATTTTAATGAATTATTTTATTTCTTAATCATTAAATTAACAACAAGATCTATTATCATTTTTTGCATGTCCCCAGAAGTTTATAGTAGGTGAAAATTCTCCTAATTTGTGTCCTACCATAGGATCTATTATATAAATAAGAGAATGTTCTTTTCCATTATGGATAGCAATCATATGACTAATCATTGTGGGTATAATGGTAGATGCTTTGGACCAAGTTACTATTATTTCTTTTTCTTCTTTTGTGTTAAGTTTATTTATTTTTCTTAATAAATGATTCACTACAAAAGGATTTCTTTTAGTGAACTTGTCAAAGTCCTTGACTCCCTTTTAAAAAAGACGAAAAAACAAATTCTATTCTATTTTCTGTACTATACTATTTACTATGGCCATGAAGAATCAAATTATTACTATATTTCTTCCTTTTCCTACTTCTTCTTCCAAGTGCAGGATAATCCCAATGAGTTGCAGGTTTTTTCTATCAATTGGGGCCCTCCCTTCACCACCCAATGGGGATGGTCTACAAGATTCATAACTACTCTTACTACAGGACGCTTACCTTGCCAACATTTAGATCCAGCTCTAGCCATACTTTTTTGGTTTACCCAAACGGACCTCTCTAGAAGGTAATTTTAATGTGGCCGATTTCCCCTCTTTCACAATCAGTTTTGCTACAGCACCTATTGCTCTAGCTAATTGTCCACCCTTTCTAAGTGTGATTTCTATGTTATATATGGCCATGCCTAAGGGCATATCGGTTGAAGTACATTCTTCTTTTTGATGGATTAAAACCCCGTCCCAAACTATACAAGCTTATTCCAAAGCATAGAACTTCCTAAATGTAGATGATGATATCTATACAGATGAATCTTATATATATCATACAATGAAGTACTATAGGAATCCAAATCTGCCAAACGTTCCTTCATCTGGCTTATGTGCCTTACTAGGTACGGAAAGTAAGATAGTGAGAAAATGGCAGTTGAATAAATAAATAAAAAGGCAAATTTTCATTAGTTGAAGATTTCTTTATGTTTTCAACATTTGCTAGCGCTTGTGCAAGCAGGCTTGCAAAAATTCAAAGGGCAGGCACAAAACAGAAGCCTCTAGGGAAGGATACTGGACAAACTGAGAAATTCAAATGGGAAAACATTGGAAGAAGATTGTCAATTAATTGATAAAAGCATGGGAGAGATGTCATGATGTCAAGCTGATGAAATCGTAAGTTTGCTCAGTATTTTGGTATCAAAGTGACAAAGATAATATATTCATATATTTAGTCAAAGAATCAAAGCTGGATTGAAAAATGGAGTGAAGAACAATAATTCGAAGATTAAAAGAAAGATATCTCTATGAATGTCAACGAGAAAGATGTCTTCTAAAAATATCCGCATTGCTCCCATTTGCAGAACCCATGCTTCTTCAAGCCTAGTTGATTAAGAAGGGAATGAGTAGCTGCTGGCTTGAGGAGGAGAGAAGAAACATAGAGAGTAACCCTATGTTTGGATGGAGAGAAAAATTGGGGGCAGAAAAATAGGAGAGAAAACTCCCAAAAATAATAAACTTTTTTACCATTTACAAAAGCTTTCAAACCTAGTATTCTCTTCTCCTTATTTTCTCCTCACTTTTCTCCCCATCCAAAAATATACAGCATAAGGGTACAACGGAGAGAAGAGAGAGAAAGAGTGAGAGATAGAGAGTTGATAAGAGAGAACGTGACACTTGGACTGATTTGGGGAGAGACAACCTCTCCACTTCACTTATTACTGTTTGATCAATTCTGAAAGGATAAAATTTGATATCTTCTACAAAATATATAAACTATTTTAATATAAGTTAAAAATATGAATTATCTAGATCAAATTTTAATGATTTAAATTTATGTATACATATTTTTTGCTATTTGATATTAAAATAATATTTTTATATGTTAAATCTCAAAGGTTTAGAATTAATCTAATGGTAAGAATAAAGAAGTGAAGGGAAGTGGAGAGGTCTCCTCATAGGCCCCACAAATATAAAATAATGTGATGTTTGCTACTTTGCTTAAATTAATGGTTTTGTCATTTTTACCCTATTTTATAAAGTTTATGTATGGTTTTGCATTCAAGTAAACATTATGGGTAATTTTGTACCCTAACCCAATAATGAAGAAAGAGAATATCGTTGAGTTTTTTATTAATATTTATGATCAATGTTATGGAGACGATTAGATGAAAGCTAAAATTGTATAAATATCATATATAAGACTCATTGATTATAAAATTAAGAGATATACTAATATAATTAAGGATATCCTCCCTAGATTTTTCCTATATCCAAAATCTTAGATTAAAGTAAGAGATATACTATTTAACGATACTAGGTGATAAAAATATAATAAGAGATTTAAATAGTAAGAGATATACTAGTTAGGGATATTAAGTGATAAAAATATACTGAGATTTAAATGGTAAATATCGCGACTTATTTTAATTTTTAAATCTATTAGGGTTCATAAATTTCTTTCCCGTTATAACAAGTCCTCAGAAAAAAGCTATACATAAGATACTATGTGGATAGTTTATTTTTCCAACCAATATTATTATCCTTTTAACAACAAATCTATCTCTTTAAATGATTCAAACTAAAAACTTGTTTGAACCCAAAATTTATACTTTTTTTTTTTGATAAACAAACAAACAAACAGTAACCTATATATTGTACGCTGGCTTCTCAGTTCCATCCTCATACGTATGTTACATACACATATATTTCACTCGTGTTTCTCTGCTGATCCACTCCGAGATTATATTATATTACACATATAGATCACAGATTTGATTGGACAAGATGCAGCAATCTGCAGCTGCAGCCGATCATTGTTGTCATCTTCCTCCTCCTTTCTTTACTGAATATTTCCCTAACGGCTTGAAGCTACTCCTAGTGGGCCTTGAGGAAGCTACCCTAAACAGCATTCAAACATATCTCCCACAACCTTATTATGACATTTTTATGTGTCACAGTGCTGATCTTGCCCTACGACACCTACAACACCTACAAAAGGAAGGACAAAATTCTTATGACTTGGTTTTCAGTGATGTCGGGTCGGAAGACAAAGATGGCTACCAGTTCATCAGAGAAGTACAACGCTTGAGCTCAAATATTGCCCACATTGGTAAGTGGCTAATTAAGTTCTTTGTATATGAATGGTAATATCATACTCCCTCCGCCCTCTAAATATAAGTTTCAGATTTAAGAATAAGTCTGTCCCAAAATAAAAGTTTCGTTTCAGTTTTGTCTCAACATTTATTTATTTTTTTAAATTCTACTCTTGTTGACTGCATATATACATTGCATATTTTTTGACCTCTGTGTGTGAATTACATTAATTAAGAAGGTGTATGAGATTATATTTGCGATGGAGGGCATAGTTGGAAGAAACTATATATTACTTATACATTTATTGATTTCAACTAGCTACTTTTAGGGTTTGGGTTCTCTCAAAATCCCATCTCACCCTCATATTAAAAAAAATAGATGTTTTGTATTTCATATTTTATAAAACTATTATTTTAAACATACATGAATAAACTTAAACTATTAAAATATGATCTACAAAATTCATAATTGTAACACAACCAAGATTTTAAAAAGTTAAATTATAAAATATTATAATAATAATTTTAGAAAATATTAAATCTGAACCATTCATTTTTGTTTTTTTAATCTAAGAGTGGAGATGGGATTTTGAGAAGAAAAGAAGAAAAAGGATTATAAGAGTATCATCTTTCATACTTTTAACTACTTTTTTTAAGAATAAAAAATAGTTATTTGAAGTTTATATTTAGAGGCGGAGGGAGTATATGTTAATGAGAAAATTTACATTATACTATTTCTTTTTTATGCAGCAATATGTGAGAGTGAAAGATCAAGTAATGAGATCCTGAGAGCATATAAAAGTGGTGCATGTAGTGTTTTGTGGAAGCCAGTGGGTGAGCTTGGGGATGAGATTATAAATTTATGGAGACATGTTTGTAGGATGAAGGAACAACGTAAGGCATCTGAGACTCACTTATTGTCCAATAACAATAATGTGAGGCCAGAGACTCACTTTTGTGATGTGGAACATATGAGGAGGAGGGAACAACATGAGACGTCTGAGACTTACTTGAATAACAGCGATGATGTGGACCACGCCGATTATATACAGCAAAATAGATCAGTAGCACTAGTACTACAGAATCAGGATCAAGGTCGTTCTTCTCTTGCTATTGAAGACCAGTTTTTAAATCATGGCAGAGAATCTCCTCCGAAAAAACGTCGAGTCGTCTGGACTGGTATCCTCCAAGATTGGTTTATTTCTGCTGTTGACCAACTTGGCGGCCCTGAAAGTATGCTTCCATCTTCCTTCTTCTTCTTCTGTATTTTTTTTTTTAGGTTAATACGATCTTTGATCCCTTGAGTTTACCCTCATTTTGGAGAAAAAACCTCTTCTTTGAAATTTGAGGAATCAAAACCAAAATGAAGGTAAACTTGAGGGACCAAAAATTATATTAACCTTTTTTTAAAAAAATTTATTACCCATGCATTCTTTGATTCTGGTTGAATGGAATAGAAGTAGAGTTTATTCATACTCCCTCCAGTCCTTAATATAAGATATATTTAGAGAGCTGATCTTAATCCTAAATATAAGACATAGCTTTCATATTTGTTAATTTTTTCCTCATTTACTCCGAATAATGCTCCCTCAACCATAATTAAGCAGAAGAGAGAATGAGGGAATTAAGGAAGATGACTAGAGTGTTTTGGAAAATACATGTTATATTAACTAACTTAGCCAACTTCATTAATTTAATCAAATTAGATAAATATATCTTGTATTAAGGGCTGAAGGAATAATTCTTATAACAAAATTCTTTACTATAGCATCCCTATAAAACAAGTATTTTGTGACCTGGTCAATCCTTATCACTATATATTTCTTGGGAAGAAGGACCTATATTGTGGACGGGGGAGAGAACATACCCTTTTTAAATCACTATTGCTTTAGTGATGAGAAGTTTTGTACCTCAGTGCAATTGTTTGAGATCAATAAAAAAAAAATTTATTTGTTTGTGTCTCAGAAGCGGTGCCAAAACGTATTCTTGAAATTATAAATCAAAAATGCCGTATACCTGATCTGACGAGAGAAAATGTTGGAAGTCACTTACAGGTATCATGATTACTTCTCTTCATTATTATTATCATTATTATTATTTCATATAGCACCCATTATTTAATAATAATGGTTTCTGTAATTCTACTTTCAGAAACATAGACAAAAGATGATAAAAGAGAAGGAGCAGCATGCCTCAATTTCCCTTTCCGAACCCAATCATCATAATCATTCCCTTGCCCACCCGCCCATGCAAACGCAAATACAACCATCTGAACAAAACCTCAACAACTTTGGTAAGATTATATGATTACGAACCCTCTCTTAGTTATTGACTGATTTCCTAAACTTTTGACTCGCTATGAATTATAATGTCTCCTTTATTTCAAACGTAAGGATTAACTTGTTTTGGGTTAAGAAAATGGAGGGAATAGTTCCTTTTGGAATTGAAGCAATAATTGAGGAAGAAGTTTAGTGACCAGAAGTTTTATTTTCCTTATATTGTTCTTCTTCATTATTTTAATTTCTAATTAATTCTTTATAATTTCAGGTCATGTGGCTCCATTGTCAATCGTACCTTCATCTCTTATGGGGAATGGAAGCAATAACTTGACTTCTTTTATGCAAGAGCTAAATATCACGTCGGATTCTTCCTATGGAATTCCAGCTTCAGGTACTTATGTTACTACTACTAGAGGTAACCAACAGATTGGTAATTCATTTGGAGGTAGTATGCTGCAGCGACCACAGATTGGTACTTCCTTTGAAAGTAATATACTGCAACCACACCAAAACCAGAATTCTAGTATGTATCAGCTTGATCGATATGTTACTACCAGAGGTGCTAATAATGACGGAATCCAAGCTATGAGTAATTCCTTTGCAATTGATACTGGTATGCAACAGCTAGATCGAAACCCTGCTTCTGGTTCCTCTTCTCATGTTAGTACTAATTATAATGGAATCATAAGTCAAAATCAAGCTCCGGGTACTTCTGTTGGAACTAATATGCAGGAGCTATCTGATATGCTGCAGAAACCACAGATAGCTCCCAACCCGACTTCTAGTATGCAACAACTAGATCAAAACTCATCTTCAAGTTCTGGAATCGTACACCAAAACCAAGCTCTGAGTACTTCCTTTAGAAGAAGTAATATGCATGAACAACCGATAACTCAGAATTCGACTTCCGATACGCAGCAACTAAACCAGGACTTGCCAGAAGCAACACATGTCATTAGGGATGATGGTGATGAATTTTTGGCTTCTCTTCAAGATTATCTCTTTGACCCTGTTGAATAAATAAATAATAGCTATCTTCAATTGGCTCCAAGTTCCAACAATACTCAAATTAGGATGCATTGTATAACTAGATTTCTATTATATATATTTCCAGCTACTTTTTAAATTTATTGGCCTTGTTTATAGTTTCAATTCTTTATGGGATTTCTCAAGGTTATGGCAAGTGTTGGTTCGAATATTTCAACGTTCTGTATGCTATGCTATCTAATTAAGGGCCCGTTTGGTTCGATCCCATTACACCCTGCGGTGTAGTGCAATGCGATGCAATGGTAATGTAATACAATATTAATTACAAGGGTAGTGTTTGGTTTGATTTTTAAGCAACATGCAATGAGTTAATATTTTAACAATTTTTTAAAATTAATATATTACACAAAGTCTATTTTAGCCCTTAATATAATCTTTGTAGAAAAAATAATTACAAGCCGGCGACGGCGGAGATGGAGGAGAAAGAGGTGGTGATGGCGCCGGTAGGCAGCAGGGGTGGAAGATGAGGTGGCGGCGGCGGTGGCAATGGGTGGTGGGTCGGCGGCGGCGGCGGCAGTGGGTGGTGGTGGTGGTGGAGGAGGAGGTGGTGGCGGTGGAGGGCGGTGGGGTGGAAGAGGTGATGGTAGGTGGTGGGCCGGTGGCGGTGGTGGTGGGCGGTGGGCCGGTGGCAGCGGTGGCGGGTGGAGGTGACGGCGGTGGAAGAGGAAGAGGTTGTGGCGGTAGCAGTTGTGACGTGATGCGGCAAGTGAAACAAAGATAAAGGAAACTAAAGGGTAAATTAGACTTTTTAGACCATGCAATATGATGGTAATGAGGATTCATAGGGAGGGAGATATGAATGAGGATTACCAATTTTTTGGTCATCATCATTACCATGGTAAACCCTATTACCATGCTAAAGAGCAACCAAACACTCTTCTCTTGATAATGCAATCATGATTACCATTGCAGGCATGCAATGTGGTTGAACGAAACGGGCTCTTGAAGATTCCATCTGGAGCCGAATCACTGAACAAGTGTTTCGGAGATCTTTGACCCTCTGGATTCATTGTCTGCTTTGGATTTTCTCAATTGCATCGACCTTTCTTTTTCTAGGTGAATCAGATCTCATTTTTCTTTCATATTAATGGTTCCCAAAAGCCTTAATGCCTACATTAATGAGGACGTATTTATGTGACACGCAACATTTGACTTAGCTTTATGATCCTAAATAATTAGGTTAAGAGAAAAGGAATAAAGGCAATACATATATAGCATACATAAAAGAAATGAAGAATGATTTGGTAATTGATGCACAACCTATGAAGTAGATACCATAAATATTGTTCAAAAAAAAAAAAAGATACCATAAATTAATGTTATTCGAGCATCTTCAAAGAGCAAAAAAAGACGCGACAGTCCTTCAAGCAGGAAATCAGGTCACTAATTTTAACAAGAGCACATTTTTGCTGCCCATCACTTTCATGAGCAAAAATGTGCTCATCACCCATCTACACCGTTAGATTGATTTTGGATGATCTGGATTTAATTTAATTTAATTTAATTTTTATATTTTAAAATAAATTTTAATTTTGATATATATAAAATTTAAAATAAAGATAATCCTATAGCTATCACTTCTCATAAAAATGAAGTTATCATTTAAAAATTAAGAATTAAAATTTTAGATTTGGACCTTTCAAATTAATTTAAACGGTTGAGATTTCATCACAGTGATGAGAAATTAGTTGCTCAACCGAATCCAAACCCGTTTAACAAATCTCTTGTCCCAATTTTTTTTTTTTTTTGATAATCCCAATATGGTATTTAAAACCTTGTAAATATAGGAAATCAAATTTTGGCGTAAAGGGATTTTCCTTAATTTTTTTTATATATGAATAATCCGTTCTGAATGATTCTACGGCTATCGTTTATATTAATTACTTTTACATGTGTTGTGTCTATCACTCTATCGCATATAGTATTAATTTGAATTTTGAGATTACATTTGGACGCTATGTTTTTTATTACAAAATTAATTGTTATTAAATTGATTTTTATGTATAGGCTAATAATTGTAAAAAAATCGAGCACCTATCAAATATATAATCTTTTGGTACGTGCATAAAAAGAAAAGATTTTACAATCATGATATTAGGTTTGGGGTGGAAATAAGTTATGCTCGACTTTATCTAAATACGTTTGGGGTTGCAACAGAGATTTAAAACATGAGTATGGGCCTAAGCCTGTATATACACTACTACAAAAAACCAAATCTGTGGCGCTTATAATTGCAGTAGCTGTGGCGCTTGCGAAATGCCACCAATCTTAACGCTACTAAAAAAAGCTGTGGTGCTTGGAACCGCCACAACATTTAAAAATTTTTTTTTAAAAAAAATACCCTCCTGTGGCGCTGCCACAGGAGGCCCCCCTCCTGTGGCACTTGCTTGAGAAAGCGCCACAATAGGGTCCCTTTTTTTTTTCTTTTTTCTTCTTCTTCTTCTTTTTTTTCCTGTGGCTCTTTTTTATGCTTCCTGATTGTGAAGTTTTATATAAAATGAGTGGATTTCATATTTATCATCTCCACAAATTGTCAATCTTTCTATTTTATATTTCAACCTATTATATATATATATATATATATAATTTTCATATTTAAAATTCAAGTTCCCCAACAATAATGTTCTTACATTAATACTCTCCAAAGCTAACATAAAAAATATCACAATACAAGAACTTGATATGTGAACATAGTACATCAACAATTAATTAAGTAAATTAAAAGATTACTAAAAAACGCAAGCTTGTCGGCAAAAAAATTTAAACAAAGCAAAAAGGCAAACGAAACAAGCTAGGTTTTCATTCTTTCCTATTAAATTAGGAACAAAAAGGCAAACGTTATATTACGGTTTATCTTGACTAAAAAAAAATTTAAACAAAGCAAGTTAGAATGAAATAGTCTTCTTCTTACAAATCTATTAATTGACCAGCGCAGGGAGTGGGAGACCACGTTGGTGATGCTAGCTTGAGTGACGAGTGAGCGTGTGGGTGTGTTTTTTAGTGTGAAGATGATAGGAAATGGAGGGAGGGGGCCGACGGATCCACTAAAAAGATGAGAAAGGGAAAGTAGTTTAATGGAGGAGAGAGTAGTTAAATAATTAAAGTGGAGTAATAGTCAAAAAGAGAAGGAATGGGAGACGGACACAGGACCACTACGCGGGAAATGAAATAATTAAGAAAAACACTATCAATTTGAATTTTTTTTTTTTTTTAGAAAAGTAGGCAAGTGTGGCGCCTAAATAAATAGGCGCCACACTTTGCCACAAATCAGCTATGGCGCCTAATGCATTAGGCGCCACAGCTGATCAAGTATTATTATGTGTGGCGCCTATTTATTTAGGCGCCACACATGCCCACCTTTTTAAAAAAATAAAAAATAAAAAATAATGCTGCAGCTGTGGCGCTTGGTGGGTTAGGCGCCACAGCTGCTTTAGTGTGGCACCTACGTAGACAGGCGCCACACTAGGCCTCCTCAATTGTGGCACTTAATCTATTAGGCGCCACAGCTAGTACCCAAAATTTAAAAAAAAAATTATAAAGGTAAAAAAAAAAAGAGAGAGAGAAGCTGTGGCACTTGTTTAAAGAAGTACTACAAAATGTGCGCCACCTTTTATCCTTTTTGTAGTAGTGATAAGCTTTTTTGATGCCTGAGTTTGGGCCTTTAAAAAGCCTAATAAGCCCTGAAACTTGCTTAAATAGTCTTTAAAACATATACCTCCAAATTCATATACAACCATTCACACTTATTTACAATCTTACATTATCTCTTAAAATCCTAACATCCATTCTCGTCGTAATTCAAGAGCTTAGTAAAGAAAAGAAAAGAATGTCTCACGACAACAATTGTCCGAGTAAGTAGGAATAAGAAAAAATGATCATTTATTAACTAATAAGATATATTTTCTAAAATTGACCAATCATAACAAGCAGCAAGTAAAAATGGATTTTATCTCTTTTACTTTTCTCACATAAATTGGGTCAAACTCCTCCTACTGAGATTATAATATTTCATTTGACGTTAAAATAAACTCATAACAATTATTATACTTTAGTGGATAATGCAAATAAGAGGGAAGGGAGTGAGTAAACGTTGTCATTTCGAGCGATCGAAAAGAAGAGATGTATGGGTGAATGATTGATGCGAATTAAGTAAAGGTTGAGTGTAATGGCAATAGATGTGAAATTTATAATTAAGGTCAAGGTAAAAAAAATTTGGGATTAAGGTTAAGTTAGTAAATTTATAAATAATTTATAAAATCATTTAGATGATATTATATATACTTATATAATAGTATAAATTTTTTAAAAAAAAAAAGTTAAATAGACCAGCCTGTAAGCTAGGCCTTATGAAAAAAAGATAGGCTTGTTTATCTAAATAGGTCTAACAATAGATTTGAGCTTGAGCATGGCCTATATTCCAAAACAGGCTAGGCTTTATGAAAATAAGATAGACTTGTTAGGAGCCTAGCCTATTTTCAGTCCTAATAAGGTTGATAAAATTATTTGGTTTTCAAAGTATCAAGGATATATATATAATATGGCTCCTGCAACTTAAATTTTTTTCAATCCACCGTAATATAATTAACTTTAATGAAAAAAGTTAGGTGAATAACTCAAACTTAGGGCTGGTTTAAATTAGCATTGCAAAAGTACGTTTACGTAAGCCGAAAAAAAATCCTCACACATATTTACTTCTACCGCTAGTCCAAATATACACTTAAACTTGGAGTAAAAATCAAACAAAAGAAGAAAGTTATACATAGTTTTAAAGGCATAATAAGCTCCAAAAACAAATTTGAGCATTAAAACTTAATTGACTTAAACTGTAAGCTCTAAACTAGTGTATATATAAAGACCAACAAAAATAAAAGAAGTGGGGCTGCTCGGATTGTAGTAGGGAAAGAGCGATTTGAGATTGATAGGGAGGAGAGGGAAGGGCACCAAATTGGACTCATAACCTAATTCGGAATTTGTTGAATTTAGTGATTTTGGATTTGCCTCTTTTAACTCACCTTAAAAGGCCCAATTTTTATTCTTCCACTAACTTTTCTTTGGCGGTACATTTTAGATTTGCTGACATAATACTACCTTCCATTTTTAATATAAGATTCAATTGTGACATGTAAGAATAATTGAAGTGCGACCGTTTATCTCTTGTACCCACGCTAATCGGATCACAGTTACAGAAGCGATTATGACGCACAGCAAATACACCACCGACAAAAAGAAAAAGAGAGAAATATAGTAGAGGAAATGAGGAGTCAGTTTGACAAAGTTTCTATATATTATTTCCAGTGTCTTTTAACTGAATCCTTTTACGTCTATTTATAGGATTCTATGTACCCCTTCCTCTTTTACTAACATGTCCTTCCATCAGAGAGACAAGATATCCTTTTGATTGAGAGACATTTTGTTTCGGTGAAACAATACCTCATGTAGAGTCATATTGCATAGGATAAATAACATGACTCATAACATCTTGAAAAATATTACATATATCCACCCAAACATTTATGTTATTTATACTTTAATCCCAATCCTATTGGGCTTAGGCCCAATCCACTAAGAGTGGACTAGGCTATTTTCCAACATGACATAATTCACGTATAAGGTGGTATAATACACAGACGTCCTTATAATCTCATGCTTTATGTGTTACTGATACAAGGGGGTATAATATACACACTTGTATCATAAATGGTTAATGTTGTCTCTACATGCAAAAGAAAATTTTCAGAATCTGTGGTCAGCAAAAAAGGTGTACTTGCTTATTGAAAAAAAGGTAAAAACATCTTTAGTTATCTCCATTTATAATGTGCATTTAGTAACTTTTGATTTTGTTCAACAGTGTTCTCCTTTTTCATTTAATCTTAGCAGGAATTGGACAGAAACTCGTGTTTTTCTTAGCTGCAATTTGATGTGCAAAACCTGTTTCTTGTTTCTTTTCTTTTTTTAATTTGGATCGCAAGCGTATCTCCTCGGTACGGATTGAATTCCAAACTTGGTGCTACAAAGGGCACATCATGTGTGTCACCAGCTAGACCCCAATCTTGACAAGCATTTTTTGAATTTCTTCAAGTGAATAATTGGTTTTGGATCCAATCTTTTGGACTTCAACTTGATGAGGAAAAACCTATTTAGCCCGCGCCCCCAAAAAGAAAAATTACCTCTTTTGATTGCACCAGTTTAGGAGATTTGCATGAGAAATACTTACATACTCTGAAAGTGCCATGTCATCTAAACTCTGTCCAATGAAAACATAGCAATTCAGATCATTTTAATCCTAGTTGGCTAATGACTCATATAATATAATTCACATTTTATTTTGTTTTAAGGAAAAACATTGGCTTATCATTTTGCTTTTGTTTTTCAAATTAATATGTATATTTTCCTTCAAAACAAAATAAAATGTGCATGGTTTCAAATGAGTCATTGGCCAACTAGGATTATTATGTTCCAAATTATTATGTTTTAATTGGACAGAGTAGTTTAGATGCCCTAGCACTCTCGAAGTATGTAAGTATTTTTTAGTTTGCATTAAGGGTAGTTTTAATGTAAATGATTTAAGAAGGTATTTTAGAGAAAACAGCACATATTTTTTGACTAATAAATAATTTAACTTTTTCTCAATCTATCCAAATTAATTAAGTATATCTTATATTAAAAGTTAGAGATTCTAATGTAAGATCAACAACTATAATATACTATATAATAAATTTTTCTTAAAGTAGGATAAAAATATTATTAATTTCCTACAAATGACCCAATGACATTCTCTGTTTATAGAATAACTTTCATGAACATGTTGACAATTTTTTTTTTTGGTATAATTCATTTTACCACTCTATGTATATATATCATCTTAATTGAACTTTGTTAGGCTTACTTCTAGTGGAACATCTTTCACAATCCCTGGTACAATCTCGTGAATTCATTAAGGACGTCTGTGTATGGTAAGCTTCAATCCATTAGCCATTGAAAGGATAGTCATCATGCGATATTTGACATTGTGGCCAACCACCAACTGGAATCTGTAAAATCTGCACAGAATTGCAAGCGCCATTCTCATCTGCAAGTAAGCTGAATCCTTTCCCAGACATATCCTTGGCCCTGCCTGCACACGCGCACACACATATATATTGATCCCATCATTAATTTGTAATCAAATTCAAATTCAATCATTGAACAGATTGTTAGCTAACTGTTCAAGATATTAAGATGAGATTAGATAGTTAAGGTCTTAGACTAATTAGTTAAGATGTTGTGTGTATTAGTTAGTGACCCTAATTTATATTAGGAAATGAAGTACCCTGTTAGTCTTTTAAATTTTTTTTATGCTTTATTTTGATCCCTTAACTTTATTAAATATATTTTTACTCATATAAGTTTAACAACATTAGTGATATTAACGGATAATGCTAACTCAACAAATTAAGTGAAGATTATATTATATAGCCGACAAAGTATACTTAAATTTTATTTCTGTGTATAATTTTGATTAAAATTTAAGTTAATTATTTAAAGCTACAACTTAAGGGGGTTTTTTTTTTTTTTTTTGCTGCAGACTGTATACTTAATTTAATATTTTTAAATTTTATTTAAACGTGACCATACTTAATTATTTCAAACTCTTTAAATTGAGGAAAAGAATAGATAATTAGATTATGTAGAGAAATTTTAAAAAAAAAAAGTTATCATTTTTTACTCTAAAAATGAAAAACATACATGTCATAGTTTCATTAGGTAAAAAAAAAATATCATAAATGAGTTTTCTACTATGTGAAATTTTAAGCATGATTTATCAGCTACATAATTATCATTTAACTTGGCTAAATCAGCATTTTTATAGGACTAAAAGTACAATTTATAAAGTTGACTGACCAAAAATGAAACCTCATGCAAACTTAAAGAACTAAAAGTATATTTTAGCCTTTAATTTCACCCAATAATAAGAGTTGATTTGTTGTTGTAATGCCATTAATAATGACTTGCAATCTTCCCATCATCATGTTTCATATTTAATTTTACTTCTTTTTGGTTCACTTAACACAAACCTGAAAAGCAGTGAATTTGAAAGGAGATTCATGTACAAGAACACCATCTTCGAACCATCTCTCAGGCCTGAAAGAGGAAGCATCAGGACCCCAATTATACTCCATCCTCCCCATTGAGTATGGAACATAAGTCACCATCCCTCCTGCTTTTACTTTTGTTCCATCTGGTAACACATCATCCTCCAATATGCCCTTTGGGTCCTACATACACAAAGTGTCTCTATGTGTGTGTGCGTATATATGTATGTATATAATTGAACTATGAATCTTATAGTGAAATGTACAACATATAAAAACATACCTGAGGAACTGCTGGGTATAGTCTTAGTGTTTCTGTTATGACTGCGTGCAAATAAGGAAGCTTTTCTAATGAATCTTTTGTAAGTAGCTCAGAAAATTGGTGTATACTTCTGTTGAATGATTCAGGATCTTCAGTGTCACAGTGAAGCAATGAAGCATTACGTAGTTTTGCTTGGTCTTCCTCAAAAGTTTTGAGTTCTAAGTAAAGTTTTTCAGCAACATGATCATGTGTCATTGTCATATATATGGCCCATGACAAAGTTGTTGCTGTTGTGTCTCGACCAGCAATCACGAAGTTCAACACCACATCTCTTAGACTCTTCTCTGTTGCATCATCACTGCCCTCTCCCGCCAGTTCTATGAATCTCGATAGAATGTCGTGTTTAATCTGAGTTTAGGCTAAAATCTAATGTTAATATCGATGTTGGACTCAGAAACATATGATAAATTTGTTATTAAATATGCTGTATACGTGTAACATCCCAAAACTTAGACCAAAGTGCTTGTAGGTGCAAGTGGTATATCTTGGTTAGAGCTTAGGAACTCAAAACAAGTAAAAGAGGAAAGAAAGAGAACACAATAGCTAATTATAGGAAAGTTGGCTTTGTCCAGTTGTTTTTACATGATTTGTTAGATTATAATACTAGTAAAAGAGGATAAATGTAATTGGGATTTTACCATATAATTATATCAAGAAAAAAGAATTATTTCAAGATGTGATAAATTAAAGGAGAGAGAAATGAAGGGATGGAAGAGGATGTACATTTGTCATATAAGAAAGTGAGAAGATATTTTATAAAGCCTTATATATATATAGAAAAATGTCCAGATAAATAACTGAAAAGTTTACTGGATCATAAGTATCTTTGCATAATGTGCTAATTAATTGGTAAAATTAATTTTGAACCAGAAAACACATGAGGTTACTCGAAAAGAAAGAAGGGCCGATCCCTAACTTATAAAACTTTGAAAAATAGTTTTAAACTTGAAGGATCAAAGTTGTATGAACTTAAAGACACGCGGGGACTTGACTCAATAATTAGAAACATGTAATGGAAACTCCTAAAGCAGGGTGTTATTACAGTACGCACCTTATCATGTAGGTCATTGTTCTTGGCTTGTTCTATCTCAGCCTTTCTTGTTCGAATGACTGAGTAAGTGAAATCATCAATGATCTTAATGCTTCTGTCAAGTTGTGCTTCAGAGCCTATGTTTAGAAGCTTCTTGATTTTCCAGAATGGATCAATGAATCTAAGTGTGACGATGATGTTTGCAGCATCAAAGGCTTGAGCAAAAAGATTGTCTGGTAAATTAGCAGCCAAGCTTCCTATTTCAACACCAAATCCCACCTTGCATATGGAATCTAAAGTCATCCTCATCAGTAACTCCTAAAATGAGAAAAATTCGAGTTTCATCACTATAATGATCACTTCTTTTTTGTACTTTATTCTATAATATGAAATATTTATAAGGTTCCTATAAATAATTAAGAAATGGAAAGTGTTTAAAGTAGTCAAAGTGTCAAACTTATTTTTTGGAGTTTCTGCTCTCTCCAAATACATATAAAGCATCACTTCGGCCCTTATAATAAGTCACCTTCTAAAAGAAATAAATGGTCCTTATTCTAAAGCCAAGTAGGGTATTAATTACATTTTTTTAAAGATTGTCCTTATTTAAAATATCACTGTTGATTGTAACTTCTATGACTCCTAAAATATGAAAATTCAAGTTTCACCAATAATCACTTCTGTTTATATGCTTGATTCTCTAATATGAAGTATTTACAAGGATCCTATAAATAATTAAGAAACGGAACGTGGTGTGAAGTAGTCAAACCTTTTTTATGCTATATGCACAAGTTGAAAGGGAGAGTCCACTTAAAAATAAAACTAGCTTTCTGAGTGATAAAGCGCCTTCAAACTTGTGAACCTTAATTACTACTCTTGTGAGCTTCTCGACGTGGGACTTATATAATACCCTATTTTGTGTAAATATGATTGACCCCGAGATAACCCGGGCCCCACTATATATACCTGCATGTCGACTTGTTGATTGAGGAAAGAAGAGGTGGAGAGAATGGAAGAGAGTTTGAGGCTGTAGTCTCTGAAGACTTTGGTACTGAAATCTCTTAAATTCTTGGAAGCAAACTCCAAGCTGGCAGTCTTCCTTTGTTTCCTCCAAATTTCACCATCTGAATTGAATATGCCATCTCCAAGGAGCACTTCCATATATGAATGGTACACTTCCCCCTTCATCATTATAATTAATTCACAACCATATATATATATATATATATATCAGTTTGGGTAGACTAAGGAAATAAAACAAATTGGTTAATTAATTTGAATTAAAGTGACATGACCTCTCTTAAACATTGCTATATAACATCAGATTATACATCATTTGGAGAAACCGATAAATATATGAGACAAAATGTATTAATATCTTATATTTAATTAGAGGTAAAACTAGCTCTTACATGAATAAGATCCAGTTAATTAATGCGGTAAGATTAAAAAAACTAAATAAATTACTTAATTATAGTGAATGTTACAAAATTTCTTTAAAATATTTATACGTATCATTATATTATATATCAGTTTATAAATCAAATAAATTAACTCGTTTGGTAAAATTTTAAACACAAATAATTTAAAGAAATATATTTATCTTTCTTAATTTCTCCAAACTAGTCAACTGGGTGTTATTGTAAGGATCAAAAGTAGTACTCCCTTCGATCCTTAATATAAGACATATTTATCTAATTTGATTATATTAAGGAAGTTAGTTAAGTTAGTCAATATGACATATATTTTCTAAAACAAATATGTCTTACATTTAGGACCAAGATCAACTCCCAAAATATAACATATATCAAGGATAAGAGGAAGTAATGTTTTAGACGAAGAATTGGAGATGATATTACCTTGGGATAATTTTTGAAGTTGGTCTTAAGGACATGTTCAACATTAGCAGGATCAGCAATGTAAGTATAAGTTGTGAAAGGCATAGGAACCACCACAGTTTTAGATTGAGACAAGTAAGTGACAAGCCAATCATGCATCCTCTCATAGTTCATTAGTTGTTCTATTGCAGCCCCCAGAATTGGCCATGTCTTTGGCCCTTTCTTCTTCCTCTGGCTCCATCTGTGCATCACTATCCACGTCATCACTGTCATCATCACTAACCCTAACCCTCCCATGTTCAATAATCCTTCCTTCATGGCAGATAATAGAATAGGCTTGTTGTTTTCTTCGCCCATTTCATAAGCAAATGTTAACGTGTGTCACAGAAAAAAAAAAGGTTTTGCTTTGCTGATTTGTTTGTTTGTTACTTTGTGGTATAAATAATGTGAGATTCCTGAGTTGGTTTAAATGTTGGTGAAGGTATAGTTATTTTATGAGTTTTGGCTTTGTCTTTTAAATTTAGTTTAATGATCACAATCTTGTGGTGGTTTGGCATTTGACAGTTTAAGAAATGTTTCATTCGTTTTGTGTTCTTCACCTACCATATATTCTTTGGAAAACGAAGAATAAATTTCTCATGTTGAAGCCTAAAACGGCAGCATATGAAGCCTTCACTTTATCACCATTGAAATTTTCTTTCATGCCCCAACCATACCTAATTAAGATAGGAAAAGAAAGTAAGAAACAAAAATAAAAATAAAAGAAAGGAGAAAAAATACATATTCTTTACTTTAAAGTGTTATCATTTATTTAATTTTTTATTCTAAACCTAAATATTTCTATTTAATTCGAAATTATGATGTTTTATTGGAAATCCCTAAAATAATGTCTCAACCTTGATTTAATCCTAAAATAATAAAATCTCATTGAATTCTTTCAAAATTGCCTAGAAGACTCTCCAAATATTTTTAAAATATACTTTAAATATACTAAAAATGGAGAGTTATCACATGCCTTCTTAGAATTTTACTGAAATCATATCAACCTTCTTCCTATTGACTTTCAAATATACAAACTTCTATAATAAAATATAATTATATGGTTGTCTCCGGCCTTTTAACTGATTGAATATTGAATATTGATTATTTATTTGTTTTTTCCTTGGGATAATTGATTTTCCGGGTCTATCGGACCATAATAGAAATTCAGTCATGGGCATCTTAGTGTACATATGAGCCAAGTGGATATTATATGAATCTGCCTCTGATCGGGAACACAAGTGTTCTTACATTTTACGAAACAAAACTCATCTTATTCATTTGTTTGCATCAAAGAACATAAAATCACCTAAAATAAGTTAATTCAAGCTCACAACTATTCCTCAGATATAAATTGGGTTAACAGAGTAGCCCAATTGAAGTCCAGCATATAACAAGGTCATCAGTGATAGTATTAGGTCTAATATAATAATGTAAGGTCCACGTCATCATTTTTTTTATCCACTTTCATGTAACAGAATAAACTAACACACCCATCACTTTTTTAATTTAATTAAGGGTATTCATAAGTCACTTTGGATTTGAAACTTGTCCATTTCAAAACTTTTTTGCTTTTTCCAATATGTATGTTTCCCAAAATTCGAACGTGCATTCTTCTTTTTACAGGGAAGGCTGCTTACCACCCTAACAAACAGTTTGTGGTTACCCATCATATTATATTATTATGGAGAAAAACTTGACAATTTTACATAATAATCCAAATTTGTTGTCTCCAGAGATCTGGCTCTAATTCCCATATGACATCTTGGAAAGATTTGCAAATGATAAAATAACGGAATTATTTTATTACACCAAAGACGAAAAGTCTAATTGATTGATTATTTTAATTCTTTCTTCAACGCAGAGAAAAAAACAAGTTCAATAATTCAAACACATGGCAGATATTATACTGTAAAGTATATTTATATTTGCTTTGAAAAGTCATATACATGTCTGTCAGTGTCTATATTTGACTAAAGATTAAAAATTCTAGCTTGCAAAGCAGGAATTTTTTATATTTGGAGTTTCGTAACCAAAATGATATAAGACTAATTTTCTCAAAAAAAAAAAAAAACAGAGGACATAAGATTTATAAACTTTTTCAACAAATTAAAAATATTGTAAAACTTACTATTTATGTGACCAAAAGCTGATACAATTTTCATAATTACTTATTATAAATTATTTCATCTAGGCTAGTTTACTTTTTTAAAAGCTTTTATGAAATTAAACTTGTTTAAAGTAAATCCCCATGATAAAATGTTGCCATGAATTTACGCCAAAATATTGGCAAAACAGTTATACTTTTAGAATAATTCGGCTATGGTGTTATGAATATTTTTAAGGGAAAAATCCTAATGATTTAAACTGTTTGAAAATATTTTGAGAAAAATAGATGTTCAAAATATCATAAAAAAATTAGAATAGCTGGTTACTGTAGACATGTACATCGGTACATATATGATATATCTATACGGCAATTTGTTTTAAAGTTGTAGGCAAAAAAAAAAAAATTGTTTTAAAGTTCCAAGATTTTAGGGTCAGTGTTTGAAGATTCAAGTCCCATTTGCCATTTGATTGGATGTTTAAATACTTCCACATTACTTATGTCCCAAAAAAACTTCCTATCGTTTGAACCATAATCCATTGAATTCTTTGATTCGATGTTTAATCCAATTTTTAAAATATTGCGTTTGAAAATCTTATCAACAAAAATGATCTAAATTTGAGTACCCATACTTTTTATGTCAATAAAAACATATCAAGTTGTCTGTTCAATTAAATTAGAGAATATATATATATATATATATTTCTTGAATTGATTTCCTTTATTTCTCATTGAACTATTAATTTGCCTTTTCTTTGACAATCACAACTACGTCCGTTATTCTTTTTTATTATAAAATAATTATAGACCGTACTTATATCAAATTCTTTATATTTATTATTCAAGTTTTCCAATCACACAAATCATACAAGACTATGCGTTCTTTATTCTAAAATATTAGTTTAGAATTAAGTGATAATAATTCAAAAATATAACATATGATCAGATATAATTGAAAAATTTGACGAAATTAATATAATGAACTTGACATAAGTATTTTTCATTAATTATCATATTTGCTTAGAAAAATCAATAATTACCTATATTAATAAAAAGTATTATACCCGTCGATATTTTTGACTAAAGCTTTAAAAAAATCAAGACTGCGCGCCTTGAAAGTAGGCCTATGGCTTCACCTTGATGATGATGGCGATGACAAATTAAAAATAATCTAAATTTTTCCAACAAAAAAATTACTTTTGAATTTACTATTTATATGTGGAAAGACATGTATGATCTTCACGTTTATTATGGACGAATACAATTTAATAATCTAATTGTATTACTGAGTTGTATTAGATATTTATTTAATTAATTTTTGTAAGTTAAAGACCATCATCATGTTGGCCAAAAAAGGCCACTATAAAAAATTAAAAATCTTGGCAGTTGGGAGCAATGATGTCACATAAATTTTTTGAATAAAAAAAAATATAATACTTATTCAATCCCTTCCTTTCCTCCTCCGCCATTGACCAGGAACCACTCCTATATATTAGAATATTAGCATTAAGTTTTGAAATAAATTTCTAGTTTTTAAAAATATCCATAATAATTGAGATATGAGACGACCCAAAAGCTAGGTTGTTTAAGTTGTCAATAGTGTAATATCTTTAAACATCACTCTTTTCGGTGTTCACGTTATAGCAAAACCAATATGTGCTGTTTAGGTATGAAAATAACTTATCCGTTCGTTATAGCACTTAGTGCTTGTTTGAGATAGCTTATTTTTGGGTAATAAGTGCTTATAAATCATGATTCACGGTATACGAGATAAGTATGTGAGAGGAGTTTTGTCTCGATTTACGTAATAAGGACTTATTGTCCCAAAATAAGTGATACCAAACACTCACTAAATCGGGTGGATATTAATTATATGATTGTTCAAGGGTTTAATTTAATAAGTACTCCATTATTTAAGATTCTATTGAAAATATATCAGTCTGTGTGGGTGAGATTGCCTGATTCAAACTCGGTTTTATACCCAAAAAACGTTAATTATATCTTTATTGAAGAATAAGAGATGTTAGCCATCAAATTGTATTTTTATGATAAAATTAATTTATCATAAAAATACAGTTTGGTTGCTAATATCTCTTTCATATATATAGACTCTGTTTCAAGTCCGGGAAAAAAATCAGTTACATATATATAGACTCTGTTTCTTGAATTCTTTTTTGCCAGTTTGATTTCTTTTGGTAAACACAGTTATTAAAAAGGTAAAGGGAGAGTTGTCCAAAAATATTTTGGGGGTAAATTAATTGTTGATTACTATCAAGTGTGCAAGCGATCTTCCATATGTGTAAGTGATCTTCCGTTTTTTGCAAATCATCTTCCATGTGTGCAAAAATCTTTCGTATAAATGTGCAAGTGATCTTCCATTTTGTGCAAACCATCTTCTGTTTTGTGCAAACCATCTTTCATGATAACATTCAGCAATTAATTTACCAAAAAAATATTTATCAGCAATTCTCCTAAAGGTAAAAGAGCCTGTTATTAAAAAATAAAAAATAAAAGGTAAAAGAGCCGTACAGCTGTTATCCGCACGTTTCTCAATTCTCAATTTCTCATCCAAACTACCAATCCGGTTCTTATTATATCATATCATTCTGATCATATTTATAAATCTCTTTTAACTAATTCTCATATATTAAGGAAAGTTAATTAACTCATTAACTATGGGCTAAATTTTTGGTTTTGTCCTTATCTATGATTGGTTCCAAAAATCTACATGAATAAATTCCTTTTGTTTATTGCAATTAATAGGGATAAAAAAGTATAAAATGCATTTACTATCCTGAAAATAGACTTATAAATAGGACCAAATTTTTTGGTCAAAGAGGACTTATAAATAGAACCAGAGTGGTATGTCCATTTTAATTTAATTTTCACTTGTTAAGGGAATTAAGTAATTAAATATGTCCTAAATTAATAATTTTTTCAAATTTACTTTAATTAAAACTTTCCCTCTCTCTAATTTATAAATAATTGGAACCTCTTCCTCGTCCTTTTTCATTTCCTATAAAAATTAAATAAGGATAAAATCCAAAAGAAAAATTGTTGAAAACACGGCGCAGGCCCTAAACTTCATTTACCAAACATCATTAATCAATACATTGACTTCCAAGGCTTTCTTTGACTTTGGGGCAGAGAGAAAAGTCTTTCTTTCATGGAGAATTGTGAATGTATTAATATTTAATTGCCACTTTCAAAGTTTAAATCACCCGCCAATCTTCCATCTACATTTGTCTTTTCTTAAAAGCTGGAATCTGACCCAAACGGCCGAACCACACAGGCCCATACCAACAAAATAAGAAATTTAAACTCATGAACCTCCCCTCTTGAAGCTCGGACTTTCATTTTCATCTTCTTCTTCTCTCATCGGTGCTCTCTCCTGCTTCAATTACTCATCTTTGAAACATAGCTTCAAATTAATGGGGGAAGTAGAAGATTTTGCAGTGACCCAGATGAGGAACGCAGTGGAGAAGCTTGGTTCTTCTGCTGAGGTGAATTTACTTATCCATTTCTCACACAGAACATAACTTATTTGAGTGTTGATTCTCCGAAAATCTCTGTTTTATTTTTTTTAGGGCTCATGAGTTTTGATTTTTGCAGATGTATGAAGGTCCAACTCTGATGAGGTTCTTGATTGCAAGATCAATGGACACAAATAAAGCTGCGAAGATGTTTGTTCAGTGGCAGAAGTGGAGGGCTTCAATGGTACCTGATGGGTTCATTTCAGAATCTGAAATAGCTGATGAATTAGCTGCAAGAAAGGTCTTTTTGCAGGGTCGGTCTCAGGATAAACTCCCTTTGTTGATTGTTCAAGCCTGCAAGCATTGTCCTTCCAAGGATCAGCTTCAATTCAAGAGTAATTCTCTCTTCTCTCATGTATAAAACCAAAAAAAAAAAAGGGTTCAATTACTTTATAATTTTACTCAAGTTTCAATCTGATCCTTTCAGTCATAGAAGTTTGTGGTTGATTTCTTAATTTGATTTTGGTCATTAGACCTCCATTGATACTTTAGATATGCACAACTCATGCCAACTCATTTCTTTCACTCTAGGTAGGTGGCATCACATGCCACATTCATGTATGGATTTCACTCTAACATCTATTATTGTCCCTTTTCATTGCTTGGATTATGTATATTTAGAGTACTAATATATAGTATATGATATGTGGGGATCTCATTTAAAAAAATAATAATAACGACATAGATTGATAGAGGTTTAAAACAGGGACTAAATTGGAAACATATTAAAACTATGAGACCCAATTACAAATTTTTCATCTGCAGGGACTAAATGGAAAATTGAGTTCCAACGAGATAATAAAAGAATTTAAAAGGCTGTAACTCTTTTGTCGGTTTTGAAAAGGATGATCCTAGTGCTGTGGGTTCAAAGATGCCTCTTTTATGTATCTTGTCCTGTCATGGTGAGCCATCAGACCAGACAAATATGCACAAGAGAAATCTTCCAGATTAAAAGTCAACGGTCATACTTGGATTACTTTTCTTGACTTTCTCTGTTTTACTGGTTCTGCCACTTTCTTGGAATTTCATTATGACGAAATGATTTATCTAGATGAGTTTATCACTATGACTAGAGCCATTCAGTTTAACCACCACTTCAATCAACCTGTAGTTAGTATCTATCAAATATTTGTGTCTGATCTTTAGCTGCTTGTGCCAGACTTTTGTAGTTAAAACTCAAGAGGTCCTAGAACTAAATATAAATCAGTACAATTCTCCAGACTTCAAGTGGTCCTAAAGGTTTGGCCAAACAAAAAAAAAAAAAGTGGTCCTAAAGGTTCCACTGTCACTACAAATAATTGAGCCTAGCCTAGTAGCCTATTTATCTTGTCCTCTGTTGTGACTGTGTGTGTGTGTCTTTGTTATAACTTTTAGTCTTTTTCAAATTATTTTATATAGTTCATCTCTTATTGAGGACATTATTTTTGTTAATTATTAGAGCTGGTAAAAGCCCTATTCAACATTTTTCACTTAGAAATGGATCCCAGGCCGGCACAAGGTCTTGTTTTGGGGGGGGGGGGGGGGGAGGTTTAGAAATATGGGGGGACCCAGATCGGACCCACACCTAAGTGGGCCCATTCCTTTCTCTGTTTCTCTCCTATGAGACCCTTTAATACTTGTCTTTGTTTTCACGTTGAGTAAGTTTAAGCTGCTTCCTTTGCCACGTCGCTTTTGCTTGCTTATCTCATCTTCTCCTTTCAAAATAACCACAACCATTAAGGTTAATATAGTTTCAGTAACAGGAGTTGAATAATTTCATAATGTTCTGCCGTTTCTTTCATCTGGTATAAATTATCTACCCTGATTGAAATTATGGATGCTTCAATATTCAAACCAACCAACTTTCTAACCATATTAGCAGTTGGTTGTCAGGTCCTGATAAGACCTCATCAAGTAGTGTCTTAGACAAATAATCAGGTGAAGAAATTAATCTTAACCTATCATACAGTTAGAGGGAAATGTAGGTTTTTTACAATTTACTTATGCCTTTCCACCCTTCTTTCCTTTTCTTAATTTTTTGACCTGAACAGAGATTATTGCAAAATATTGAATTTTTCTGCTCTAATTTTTATGAGAACTCAACTACTTAGCTAAATGCTTTGCTTTGTCTGTTGGTGCAGAATATGTTGTTCATTTGCTTGACAAGACAATTGCAAGGTATGTCATAATTATACCAATGGCACATTGACTTACCCATTAACTCTGAAGAATAATTGTTGTGCTGCATGCCTTGAACATATTGACCACTAGTTCAGTAGCATTTTCACATATGTCAAAGTCATGGTAACCATTAAAGGAAACAACAACACTCTTGAATTTTAAAATATAAGACCTCTGTGAACTCTGGACTAAAAAGAAGATATTAAGAATCGCCTCTTTGTGAAGAACGAGAAAAACATACAAATAAATCACCTGCAAGAGGCTACTTTCTGGTTTCAACAATCTTTGCAAACCAGCATTTGGTTGAAATGAAAATGCATACAAAAGGGAATGGCCAAATTTCATTCAGCCTCTAGCAGTTAGTTTTGATTGGAATTTAACGTTTGTATTTTAGTCAAATTCAAATATGCAAGGAATGGAAAAACTACTTAGCTTCTGGGGAAGAAAAGGCTAGAAAAATAACAGCTTATGCACTGAGTGTAAAAAATAATGATTTTGCAAGAGAGGAGCCTTTTTCAAAATAAGAAATGAATGAGTATCTTGCTGAAAAGAAACAAGGGAGAAGTGACTTATTGGTGATGTAGAATGTGCCAGTAGAATGATTTATATAATTGTGCCTGGCCTGATAAGTGATAGAGTCCCTCTAAGAATGCAATATGAATTGCTATTAAACATTATGCACATATTAAAGTTTTGGTCGTTGAAAAATTTAAGTAGCTTCGATTTAGAACTTAAAGACAATATATATCAGTTGACTACAGCAATCTTCAAATTGAATTGATCAAGCCCCTCTATGCACTAAAATGATGGAAAGACAACTTTTGGAGGATTAAATTGATGTAAGCCTAATCTCGAGGAGTTTAAAAGGCTAATTCACTTATGTGTTTTGATGTAAGCCTAATTCATACATGCTTTTGAATGACTGTTTGTTCTGTTCTTCATCTATTTCCCATATCCCTCTGTTTGCATCTGTGGATGTTGCATCAAACAGTCATAAACTGTTGAGAAATTTATAGTTATTATTTCATTGGTTTTCAGTGGTGCAAAAGGAAGGGAGATAGGAAATGAAAAGATGATTGCAATTGTTGATCTGAAGAATCTCATGTATAAAAACATTGATGCACGGGGGTTCATCACTGGTTTTCAATTTTTACAGGTGACTATCTTTGTTTTACTACTCGTAATATTATTTTTGGAGACTGTCACTTATGGTAGCACATAGCCATTGATTTTTACTTTCTCTCCAAGCTCTATATTTTATAACTGTTCTTGTCCACATCATGCATTTTTGTCATTGAAAGGTAAAGGTTGCACAGATACTTGCGCTCTTCATTCGGCTTATATGAAGCATGAATTGCATGAAATTATTTTGATCTGAAAATTATATGAACACAAAATTTTAATTGTTTACTTCGACTTTCTTAATTATATTGAATATAGTGTAACCTACCAAATACAGATGACCTACATTGGTCACAGGTTCCTGATGTGAAGTTTAGTGAGTGCTGGAAATGAGTTCATCTATTTCTTTTGCAATCTCATTTATTTTGTTTTTTTAAATTGAATTGCAGGCTTACTACCCTGAACGTCTAGCGAAGCTCTATATCCTAAATATGCCTCAGTTTTTTGTGAGGGTTTGGAAACTAATTTGTCGGTTCCTAGAGAAGGCAACTCTAGAGAAGGTAATCTCAACTGTCCAATGTTTAAAATTGATTAGGATGCGAAGCATGTGGAATGAAATAATTCATAATTGTCTAAGAACCATATTTAAATACCAAGTTTTAATTACAAAGTTGGTAAATATTTGCTTTCTTACCTTCAATCTTCATGGCATTTGATTGAGGTGAAAATAGCAAATATATCATGTCAATAGAAACATCATAAAAGGGTAGTTTTGCAAGTATTGCTCTTCACAGATATCAAAGATTGATGGAATAATTTGTTGTGGGGGTGATTGCAGATAGTAATGGTGAGTGATGAAGAGGAGAGAAGACAGTTTATAAAAGACGTCGGAGAAGATGTTCTACCAGAAGAGTACGGTGGAAGAGCAAGGCTTATAGCTCTACAAGATGCTGTATTGCCGCCATTGCAGAATGGAATGCATTGATTTCTAGATGACTGTCATGACAATAGCCGACCCAGTCTAGTGGGATAAGTGGGATAAGGCTTGTCGTCGTGGTCATGGCGATTACATATTGATTATTTCAAGTCTAACAGAGGCAAGCATACAGTGCTTATATAATCTACCAACAAGTCTTGAATAACTTACTGGTGGCAAACTGCAAGACTTATTTTAGCAGTAGATAATGATGAAAAATCTAATGAATAAAAGTTTATTTTACTTCTCTTGGACTCTATGTAGCAAGCCACATCAATGGTAATAACAAACTGTTCCTCTTTGTTTCTCTACATTTTCTTCTACTATGTTGCATTTATTCAATATTCTTCTTGCATCAAGTGGCATCAGAGTTAAGTACTTGTTGTAATACTCAAGGTAATTAAACCCATAACAGTCAACCGGTCAGGTATTGAGTTAAGGGTCAGTGGGTAAGACCGGAGTCAAACTGGATTTAAACCGAGACCAAACCGGTGAAAAATGAAATATTTTAGGCTTATAGTATGAAATTCTAAAGGAAAATTTTTTTTTTTAAAAAAAAAGATTTTTAAAAAAATTTGACCTGGACTTGTTTAGTGCCCGGGTCGCCGGTTTCCAAGCCGAAACGACTGGTTCGGTCCGGGTCAGATAACATTGGTAATACTTCCTTTGCTGCCTTAGAATCACTAGAAGCTAGTGTAATCAAGAAAATTATCCCAACATAACTGCCCCATTTATAATAAGATGAAAATTAATTAGTAATTTTTAAACTTTAAATCTTTTTTGAAAAAAAAAAAATCATGGGCAAGGCAGTGTCAATGTGGTTGGACAATCAGCCCATGGCTCAGCCTAGCCCTGTATAATGGCCCAAACCGATTGGGCCATTTTCTGAAGCCCATCTTCAAGTGAGTGGTCTAGTTTATTGGGCCAACAGTTCTAAAAAACACCTAATTCATTTTATGTTTATGAGTAAAAAATTATAATTTATATTAAATAACAAAATAAATTTTATATACATATACATTATTTATTATAAATAAATAAAACAATTACAAACTATAGTTGCAATATAACGAAAAAATAGAGATCGTAATCTCAAAACTAAAAGAGATGTACATATACAAATAGAAACAGACGCCCAAATAGAAATATATTAACCAAAACGCACACATATGATAGATTCTATATAAAATAGAAGTTAAATAACAGAAATTATAAACAGGGCATACATATACCAAATGGAAATCTTATTTCCCCTGCGAGATTTCTCTGGCGAGATGATCAAGAAGAGAGTTTGTATAGCCTCGTATACATGAATATCAAAGTAGACACACTTAATATGACTTAACCATCTTGCAAAAAAAAATCTGTTTGATGTAAGAGTGTTGACATCTTTTTTACAAAACATTTGACACGTTCGCAATTGACTTTGACCAAAAAAAAATTTAATTGTTTCAACCAAATGGTGCATATTTCATTTTTAGGTGAACATGGCGTGATTTGAGCAGGGTTTTGAAACCCGGATAGGACATGATGGTTCGGCCCGGAAACCGGCGAATCGATTGATAAACCGATCCGGTCCAAGAATCAACCCGGTTCACTCCCCCCCCCCCCTCAAATCAATTTGTTTTAATTTTTTTTTAAAATTTTATATTAATAAGTCTAAAATCTTCAATTTCTCACCAGTTTGGCCTTGGGTTAGTTTCGGTCTGACCCACTGATCCTTGACCTAATACTTCAACCGGTTCTATAGCTGATTCGGCTTTCAGAACCTTGGGTTTGAGCCTTTGAGGTGGAGAAGCAAGTGAGAACTCTTTATCTTGCTTTTAAGGGTAGAGGGCCTTTGTCAAATAATTAGCTCTGCTCTGTCTACCGCTACGGTATGTAGCCACTGGTTCATTGTCCAACAATTCCTGTCTTTGATTTGAACCCAGTCAACTCTCTTTGTAGCAACCATTTATATATGTGTGTGTATTAATACACATACTACGTACAAACACACGTGTTATTCACATTGATCACTGTCATTTAATTGTGGCTTCTTTTACAACCATAACCAGCCACATGCATGGACTACTAACTTAGATGAATGCTGTAAATAATATATGACTTTTTGTCTGTCTTGACTATTCGATTCTAAATTCTTTGTATATAAATCTAATTAGAACAAGTTTACATACTCTTTGTCCAATATCTCGAACAAGATTAATCTCCCTAATCAGCATAACTCAGAGAGAGAGAGAGAGAGAGAGAGAGAGAGAGAGAGAAGGCGCACATGAAATAATATTTATTTGAAAAGAGAATTTGGAGCACAAGTGACCAAAACTAAACAGTAATATGTCGAATGAAATTGTGAACACTTTTTCCACACATGTCAGGCAAGCAATTTGTACAAAAGGTGAACTTCATATCGAGAAAAAGAAAAAGAAAAGGTACTCATGAATTGGGTAATTAAAATCGTGTCTATTTATTTGAACTTGAACCGCAATTTTCCGTTAGTTTTGTTTCAACTGTATGTTTTGGAATTGAATATTTTGTATTGGTTAGATATTCCTCTTGTATTTAATATGAAACATATATATTTACATAATTTGATTAGATTAAGAAAGTTGGTTAAATTAGTTAATATGACGTGCATTTTTTAAACACTCTAATCATCTTATTTAATTCCCTCATTGCCTCTCCTTCTTGATTATGGTCAAAAAAGCATTAACATGGATAAATTAGAAAAAGATTGACAAATATAAAAATTATGTCTTATATTTATGACCAATATCAACTCTTCTAACATATTCTATATTAAGGATGGAGGAGTAACAGGAAGCTCATATATAGTACTACGTATCTTTTTACTTATGTTTAAGTTTATAAGAAAAATACGTATTTATGGTTTAAAACTCCATAATAGATATTTTTAACTTTAAAATTTGTTCAAATAATTTCTTACCATCGATTAATCAATTATTCCACCTCCCCATGCAAGAAGATCACTCTGCCAATGAGGCAATCCAATATTATTTAGTCAAATTTAACTATTGTTAAACTCAATTGAGAATGTATAACCCTCACAAGATAAAGATTTTATCAATATCTGTTATCCACTCATTTTGACTCGGATCATCCATTGTACGACGTGATTTTGGCAACCAGATCTCTTATTTATAGTGATTGGGAGGTAGAAATTTCCCATGCTCACAGGGAAAGCCTACGTTGTGCAGATTATCTTGCTAGATTGGTTCACACAATTTCGCAGGATCATGAGGAAATTGGGATTTCCCCAATTGATTGCTTTCATTTCTTTGCTTTGGACTGTGGTTTATTAGACCATGATCATCCTGTAGGACCTAGCCTATAGTGGATGTCACTTTCAAGCTTTGCTTGCCATTGTAACAAAAAAAAAAAAAAAAGATTTTATCAATATATAAGAATTACCTAAATTGCCAGTAACATGTGTGTATTGTATATATACAAATTTTTTAGAGTATCGGTACTTTTTGTATATAAAAATTTAACAAGTTTGTCTATCTAACTAATAAAATTTTACTTCTTCCCAATTTTCCCTAATTCTTAGCGTCTCAATTATTTACACTGCTTTTAAATTGTATGTGAATAGCTGTATGAAGTTTAGCATGATATGAAGGAGTTATATGCAAATAAATTTGCAAAGTTTTGTCCGTTAGGCATATCCTATCATACTGAATCAGAACTGCAAGTTTTTGCTTATTGAATCTGCCAATGTTGCGTCATCCATAGTAATCCCAATCAGACTCATCACATGGGATTCTTTCTCCCTCCACTCTACGCATCAATCAATATATCCCTAATCTTTTGCGTCTTCTTTTTTTTGTTTCCTTTTATACATGAATATAATATAGTTATACACACTTATATTGTTACTAATAATAACACCAGATCTTGTGCATGCGCATTGTTGAACCAATTACTACCAAGCATTTAATACGAGTAAAAACAAAAGACTATACGATATACAAATAGAGTTGAACGATAAGCTTAGATTTACAAGCTCATTTTAATTGAATGAATGAACTTGGATTTTAGATATTTCAGCCCATGATATATGAATTTATCGGCCAATCTATATTCATAAACTCTTTTACACATTTGTTGATTGAAAAATTTTTAAAATCTAAAATTATACATTAAATAAAAATATTGACATCATGGTAACCTATATAAATACCCCCTTATATACCTTAATGGGGATTTTTTTTGTAAAGGAGGTTTAAGGTTTAGGTAACGGGGTGTATGTTTTTACCATCTCTTTCCATATGGAGGGGCATAATGGTAGGTAAGGGAGTATTTTTCAAATATAAGGAGCTGACAATTTAAATTTAACGGGCTAAATAAACACGCCATGCATGCTTGAAATTAAAGATCGTTTGATTTTATCATTTGATAGGCCTGCATGCATGTAATTAATGGTGAAGATAATAAACTTGACAATTTTTGATTTAAAAAGGAAGTGAATTATGTTGTTATGAAAGAATGAGACTTTGTTTGATGTAATGTAGAATAACCTTCGTCACGACCTTGATCACCAAAGCTAAAATTTGCTAACCAAATAATTAGTTAATACTAAATTGATACTCAAATAATGTTGTCACCAGCCACTGATGATTCAGTTTCTTCAAGACATGCATGAATTCCGAGAAATCGTTGATTATTAAGTTCTTGAGCTGCCCTATATCATTAGCACCTACATCTACTCTAATTCCTCGTGAAATTTCTTGTCTACCATCTAGCCCATCAAATCAGCATGTACATGCATATCAGTATCATTTTTTACAAAAAAAAGTAAAATAATTTTTCCAATTCTTGATATAAGACACAGTTGACTAATTTGAGGAGATTAATAAAGTTAAATAAATTATTATTTTAAAATATTTATATTTATCATTTTTCTAATTCAAACTAGTTATTAATCCGACTTATAAACTGATCATGTATATATAATCTAATGATACAAATAAGTATTTCAGAGAGACGAAGTAGCATATGTTATAATTAATTAGTTGATTTAGCTTCCTTAACCTTCCCAAATTAGCCCATAGATCTTATATTATGGATCAGAAGGAATATTTTTAAATTTTTACCCATAATTTATCCAATCCAAGTAACTGATCTTGAAGTTTGTTAATTATCCATGGAAGCACAATATTCAATTATTATTTCTTCCATGCACTAATGAGCTGATTCAAATTCAATGGCAGGTCCTTAATTTGCTTGAGAAGAGAAATGGGAGTAACGAGGAATTAGCTAGCCTTTCAATTGGTTTCTGGTTGGGGAAAATGTATGATGTAAGAAAAGAGACAAGAAAATATATATATATATATATATATATAGTAAATAGGGGAAGAAACAGAAGTAGTCAAAAAGGGGAATATATATGTGTGTGAGCAAGGGAATGCAGAAAATGACAAAAAGAGTTGCAGGTGGCAAGTACCTTGAAAGCTACTTTAATCGTAGCACTAAACCTTGACAAGTTCCTTTCGGTGCGATAAAGTCCATGCACATGCACAGCTCTGCGCACTACATTGCTTCACCTTTTATCGTCTTCCCATGCATTTATCTCTCTCTCTCTATCTCTATATATATATATATATATATTTGATTCATACTGATATTTTCACCGTATGTAAGTCACTATATATATTTATTTAAAAACAGAGCGACAAAAAAAGGAACGTACGTACATCTTTGATAGCTACTGCTACACTTCACTTGCATCAAGAACCATAATAGTCACTTCTTTTATCTGATGAGATGTATTATTTGTAATTTATTAATAATTCATTAAACACGTATGACTGTGTGTATATATGAGGGCTTGTGTGTGTTGTGTTTGCGTCAGAGAGAGAGAGAGAGAGATATGGAGGGTCGTAGAGAAAATGAGGGAGAGAAGAAGAAACTAATTAGGGAAGAAGGAGAAGATGATCATGAGGTTCTGAAAAAGATGATTTCCAGTCATCCTCTTTATGGTCTTTTGATTGAATCTCACTTCAACTGTTTGAAGGTATCTTCAATTATTTGTTCTTTCTTGCTTTATTTCCACTGCGTTATTCTTTCCCTTTCTCTTTACTTTTCTTCTCATGTGTCTTAGCTTTTATGCCCTGTGAATTGTGAACATCTCAGCTACCATGGTGATGGTGTTTGTGGAAGGAACATGCTAGGTCTTTAGACCAAGTACGAGTGTGACAAGAGGCCTATATTAAGCTAGCTATTCTGTATACCATATATATATATGGAAACACATGTATATAGCTAGCTAGGGATCTTATTAAAGGCCTGTGTTTTATTGCCAATTACTGGTAAAGAAGACAAGGATAACAAAGAGAGACAGACAATCTAGTTCTTCTTATATATCTTTACTGGAATTTGCAGAAAGAATGTTCTATAAAAGGAAAATCGTGATTTAGAGTGTTCGCTGTCACTTCTATAGTACTATATCTTTTTCAGTGAAAAGAAGAAGACACAACTCATAACATATTGAACCAAGGAAGTTTAGGGTTTAAGGGGCAGAGATTGAAGGATAGCTAATTCTAGCGAGGATGCGTAATGTCTCCTTTGAATTCATGAATTATATTCCAGATATTATTAAAAAAAAAAAACTAAAAATGTTTAGGGCAGATTACACTAATTGGCTATACCAAACAGTTATCATCAGATTAGCAAGCCGCCTTATTTCAGAATTTAATTTGAACGTCTACTACTGTCTCTCTTTTTCTTGGTTTATAATTAATGACTCAGAAATTTAATTCAATTCATCAGAAAACAGCTTCATCACTATCATATAATCAAAGTTCATTGGTTATGCATCTTAATAATTAATTTCTCTCTGCGTCTCTCAGTGCTATAATATTGTTTATTTTCAGGTGGGGTTAGGCGAATTTGGAGAAGATGATCAGTTTGATATAACAGATGCTGCTACATGTAAGCAGAAGGCAAATTCTGAGCTCAAAACAGCCACAACAACAACTTCAAGTTCTACTGAACTTGATCACTTCATGGTATTATATATATATACAAACACCAACGGTCCAAAAGCAACATTGAATTTTAAGTGCCTTCTAGGTTTTAACTGCTAATATTGCAAATTGACATTCATATGCAATATGCTTCAAATTCTACAAAACTTGATCACTTCATGGTATTATAGCAGTCCACATTAAATCTTAATTGTACCTTTTAGGTTTTAACTGAATAACTGCTAATATATGCAAATTAACACCTGATATATATATATATTTATTTATATATATATATATATATATATTTCTGGGGCATTAATTAATTGGATCCATAATACTGCAGGAAACATATTGCATGGCCTTGAGCAGCCTGAAAGAAGCCATAGAAGAACCAACGAAAGAAACAAGAGCGTTCATAAATTCAATGCACGTTGAGCTGAAGGAACTAAGCAATAATAATAATAATAATGATAATGATAAGCCATCGCAAGATGCTACTATAGAGTGCAGCAGCAAGAAGCATCTTTGACGATGATATGCGATTCATGTCATTAATTAATTATATATATCTATCACCACCACGGAATCATCTCTCTCTTTGTGTGTCTGTGTTTGTGTCAGCAATAGGATAGTTAATTTTGTGGGGCTGTCATCAGAATGATTGTTTACAATGTAGGTTTATGATATCAACTTTTTAAGAGAGAAGCTTATTATAGCAGTTAGCTGCTTCAATATCCCACTGTCGAGGGCAATGAGCATTATTATTATGTACTCTACTTCTGTTTTCTTTATATATATATTTGCTTGAGTAGTTGTGGTGGCATATGGCATCTAATTAAGTGTATATATATTAATTATCTTTTATTTATGTCTTCTTGTTAAGGGATTGTCAGACCAAAAGCTGCCCCATAGCTTACTCAAACACAGAGTCCTATGCCTATTTATGATCATTGTGCCAATTGAATGGATAGCAGAGAAGCTAGTCACGAATCAAAAGATATGTATGTGACAACAAAGAAAATTCTGTTACAGTGAGTTCTATATAGTAGAGATAAGGACTTGACCTTTTAGAATGTTACACTAGGGTTGCTATATTCTTTTATGCATTTAATTGACTTGTGAAGACACACACACACATATATATAAGCACTTTTATCAGTATTATATATATCATGCTTTTGGTTGAGATTTGATGATCTTGTTAACTCAAAAAACATGGGATATTGCAGACAATGCATAAACTCTACCATTAATTTCTTCATATTTGACGATTTTCTTCTTGTCGTCGTTCTAATATTATTACTTGCCAATGTACGTCACCGTCGAGAAACATTCAGTTTTGAGAACCTCGCTATTACTGGTATAATAAAATGCAAACCCTGATTTATAAATGTTTTACTCCGATCCCTCGTATTCTTTATATAAAACATATTTATCAAACTTGAATATATTAAGAAAGTTAGTTAATATGACATGTATTTTTTAAAATACTCTAATCATCTTCCTTAATTCTCCTATTTACTCTTCTCCTTGATTATTGTTGAGAGAACATCAATAGAAATAAATTAGAAAAAAAAATGATAAATATAAAAATCATGTCTTATATTTAGGACCAAGATCAACTCCTCAAGTTAAATATATCTTATATTAAGAATCGTATGAAATAAGAATTATTGACGTGGTTCTATTTCGTGATATATATATATATATATATATCGGTGGACTCTCTTTTTTCCTTCTAAATGCATTTAGCTAGTTTCCTTATCTTCATCTTCATCCACTGATGACCTTTAGAAAGTTACCAGAAGATTTTTTTGGTGAGAGAAAGTTAGTAAGAGGTGCTGTGTATTGGTATCTGTGCCTATGATATTCTGACTCCGGATGGATATTTTGACTCTGGTTATGCCGCCGGAGAGATCTCTGGCTTCTCTGGAACCGGCTGAGTTAATGGCTGTCGTTGAGAAGGTTCCAAATGGATCTCTTTCTCAATCTGCAAACCTCACTGATCCAGCTTGTCTGGAAGCAGAGCTCGCGGGAGTAAGTCTGGGAAAAGCCTCTTGCAGAACAGCGGCTGTGACATCGTACAAGGATATCCTCTCTGGCTCCATGGACACACAAGGTAATGGGTCTACTTTTATGAGCTCTAATCCAGTGGTTGATGGAAATCTTTCGAATCTTCTTGCGCAATCTTGGGAGCTTCCTGAGCCTTCAGAGGAAATAAAACATCTCATGGAGGTATACCCTACCTTGGATATGTCGAAAATGGAATATAATCGCTGGGCTAGACCTTGGTGTAACTCCCTTGTCATCACTGTGCTAGGTGCTAAGTTTAGTTTTCTTAGATTAAAAAATCACCTTTCCAGAATCTGGCGTTTGAAGGAGTTTGATTTAATAGACATTCCAAATAATTATTTTGTGGTTAAGTTCAGAGATAAGGATGGGTGGGAAGATCAGTATAAGAGAATTCTGCTGGGTGGCCCGTGGTCAATAGCTAACCATTGTATCTTGGTCCAGAGGTGGACTCCTCATTTCGACCCTTTCCTTAATCCTCTGGGACGTGTAGCCACTTGGATTAGGATTCCCCACATTCCTCTGTTATGCTACAACAAGGAGTGCTTATGGAGGCTCGGAGACTTGGTGGGGAAAACGTTAAAGCTTGATATGAACACTTTAAGGAATCCAGAGGAGGAGGAGGCTGTGGTTCATAGGGGTCGTTTTGCTAGGCTTTGTGTAGAAGTTGACTTGCAAAAGAAACTTGTGCCCAAGGTCATCTCTGCCTCAGCCATCTTCAACATTGAATATGAGGGTTTAAGCTTGATTTGTTTCTCCTGTGGGAAATATGGGCATAGGAAAGAGCATTGTCATGATAAGAAGGTGGATGATGCTGGAAGTTCTGAGGTGCTGCCGAACAGAGATATTCCAGAGAAGGTGGTTTCTAGCTCTCTGGACAGCCACGGTCGAGGAGCTCCGACAACTTCAAAAATCCCTCCGTCCAGTGATGATCAATTTGGGCCTTGGATGATTGCTCGGAATTCTTCAAAATCACGAGCCTCAAGAAATCGTGATAACAGGGTCAGAGTAGGAGTGGAGAGGCATCCAGAATTTGCAGACCGTAGGGGTATGGGCAATGTTTCTCAATCAAGATTTGCGTGTCTGGCAGAGGAGGACGTGGATGATGATGTGGGTCCTGAGGGAAATTTGAATTTGAAGCTGCTGGGGAAGAAGGTCCAGATGGGTGAAGTTGCGAATCAAAAGCCTTTTGTTCCAATTCCTAGACTAGCTGTGCATAAGAATGATACAATGGGTCAACGTAAGGGTAACAAAGGATTTCATGTGGGCCCAAAAAGGTGGGCTGAAGTGAGGAGATCCAAGAATGGAGTTGCTTCCAGTATGCATGGGAAGAATGAGTCTCGTTTGGGCCAAGGAAATTCTATTGGGTTGAAGAGTATTGGTTTGGATAAGTCTAATAATATCTCTTCAAATAGGACCCATAAAATTGTTAAAGGATCCATGCAAAACGCTGAGCAACTTCAAGGCATTTCGGCTGTTCATGGACCAGCTGATTTGGAACATTTGTGTAACCATCCAACCTCCTCTATTGTCCGTGAGCACTCTCAGGTTCAAGTGGGGAGTCAACCACAGAAAGGACATGAGGTCCCATCCTTTCCTTCTGATCTAGAAAAGCCATTTTTGGCTTTATCCCATTCTGGGGATGGTGTCTCTAGTGTGGATGTTGTGGAGTCCGCTTCAAAAATTCACTCCGTATCCAATTTAGAAGTGGTGGTTTTGGTGGAAGAGGAACCTCCTGACAAGTAAGTTGTTTTTTTGTCTTTTCTTTTCCATTGTTTTTATGATTATTTCTGCTTGGAATTGTCGTGGGGCGGGTGGACGCACCTTCCCACGTGTGTTAAAGGACATCGTTCATAAATATGGTATTAGTATCATGTGTTTAATTGAGCCTAGGATTAGTGGTAATAGAGCTGATAGAGTTGTTAAAATGTTAGGTTTCAATGATTGGTTGAGAATTGAGGCATCGGGTTTTGCCGGAGGCATATGGGTTCTTTGGAATAATTGGGATTTCAGTCTTGAATATATTTCTTCAAACACCCAACTTCTTCATTGTAAGATTCTGTCTAAGAAGAACCTAAATCCTTCTTTTGTGACTTTTGTGTATGGGGATACTAGTATCCTTAAGAGGAGAGAGCTGTGGGATTCATTGTATGTTATTAAGCAATCGGTCAACTCGTCTTGGCTGGTTCTGGGGGATTTCAATGCTTTCATTAATCCTAGTGATAAAGAGGGCGGGGTAGCCCCTGTTTCTAGATCTATGAGGGATTTTCAAAATTGTATTGATCGTTGTGACCTTATTGAGGTCCCGGTGGTGGGTGATAAGTTTACTTGGGAAAAAACCGGGGTAAGGGAAAGGTTGGACTGGGTGTTTTGCAATTTTGAGTGGGACATTCTTAATCCTAGAACCAAGGCCTTCCATAACCTTAAATTTAAATCTGACCACCGGGTGATTGTGGTTGCGGAAAGTAACAATAAGGTTGGCGGTAAAAGGGGCAGAACTTTTTCTTATCAGGCAGCATGGAGCATTGAAGATGGGTTTAGTGATGTGGTCAGCAAGGCATGGCAGGGGAAGAATTGGATGCAAGGTCAAGAGCAATTTTCTAAGGAAGCCTCGGAGTGGAACTCTAGAGTTGTGGGGAATGTAGCCAATAAGAAGAGAGGCATCATCCGTAGGCTTGAAGGGATCGATAGAGCCAGAAGTAATAGGGCTGGGCCTAATGGTCTTTTCAGGCTTGAAAAGCGGCTCTGGAGCTCGTATCAGAAAATCGCTTTACAAGAGGAATTGATTTGGTTTCAAAAGTCAAGGTGTAAATGGATCAATGATGGAGATAGAAACACGAAATTCTTCCATGCTTGTGCTTCTGCGAAGAGGAAAAGAAACAGAATTGAGGCTCTTCAGGATGCTAATGGGAGCTGGGTGGCTGATGAGATTTTGTTAAGAAGAATGGCTTTGGATTTTTTTAGAAATCTCTTTACGGCGGACAACCCGTTTCCTTTCTCTCCTTGGCCGGCTAGATTCCCACCTCTTACGGATTTACAATTGGACTCGTTGCAGCAAAAGGTTACCCCTACGGAGATCAAGAATGCTGCTTTTGAGATGAGTGCGTTTAAAGCTCCAGGCCCTGATGGTTTAAATCCCCATTTTTTTCAAACCCAATGGAATCATATTGGGCAAAAGATTTGCGATCTTGTTGGTACGATTTTTGATAACCCGGAGGGCATTCAGGATATTATCCATACGAATATCACTCTCATCCCTAAGGTTGACCATCCTTTATCTTTAAAAGACTTCAGGCCTATCTCGTTATGCAATGTGAGCTACAAAATTGTTAGTAAAGTTATCGCTAATCGCTTAAAAGGTGTCATGAACCACCTTATTGCTGAAAACCAATGTAGCTTCATTGCCGGAAGACAGGGGGTAGATAACATCATTATTGCCCAGGAAGCAATTCACACTATGAGAACTAAAAGAGGTAACAAGGGTTTCGTTGCAGTGAAAGTTGATATGGAAAAAGCTTTTGATAGGCTTGACTGGCGCTTTCTTGAGTTCACTCTTCACAGCTTGGGTCTTGGTGCTAGCTTTGTCAGGCTGATTATGTCCTGTGTATCATCCACTTCTATGAGCATTATTTGGAACGGCATCGCATCTGAGCGTTTTCGCCCATCTAGGGGTGTTAGACAGGGTGACCCACTAAGCCCATATCTGTTCGTCCTTTGTATGGAGCTGCTTGGGCAACTTATTCACCAAGAAGTGGAGCTAGGAAAATGGAATCCTCTCAAATTGAGCTCCTCGGGTCCTAATGTTTCCCATCTCTTCTTTGCTGACGACCTGATTTTGTTTGGAGAGGCTTCAATTGAGCAGATGGCGGAATTTAGAAATGTCATGGCTCTATTTTGTCAAGTTTCTGGTCATAAGATTAATCTAATCAAATCCAAGATGTTTGTTTCAAGGAATGTTCATTTCAACAGGGCATATGAAATGAGCCAGATTGTTGGTGTCGGTTTGACTGCAGACCTTGGCAAATACCTGGGTGTTCCTCTATTACACAAAAGGATGGTTAAGAGGACCTTCTCTCCGCTCATACAGAGGGTTAAAATAAAATTGGCAAATTGGAAAGGCAAATTCCTTAGTATGGCGGGCCTGTCGACTCTCATTAAATCAGTTCTCTCGACAATCCCCCAGTACCAGATGCAATCGGTTCTCGTTCCGAAAGGTGTTCTTCTAACTATTGAAAAGCTTAGTCGTGATTTCTTCTGGAATCAGCATGAAGACTCCAAAAAATTGCATCTTCTATCCTGGGACGTGCTAAAGAAAAGAAAATGCGAAGGCGGCTTGGGGTTTAAAGACTTACACTGTCAAAATAAAGCTTTCCTCATGAAGTTATGCTGGGGTCTTATTAAGAAACCGGATGCTTACTGGGTGAAATGTTTACGTGCTAAATACGCATGTGGTTTGTTCACTGATCCTCTTGTCCGGAAGAGACGTAATCAATCGGCTGTTTGGAGTGGCATAGTGACTGTTTGGGATGATTTTAAAAGAGGCCTTGGCAAATGCTTGAGAAGTGGTCACAGTACCCTAGCATGGAAGGAGTGCTGGTCTCCGGTGGATAAGCCTCTAGAATTTCATATTGATCATAATGTTCACTTGGTTGATGTAAATGCCACCGTGAGATCTTTCGTAACCCAATCGGGCCACTGGGACAGAACTAAATGGGAATCCTTCCTTCCTACATGGGTGGTTGATAAAATAATGATGTTGGCCCCGCCTTCGGGTACTGGAGAGGATGTGGTTTGTTGGAGGAATGCTCCAGATGGGACCTTCAGCGTTAAATCTGCTTACGACGCTATTTATCATCAGCATGGTTCCAGACGCCAATCTCACTGGCAGGCTATATGGCACCAGGGAATTCCTGAACGGGTCAAAATCTTTCTGTGGCAGGTCTACCATGAAAGGCTTCCTACTAATGAGTTAAGAGCGAGACACAATCCGAGCGTCCTAAACACCTGCCCTTTCCAGTGTGATAGTGTGGAGAGCATACTTCATATTTTGAGAGATTGTGAGCAAGCTCAGAGAGTGTGGTCAGTTTTAACTAACCCCCTATATTATAGTATGTTTTTCTCTGGTAACTTGCAGGACTGGCTCAATTGGAATGCGCAACACTCACCGGGTAACAATAGGATGGCGAGATGGTCTTGGCAAAAAGTATTTAGCTCAACATGCTGGCTACTATGGAAGAACCAGTGCCGTCAAGCCTTTGAAGGGACATCGGACAACCCGAAACAAATAGTTCACGGATGCATGTACCATCTCTCGGAAGGTGTGGAGAACGGAAGGTTTCGTCATCAGATATTCCAGGTTCCAGAACGAGGACTACTTTGCTGGTACCCCCCAGATCCGGGAATCTTCCGTTTAGATGTTGACGGATCGGTAAGGAGAGGAGGTCAAGCCGCATGTGGAGGTGTTATTCGAGATCACAGGGGTATCTGGATACGTGGATTTCAGCAGAAGCTTGGGCATACTTTCCCAGCTGCTGCAGAAATCCATGCAATTCGTCGGGGTCTATTATTATGTAAGCAGTTGGGACTCAAGAAAATCAGTTTGTTCACGGACTCACTACAGGCAATTCACCTTTTGTCCAATCGGTGCGATGCTGATCATCCGTTGTATGATGTTATCTTAGAGACCAGATCACTCATTTATAGCGACTGGGAGGTAGAAATTTCCCACTCCTATAGGGAAAGTATTAGATGTGCAGATTTTCTGGCAAGAGAGGCGCATAGGATTCCGCATGATTACGAGGAATTAGGGTCATCCCCTACTAATTGTATTTTGCTTTTTGCTTTGGATCGTGGGTTGACACCACATGATCATTCTGTAGGAACTAGCCTATAGACTTATCCCTTTCAAGCTTTGCTTGCCTCTGTAAACAAAAAAAAAAAAAAAGTTACCAGAAGACAAACTCAAGCTCCTCCATTTCTCAGTATTGAAGAAAATGATTAAAGTGTTTTAGAAAATACATGTCATATTAACTAACTCAGCTTATTTTCTTAATTTAATCAAATTAGGTAAATATGTCATACAATATTTACCTTATTTGATTATGTTATTGTTGAGGAAGCTTTAATAGGAGTAAATTAGGGGGGGGAATTAACAAATATGTAAACCATATATTATATTTGGAATTAAGTTCAACTCTCCAAATATGCCTTATATTAAGGACGGGAGAAATATTAATTAATGATGAATCAAGAAAAATAAAATTAAATGCCTTCATCATCGATCTCAACTATATACGTAGATCTATATGTGTGCGGACAGGTATAGCAAGTCATAAAAAAAAGTATGTCTTGCATTATATATGTGCGTGTGAGTGTGTGACTCCATGCATACATACAAAAGATAGAGAATTATATCAGAGAAACTTAATTAATATTTCATCATTAATTTCTTAACTGATAATGATTTCACCGATAGATGCCACTTTCAATAATCTGATTCCATTTATACATAATCTTCCCATATTATAATTTAAAATGCTTATAAATTCAAGATCTTCATCTTTTTTAGGAGTGTTTGTGGGTTCTTTTTCTTTTATAAGATCTTCTCATGGAGTTTCTTCAACAGTCATTCTCAATTCTGGTTGCTTTATTTTTTATGATTCCATTTATACATAATCTTCCTATATTATAATTTAAAAAGCTTATACATTCAAGATCTTCATCTTTTTTAGGAGTGTTTGTGGGTTCTTTTTTTTTTTTTTTAAATCTTCTCATGGAATTTCTTTAACAGTCGTTCTAGTTGCTTTATTTTTTATTTTTCCCCCTAAGCCTAGGATATCTACCACCGATGGTGATGACTAATCCCCTTGTAAAGTAGACTAATTCATGAAGGGGTTTTAATGCTAGCCACGAAACCTTCTCCACACACACCGCCAATGATTAAACCACTGACTAGATACTTAAGAAACCCAGCTAATATAAATGTCAACTGTGCTAGGCCTCATGGTTAATCTAATGATTGCTTTATTGCCTATAAAAGCAGTGGATCCTTTATTGCCGATAAAAACCAATGAATCCTTTAGGATGGTTTTTCAAATAACCACTTCTTACAATGATTTTGTTGCTGGTAATAACATTTTTCTACCCATAAATTCTAATGAAGAGATTATGAACGCGATAAGGTTCTTGGTTGTGGCAACAACTCCCTCTCACCTATTGTAAGTTTAAGTTATTTTTAGGGTTTCTTTACCTTGTTATGTATTTTGGCTTTTTTTTTTTTTTCACAAACCTTTTATTTTGAGCTTGTATCTCTTGTTAGGTTAGTTTTAATGAAATACTATATTTCCTGGGCAAAAAAAATCACCCCACCCCACCAATAATATCGAAGAACTCAGGCACACGATGATTCAATAACCTAATTAGGTAGAAGGAGAATATACTGATAAGAATTAACAAATAACAACTAATAATTAATCACGTGCATGAAAGAAGTCATGGATCTCATCAACGAATTATTAAGCATGAAATAGGGGCATAATAAACTCTTATTAATTGCTACCACATGTCTCTACCATTGCTCTCACCATTTGGCGTCAGTTAACACCGTGCCAATTACTAGTAGCTGTGCTCAAAACTACTACCACATCTTTTTTTAAATATAAGACTAATTGACTTCTTTTTTGGAGATATTAAAGAAGATAAATAAGCATACGTATTTTCTGCGACGGTATATATATATATATATAGCATCAGACTTCAAACTGTCCGATCCAAGGTAAACCGTAAACGGTGGTTCTGGTTGGGATGAGAAACCAACCAACACAGCCTTGTCCTTTGCCTTAAGGCTGAGCGCCTCTTCGGCTACGGAATGCGCAATCCTAGCAGAGACCCATTTTTGTGTTCTTTAGATTTAGACTTTACATAAATTTCTGTAAGTAATATATAAAGTCCGGAAAAAAAATTATACTCACAGTCTTACACTATTTGTGGAGTAATAGTTTACATTAGATTTGTGAATAGTAACTTTTTCATTAATTTTAAATTTAACCATTATTGATTAAGTGTTTTTATTTTTGAAATGAATATTCTTCCTATAAAATAAAGTGTTAAACTGTTGTTTCATTTAATTCCAAATTCTTTGACCAAAATATATTAATTAAATTAAATACGCAATTATCTAACAAAGGCTCCTTTTTCATTTTTTATAAAGAGAATCTTATTAAAAATTAATTTTTTTTAAATCATATAAAAATTAAAAATGTTTATATTTGATTGAAACTAAAAATAACAAGTATTATAAATTGAAAGCTCAATTGCGAAAATTAAAAGTGGTGAATAATCTGAAACCATATTTTCAATATATTTGTAAAAGTGGCAATAAATTTTCTAGAACCCAAAATAATGAATTTGAAAATGAATTTCATTTTTTTTTTTTTTTGCCCTGATAATTTCAAATAATTTATAACTATTAAACCCCCGCCTGCTATTTATGACTATAAACCTTTTTTATTATTATTTTTTTCTCAGGCTCTAACAGTAACCAACCAGTTTGATTTGCGACAATGCCGAGTCACAATGGGGAACATTTTTTATTATTTTAAAAAATTGCTAAAATTTTTCCTATTACAAAGCTTGTTACTCGAATGTAGCTCAAAAAATTATTTAAGGATCTAAGTGCAATATATCTTCAATTGTATGCAACTTATCTCTAACTATTTATGAATTTTTATCTTTTTTATTTTCACAACAGGGGTTAAATTTAATTTCTTAAAGTCACGTGCTTTTATTGAACAGGTAAAATCATTTTGATCCTTCCAAAACATATATCTCAGTATTGGTACTCGTGCCTGTGAAGATTGTCTCCCGAAGGCTGACCCCGGCGTCTTGGTCTCATCGCCGGGGAAGATGTTGGTCTCTAAAGAACCTGCTGATCTGGTTGCATCTTCGGCTAAGTTTGCGAATGATTCCCTTGTTTACCCCCTAAGTTTCCCTGACCCTGCTAGTGTGGAAGCTGAGCTAGCTGGATCAAGCTTAGCCTGCCGTCCTAATAAATCCGTGAAGACTGTCTCTTACAAAGATATGCTTTCGGGCTTCAAGGGATCAGGATTTAATGGAGTCTCTAATGGAAACCATAGCTCAGTAGAGGAAGCAAATTTTTGTGAGCTTGTTGAGCAAACCTGGGATCTGCCTGAACCTTCTGAAGAGATTAAGAAGCTTATGGAAGTTTACCGATCCATGGAATTTTCAAAAGAGGAGCTCAATCGTTGGGCTAGACCTTGGAATAGGTCCCTCGTGATCACCGTCCTAGGTGCCAAATTCAACTATCAAAGATTGAAAGAGCATCTTGCGAAACTCTGGCAGGTGAGCAATTTTGATTTAATTGACATTCCCAACAATTACTATGTCATTAAATTCAGAATGGAAGACATGTGGGAGATTCATTACAAAAAAATCCTTTTGGGTGGTCCTTGGTCAATAGCTCAGCACTGTATTCTGGTTCAGAGGTGGACTCCCTATTTTGATCCTCTCAAAAATCCTCTGGGTAGAGTGGCTACCTGGATCAGGATTCCTCAGGTCCCTCTATATTGTTACAACAAAGAATGTTTATGGAGACTAGGGGACATGGTAGGGAAGACCCTTAAAGTGGATATGAACACAATCAAAAACCCAGATGAGGAGGAAGCTATAGTAAACAGGGGAAGATTTGCAAGACTTTGCGTGGAGGTTGATTTACAGAAAAAACTGGTCCCCAAGATCATTTCTGCTACAGCGATTTTTAATATAGAGTATGAGGGTCTGGGCTTGATTTGCTTTTCCTGTGGCAAATATGGACACAAGAAAGAGCACTGCCAGTCATCAAAGTTGGTGGTTCCTGGGCATTCTAGAGGAGTAGGAATCAAAGCCCCACCGGAAACTCTGATTGCAGCGTCTGTACCTCCTGCAGTTAACTCATCGGTCAAGGATGATCATTTTGGCGACTTAACCCATAACGCTTCTGCAGAAAATAGAGACTTGGGAGCATCACAGTCCATATTCGCTGCCCTGTCAGAGGATGTCTCAAACGTTGGTACAGACCCCGAGTTTACTTTGAATTTAAATTCGAATCTTAGCTTGAAAAAAGCTCCTGCGGATAGAAACGATGAGCTGCGGACCGAGGGGGCTGCACAAGAAAAGCTGCGGATAGAGAGAGCGAGTAAGGCTCAAGATGCAAAAGGTCAAAGGAAAGGGAAGAAAGGGTTCCATGTGGGCTCCACACGTTGGACTGAAGTGAGAAAATCCAAAGTAATTCAGGAGGGCGCTGCACATGGGCGAAAGGAGAATAATAATGATCATGAGGGCGCTGCACTTTCTAATAAAATAATCCATGAGGGCGCTGCACATGGGTTGAAGGAGAATATTAAAGATCAAGAGGGCGCTGCACATTCTAATAAAATAATTCATGAGGGCGCTGCACATGTGCTGGAGGAGAATAATAATGATCACGCCAACTCCCCTCACCTAGTCGGCCACAAGTCTTTGAAGAACCTCAAAGCCACAACGACAAGGTCCCACATTTTAACTAAAGGATGCATACAGGATTTTGGGCCCTCTCATGGGAAAAAGGTTGCGCATGGACCTCTTAATTCTGACCAAATACCAAAACCTTGTAGCAATGAAAAAGCCCGTGAGATACAAAGTGCACAAGAAGAGGAGCTGCACACCACCAAAGCTATGCCACAGGACGCTAGTGCTTCTTCGTTAAATGACGTCTTTGAGGTCCCTCTTCATCCTAATGATGCTGTCATTGAGGACGCTAATGCTCCTTCAATACCATTAAGCTTGTCTCCTCTTCATCCTAACGGTGCTGCCTCAAATGTTGTCATTGATGTCCCTGCCTCTAGGATCCATTCTGTGTCTCACCTGGAAGTTGTGGTCATGATGGAAGACGAGCCCCCGGATAAGTAAGCTCTCTGCTGCCTCTATCGCGCTTTTTCATATATTTTTTATGATTGTCTCTTCATGGAATTGTCGCGGGGCGGGTGGTCGCACATTCCCGCGTGTGTTGAAAGATGTGGTTAAGAAATATGGTATTAATGTGATGTGTCTAGTGGAACCCAGGATTAGTGGTAGTAGAGCTGACAAGGTTGTTAGGAATTTGGGTTTCAATGATTGGTTAAGAATTGAAGCCACTGGATATGCGGGGGGTATTTGGGTTTTATGGAATCATTGGGAATTTCAACTTGATTACATCTCTTCAAATACTCAACTTATCCATTGTAAGATCTCCCCCAAGAATAACCTTAATCCCACGCTCTTGACTTTTGTTTATGGTGACACTAGTATTTCTAAGAGAAGAGCTCTGTGGGAGTCGTTACATGATATAAAGCAGTCGGTTAACTCTTCTTGGCTGGTTATGGGCGATTTTAATACCTTTCTGAACCCTAGTAATAAAAATGGTGGAGCAATTCCTGCTCTCAACTCAATGAAGGATTTCCAAAGTTGTATTGATAGTTGCAATCTTCTCGAGGTCCCGGTTGTTGGGGATAATTTCACTTGGGAAAAAACCGGAGTCAAGGAAAGGCTAGACTGGGTGTTTTGCAATTTTGACTGGGATATCGTCAATCCTAATGCCAAAGCTTTCCACAATCTTAGATTCAAGTCTGACCATCGGGTGATTGTTGTTGCGGACAGTAATAATTTTGCTGGCCATAAAAGGGGTGGTCATTTCCTTTACCAAGCAGCGTGGAGTATTGAAGATGGTTTTAGTGATGTGGTCAAAGATGCTTGGCACGAGAAAACTTGGATCCAAGGTCAGGAGAGATTCTCTAAAGATGCCTCGGAATGGAACTCTAGAGTGGTGGGGAACGTAGCCATTAAAAAAAGAGATATCATTCGTAGGCTGGAAGGGATTGACCGTGTCAGGAGTCGAGGAGGTGGCCCTAATGGTCTCTTCAAGATTGAAAAGCATCTCTGGGATTTGTACCACAAAATCGCTTTACAAGAGGAATTGATTTGGTTCCAGAAATCAAGATGTAAGTGGATTGGTGATAGTGATAGGAATACGAGATTCTTTCATGCAAGTGTTGCTGCAAAAAGGAAGAGGAACAGGATTGAGGCTCTCCAAGATGATACCGGCAACTGGGTGTCGGACAAGTCTCTTTTAAGAGGCATGGCTTTTGACTATTTCAAGAATCTCTACTCGGCTAACAGCTCTTCCTCTACTTTTTCTCCTTGGCAGGCAAGATTCCCACCTCTGAATGGTCTTCAGTTGGCCCAGCTGCAAAGAGTTGCTTCCCCTACCGAGATAAAAAATGCAGCCTTTGAGATGGGAGCTTTTAAAGCTCCGGGCCCGGATGGTTTAAATCCCCATTTCTTCCATACCCAGTGGAATCTCATTGGGCAGAAGATATGTGAGCTGGTGATGAGGATCTTTGAGCACCCGGAGATCATCCAGGATATCAATCATACGAACATCTCCTTAATTCCCAAGATTGATCATCCTTCTTCTTTTAAGGATTTCAGGCCTATCTCTCTTTGTAATGTGAGCTACAAAATTGTCAGCGAAGTTATTGCTAACCGTTTTAAAGGAGTTATGAATCATCTGGTTGCTGAAAACCAATGTAGCTTTATTGCAGGAAGACAGGGTCTGGATAATATCATTATTCCCTAGGAAGCAATCCATACCATGCGTTTTAAGAAAGGTAAGAAGGGATTCATTGCAGTGAAAGTAGATATGGAAAAGGCTTTTGATAGACTAGACTGACGCTTCCTTGAATTCACTCTTCACAGCCTCGGTTTGGGAGCGGATTTTGTTAAGCTAATTATGACCTGTGTTTCAACCCCTTCCATGAGCATTATCTGGAATGGGATTGCTTCCGAACGTTTTCACCCATCTAGAGGGGTAAGACAGGGCGACCCTCTGAGTCCTTTCCTATTCGTCCTATGTATGGAGCTGCTCGGTCAACTTATCCATCAAGAAGTTGAAATGGGGAACTGGCGCCCTTTAAAATTGAGCTCTTCAGGTCCCAATATTTCACATCTCTTCTTCGCCGATGATCTTGTTCTTTTCGGAGAAGCTTCAAATGATCAGATGGTGGAAATTCGCGATGTCATGGCTCTTTTCTATCGCGTCTCTGGTCACAGGATTAATCTGAGCAAGTCTAAAATGTTCGTTTCTAGAAACGTCCATTTTAACAGGGCATATGAAATGAGTCAGATTGTTGGAGTTGGTTTGTCGGCGGACCTTGGGAAATATCTGGGTGTGCCTCTATTGCACAAAAGGATGGTTAAGAGAACTTTTGCTCCGTTACTACAAAAGGTGAAATTGAAGTTGGCTAACTGGAAAGGTAAATTCCTGAGTATGGCTGGTCGCACGACTCTTATCAAGTCGGTCCTTTCGGCTATTCCGCAATATCAGATGCAATCTACTCTTGTCCCGAAAGGGGTGCTATCAGCTATTGAAAAGCTCAGCAGGGACTTCTTTTGGAACCAACATGAAGATTCCAAAAAGTTGCATCTGCTTTCTTGGGACGTTCTTAAACAACGGAAAAGTGAGGGTGGCTTGGGAATTAAAGACCTTCATTCCCAAAATAAAGCTTTCCTAATGAAGTTGTGCTGGTGCTTAACTAAAAAGCCGGATGCCTTCTGGGTTAGATGCTTACGAACAAAATACTCAGCTGGATCCCCTAATGATCTCCTCATCCAGCGGCGGCGCAAGCAGTCCGCTGTTTGGAGTGGAATTGTGACTGTCTGGGAAGACTTCAAGAGTAGGCTTGGCAAATGTCTTAAAAGCGGCCGGAATACTTTAGCTTGGAAAGATTGCTGGTCCCCTGTTGATCAGCCACTCGATTCCCTTATCGACAAAAACATACACTTAGTCGATAAGAGCGCCACTGTGCGTTCTTTCACGACTCCATCGGGGCATTGGGATAGAGCTAAATGGGCTTCTTTTCTTCCTATCTGGGTGGTTGATAAAATAATGTTGGTATCCCCACCTATAGGCAACGAAGATGATAAGATTTGATGGAGGATTGCTTCTGATGGGAATTTCAGCGTAAAATCAGCATATGATGCTATCTATCATCAGCACTTCCTTAGGCCCCAACATCACTGGCAGTCTCTATGGCACTGGGGAATTCCTGAAAGAGTCAAAATTTTCTTGTGGCAAGTTTTCCATAACAGGCTTCCGACTAACGAGCTTAGAGCAAGACACAACCAAAGCGTTCTAAACAAATGTCCATTTCAGTGTGACAGCAAGGAGAGTACCCTTCATATGCTGAGAGATTGTGAGCATGCTCAGAGAGTTTGGTCAGCTTTAACTAACCCTCTATATTATAGTATATTTTTCTCTGGTAATTTGCAGGACTAGCTCAATTTGAATCTACACCAATCACCAGGAAACAACAGGATGGCGAGATGGCAGTGGCACAAAGTTTTCAGCTACACATGTTGGCTCCTTTGGAAGAACCGTTGCAGTCAAGCCTTTGATGGGGTTTCAGACAATCCAAAAGGAATAATCCACAGATGTCTACATCATCTCTCGGAAGGGGTGGAGAATGGTAGGTATCACCATCAGATATTCCAAATCCCAGAACGAGGTCTCCTCCATTGGCATCCCCCGGATCCGGGATTTCATCGTATTGACGTAGATGGTTCAGTGATTAGAGATGGTCAGGCTGCATGCGGGGGTGTTATCCGGGATCACCAAGGTATCTGGATTCGCGGCTTCCAACAGAAGTTAGGTCATACCTTCCCAACTGCTGCTGAAATCCATGCAATCCATCGAGGTCTCCTACTTTGTAAAAAGATGGGGCTTATGAAAATCAAATTGTTCACAGACTCTCTACAGGCAGTCCACCTGCTATCCACTCATTGTGATCCTGATCATCCCTTGTATGAGGTTATTCTAGATACCAGATCTCTTGTTTACAGCGACTGGGAACTGGAAATTTCCCACACTCATAGGGAGAGCATTCGTTGTGTAGACTACCTAGCAGGAATGACGCATGGGATTCCACAAGACTATGTGGAATTAGGACTTTCCCCAATGGAATGTATTCATCTTTTTGATTTGGATCGTGGTTTGTTACCACATGATCACTCAGTAGGATCTAGTCTATAGATCTTGTCACCATCAAGCTTTGCTTGCCCTTGTAACCAAAAAAAAAAAATCATTTTGATCCATAACCTTTAAAATGAGTAAAGAATTTTGATCCTTGTGAATTTCTTTATATTTAAATTTGTGATCCCTTTTAAATTTGAGATCCCTCTGTGTCATAATCCCACCAAAATAATGTCCCAAAAATGTCATTTTCTATGAAAATATCCAAGAAGGCAAGCAACGATAGTGTGTGTCTGGTCTATTTAGCTAAGAAGTGGTTGTGAATTGTGATTGGTGGCGAATTCAGCGCATCCTTATGAGAAATACTTATATATTCTAAAATCGTCATCTCATCTATATTTTAATTAATTAAAATGCAATAATTCATCTCAGTTTAATCCTACATGATAGATAAGTCATTGAAAAAATTCAAATTTTATAATTTTAAAAAACATAAACTTTTTAATTTTAAAAAAAAATATAATCCCCTCTTATCATCCATAAAATCATATATTTAAATTTTTTTAGATTACTAATCTATTATATATATATATATATATAATATTGTATTTTAATTAACCAAAACATAGGTGGGGATTATAAAGTATGCAATTATTTCTCCATTCTCACTCCACCCCACTTGCTCAAGCTTTATAACTAAATTGGCCCAAGTTTATTTTTCCGAAGGAAAACAAAAAACTGAAGAAGCTCGGCAACTTGATGTGATGCATCATATAAATTTGGACTTTTCGTGAAAATAGTAACAGTCATTTTGTATTTATTTCTGCTAATTTTACTTTCTTATGATAGAGACATACAGGAGAAAAAGATAAAAATACATCACTTAAATTTTAAAAATCTAAATTAATCTTGTTGTCCGTAAAAATATAGGTATTACTATCAATTGCTACTAAAGTGATTTTAAATTATAGTGAGTTGTCAATTATTGTACTATTGTAGTTGATATCTATATTTTTATGAGCAACAAGACTAATTTAGGATTTTAAAATTTAAATGATATTTTTTTATCTTTTTTTTATTTATCTTTCTCTACAAAAAAAATATTTTGATGAAAAAATAGACTCAAAAATCAAAATATCAATGATAAGGTCAACAAGTTGGAATTTAACAATTTATCTATTGATATTTGACGCTATTAGCGTCCGACTAATCACGTATACAAGAATATATGCTCATAACGTGAGAATCTCGCTACCGTTGAATAATTATAGCGACTGTGTCTGCGTAGTCAAGACTTATACACTAAATCATTGGTAAAGTTGGAGTAAATTAGGGTATTCTTTTTTTAGAAAAAAAGGAAAATTAGAAAAGGACATGGAAGAAAATATATTTATTGAGAAGGACCATATAAATTGTAATTACTTAAAAGGACTAAACATCATAATATAAATTTAAAATTACTAAATTGTCCCTAATCAAACCTCCTACATTATCTCTTATATTCATAATTAAAAAAAATGACCAAATTAAAACTAAAACTACACATCATTCACATGTAATATGATCATATCTTTTTTTCTTAATTTTTATTGTTCACCATGTTTCATACTCATATAAAATCAATACATTATTTAATTAACTATAAGGTTCAAAATCATTTTTTAAAAATTTTAATTTTCAACAAGTTCCATATTTATATAATCAATAGATAATTTAATTAACGAATATATCATCAAGTTGCTATATTTATATTATCAAGTATCAACATTAATATCAACTAATCTCTTTTTATAAAAATAAAAACTAAACTCATTTCATGTTTTTTAGGATATAATAGATTTTTTTGATTTTTTTTATTAACATTAAATAAATTTTTTAACCCACATAAATTTCTTCTGAAATAAAAATAAATCATATAAACTTTCTCAGTTTAACATATATAATAAATTATAAAAGACCTTGATTTTTATTAAAATTATGTAATTATATTTTAAATTAAAATATTTTGTTGATTTTAATAAATTATAATTTTGACAAAATTGAGGAGTGTGTAATTTTTTTCATAGATATCTATGTAAGTTGTGAAAAATGAAAATTTGAGAAAATTTGTATTTAATTTAGTGAAATTTAGAATTTTATATTAGTTTTAAAAATAGAATATGAGTGAGAATGTAGGAGGGGATGCAAAAGATTTTTTTAGGGGCATTTAGTATTTTTAATTTTATAATTTTTTATTTTGTCCCTCTAAATAATTATAATATTTATGGTCCTTCTCAATAAATATTTTTCCTCCAAATCCTTTATTCTAATTTTCCCAAAAAATGTATTGATAATTTTTTTCTTGTTTTTGTAAACTGAGTTTTTGGTCTACCCAAATAAAGCAAAACAAAAAGCGAAATTACTCGGAGTTGAAGTGTGTTTTAGGAATAGCGATTGGAAAAATATTTTTTTAATTTAGCTTTTTGTAATCTTATTTTTGGTAAAAGTCAGATTAAGTAATGTGATTTATGGTTGAGTTAGTGATTGTATAAATGATTTTTGTAAAAGTAAAACTTGTTTGGATTAGTTTAAGCACGAGTGATTTTTGTGATAATAGTAAGAGAGAATGAGTGGGAAAATATTTAAAAAATCAAGTAAATATGATGAATTATTTTAAAATATTAGGTGTTATTGGAAAAATATTTTAAAGTGGGTGGAAATCAATAAATCAATATTCTAAGTTTTGGGTGCTCTTTACTATTAAAAAAAATACATTAAAGGTAAAATTATAGTCAGTCTCCTAAAACTGGATACAACTGAAAAAATATTTTAAATGGTTAAAAGCACAAAAAAATATTTTAAAGTACTTTTTGGAGCTGAAAAAGTATATTAAGGGTAAAATTGTAATCAGTTTGATAACACATTGCGTACAGTTGGAAAAATATTTTAAGGGTTAAAAGCACTAAAAAATATTTTAAATTAATTTTTATAGTTGAAAAGGTACATTAAAAGTAAAATTGTAATAAGTCTTATAATACATTAGATACAACTGAAAAGATATTTTAATTATTCACCCTCAAGCCAAACGTTAAAATCTACATAAGCTGGCTTTTTGAGTTTATAGTCGAAAGTTATTTTTCTGTGATAAACCCAACTGAAAAAAATCACTCCTAAAAATACTCATTTTTTTTTCTCAATTAATAATTAGGTTTTGCTCATCCAATTGAGTACTTTGGGGCGTAAATACCCTCCCCAAATTATAATATTTATGATCATTCTTAATAAATATTTTTTTCTCCGTGTCCTTCATTCTAATTTGTTTTTTTAAAAAATGCACTGATCATTTTTTTCCTTTTTTGTAAACCGAGTCTTTGGTCTACCCAAATAAAGCCAAAACAAAAAGCGAAATTGCTCAGAGCTCAAGTCATCAAGAAATTCTAAATTTCTAAACCGCCTCTGTCCAGCGACAGCATTACACGCGAAATTTCCACCCCATCGCTTCACACTGTCCTGCTCCTTTTATTCTCTCCCTCTACAAAAGCCAAGTGAAAGACCTGGACTTTGCTTGCTCCTTGGGGCTGAGAGAATTCTGGTGAATCCGACTGATTTTTCGCGCGATTTGGGTTTTCTTTGGTGTGAATTCGTCGAAAGGGATGGTAAAATCGTCCGATAATGGTTTCAGTTCTGTGGCGCCTTTCCTGAAAAAATGTTATGAGATGGTGGACGATGAGTCAACCGATTCGCTCATATCCTGGAGCAAAAGCAATGATAGTTTTATCATATGGGACATAACTGAGTTCTCCGTGAGTTTGCTTCCCAAGTATTTCAAGCACAACAATTTCTCCAGTTTCATCCGACAGCTTAATATTTATGTGAGTACCCTCCTCTTTCATTTTTCCTTTTTTCGCTTTGCCTGGTCCTTTGTTTTAATAAGTCGAGCTTCGGATTTTTCTGTTTCGTTGTATATCTTATATATTTTGTGTATATATTGCCTAATCAGGTCTTATGAAATACCGATGCTTAGAAATTGAGCCATATATGCATAGTGTCTTTATACATCCAACACTCAGTATCATATGTGACACAACGTATCAAATTACTCTGTATCTGTAATAGTGTCCGTGTATTATGCTTCTAAGGCTTCGTCAAATCGGGTTTTATTGATTGCTTTGGTGATGCTTGTGCTGTGGTTCCGGCGGGTTTTTGGTTTTTACTGCAAAGTTCTCACCATTTCCTGGTTTGCTAGTTCCTATGCGCATATACACAGTTGAATGTGAAGGAAGGATATAGAGGAAACCTCAAATCTTTCAGACCTTGGCATCGGAGTGATGAGCCATCACCTGACCCTAGAAGATCTAGAATATTCTTTATACCAATTGATGGTGGCTGGGGAAGTAAACGGATTTATATTTAATTATTTTGAAATATTAGTTTTGCCCGGGGATGCTCTAACCCCTGACCCTAGACTTTTAACTTAGATTTTTATGTTAGAAGGATTGTTGGCAGCTCTAGAAATGTTACAAACTCATGAAATCACCGTGAAATGGACCAATTGAAACAATTGCACATGACATGTCTGTTGGTTGAGATGCTGGGGCATTTTTTTAAGGTGGGTAGTGATATTATATTGTTATTATTCTATTACAATAAGGTTCTGGGGAATCATGGGATGCAACGGAACTCCCTCAGGAGTCAGGAAAGAAGGAAAAATTTGGAACCTTCAGAAGATGTATCGCTTCATATGTTTACTTCATCTTGATATGACTGGAAAGTAGCAAGAGTAACATACCTTTTCCCAGACCTGGCAGCCATGGTTAGCAAAGTGTATTATGAATATTCTGGCCACTCTGGTATTTTGAATTAATTTTTTGAGTCATTGATGTACCAAAGCATAAGATAGTCATTGTTCTTTCACTTGTTGTATGCAAGGTTTTAACTTTCTGCTTGTTCCCTTTTTGAATCTAGATCTAATTAAACCTTTTGAAGGCTACGAGGAATTGATATTGGTGAAAGATTTGAATTTTGAATATTAAGGGCCTATTTTTCTTTCTTTGAGGCAATAAAGTTTCCCTTGCAGAATATGTCTACTGTAGTATTCTGTACTTTGGTTATAAGATTAGGTTTGCTGTTATTGTTCATCACTTCATAGTAAGATACATTTGACCCCAGGAGAGAATTGTCCAGCCAGGTTAGATATAGATTCGGTAGTATGGTATTGTTTCTCATGGTATTGTCAAACACTTTCAGCCGTTCAATTTAGACATCATTTTCTTTTGAAATTTGGGCTTCTGAGAATCTGACTTGTTAGTCTTGGTTAGTTTCCGTTAGGATTACATGGGAGACATAAAAATCCTATCATTGATAATTCATAATTTATAGAGATAAACTCTCCTCAGCCTCCCACTTCTCCTTCATGTGTAGGTTGATTTTTCATTCTACGTCACAAAACCATCGTGGTGCTTGGTGAATCTTCGTATGAAGCTAGATTGACCAGCATTATGATATGCGCCTCTTGTGAATTGCAAATCTGTATTAACCCTAGCAATATCACTTCTAATACAGAACACAAATTAAAACATTTTATTGGCAAATGGCCATTTCTTATTAGTTCAAATTGGGGGTTAGGATAACTTCCAGTCTCAGTAATATACTAGTTTAGAGTTGCCCATTTCATGGTGAAAACATTGACGTGAGTGACTCATCCACAATTTGGAAAAACAAGTGTGGCAGTTGTGAAAGATCAAATCCCAATGATAGCAAGAATAAGTTACTTATGATTCAATTTGTTGCATGCTACCATAAAGCTGAACAACTTTTGATGTGCAAAATCATCAGGTCATCGCTTAGTTGTCATGTTTTATTCATTGTGACTAATGTGAAGGATCACATTGCCTAATATCAATAGTTCAGAACATTGTATCAGTTATTAGAAATTTCGGAGTTTTTAGAATATCATTACAGAGACTTGTATGTACTTGAAGGTTTGCACAATCAATCGCCACTTGCGTGCCCATCCTTTGTGTATTACTTGTAGTTATCTTTATCTTGTGTACATGGATCCTGGAAGATTGATTTATTTTCTTTACTGTGTTTGTTCTTTACTTGTAATAGAAATCAACATTAACAAACTTAACTCTTTCTTCAGAAAGGGTAAACAAAATTACTCCTTGAACCTTACAAGCATTTTAATGCATCTTCAACTCCCAACTCGGAACTGTTTACCTGGACAGATGTTGTGAAATCAAATGAATGGATAATTTGTTCACTTAACTTGATCTTGATATGATATAAAAGCATAAGGTGAATTATTATCAGGATCCTAGCTGGTGTTCCTTTTGCTTAATGACCTATTTTCTTGAAGATGTCATGAAGAGCATCTTTTCTGTTCTTTTTATTTGTATGCAAGTTAATTCCTTGTATGATTTTAAAAGTCTGTAGTATCTAACTGTAAGAACTATCAGGGTTTCAGGAAAACTGATACAGATCGCTGGGAATTTGCCAATGATGACTTCATCAGAGGTCAAAAGCATTTACTAAAGAATATATTGAGAAGAAAACATCCACATGTTGCAGATCAGCGAAAGCCATTACAGCAGCAACAAAATCTCGATGTGCCTTCTCAAGAAGTTAAACACTACGACCTATGGAAAGAAGTTGAGAATTTGAAAGCTGGTAAAAATGCACTCACACAGGAGTTGGTTAAACTTAGTCAGCACCAGGAATCATCTAAGGACAAGTTGCTGCTCCTGACCAATCAGCTTCAAGGAATGGAAAAGAATCAACAACAGATGTTATCATTCTTGGTCATGGCCATGCAAATCCCTGGGTTCATGGTTCAGCTGCTTCAGCCCAAGGAAAACTGTTGGCGTACTACTGAGACAAGCAATATGTTGGAACACAGTGTCGAAGATGTTCAGCCAGTTCCTTCTGATGGGATGATAATGAAGTATCAACCACCCTTGAGTGACAAATTGAAGCCTGTGGTTACACCATCTCGTGTTTCAGATGAGCAACCGGAACCCAATCTCTGTACTGATGGGTTGAAAGATTATTTCATCAATTCTGACTTCTTGAAAGAACTCATGGATGAAAAATTGTGCCAAATAGATACTCATTCTCCATTTAATCTACCAAATTCACCCGATTATAATGCCTGGGAACAGCTTCTTTTAGGCAGTCCCTTCACTGAAAATGAAGATTCAAATTTGGAAAGTGACAAGCCCACCAACAACGGAATGGAGATCGAGCCTGCTATATGTGAAACACTGTTTGATAAATTCCAAAATTGTGTTGGGTTGATGCCAGAAATGGACAAAACTCAGAAGAGTGGATTGGAAGGATCTGCTAATGGTGTTCAGCTGGAGAAGCAGCAGAGTTTGGAATCCCTAACTGAGGAAATAGAACTTTTGGCTTCTGAGGCAAATGAGAAATAGACAATTTTTGGTTATCTCCATCAAGTATTGTATTTAGATATGATCACAAAGAATTCCCACTTCCATGTTTCTCCCATTGGTTTGATCTTCATTTAAAACCAGTGTGAGTCTGCCACTCATTCACTTGTTTAGATATACAACTGCAAGAGATATAATAGACACTCGCACACAAAATGTAACTTGATTTTTGTTTTTTCCCTTACTATTTGTAAATCCAAATTCTAAGTTCTATCAACGGATTAATTCTCATTCTGGTCATCTGACAGATTTTGGCGTCTTGATGATAATGTGGGGTGTGGACAAGTACAGGGAGGATTTACTTGGTAATGCTGTTATCAGGAATGATATATTTTGAATATTTTGCAGTTAAATTTGTAGGCTAGACTTGAGAAATTATTATGCAGAGAGCTGTATTTACTGTGCCACTCTAAGCAGTGGCCTATTTATGCCTTATTCCATTTGAATATCTAGGATACAATTTTTTGTTTTGGTAGACACCAATCTCTACCATACCACATTTAAACTTCTAGTTTATCAAGATTCAGTCTTCGGCCTCCCATTCATCATACAAAGTCAGTAGAATGAGTTGTACTTTTTATAGTTTCTGAATAATATAATTGCATCCGTGTATGATTACTATGATTATGATGATTTTAATTGTCGATAGACTTCTTCGTTACTGTCAGTCTTGTTTGGTGGCCAGAATAGAATGGAATAAGAAGAAAAATAAATGAAATTATAAGTGAAAATTCTTTATTAATGATAAGAAAGACATTATGATGATCATTGTAATATATTTTTTTCCTCCTTCAATTTTTTTTTTTTTTTTTTTGAATTGAGCAACCAAAGAACGACCATCTTCTTTCAATCAATTTTTAATGCGAGCAAATTTTGCTAGTGTCATATAGTATGGAGAATGAAAAAAAGACATTAACTCTAGTATGAATAAGTCTGTGTGTGTGTTGGGGGAGAAAAAATAGAATACTTCTCTTTGTATAATCGCTTTTCAAGTGGTCTTTTGTACAAATTTGTGCTGAAAGTTTATGTGTCATTTACTTCATGTTTTTTCAAAGATAGAACTAAAACTTTCGGGGTAAATTTGTACATTAACAAAAATAATATATATGACATATGGATTGTTAGATCAATATATTTAATCAAATAATAGCTAAAATTAACTAGAATAACGGTAAGGACAAAATTATTCCACTTTTTACACTTTCTCCTCAACCCAAATGACAACTATTGTTTTTAAAGTTTCACGTTCAATATCAGATATGAAACACGCTTTACTGTCTACAATTTGTACAGTAGGATAACTTGAGTGTGATGCGCAAAAGATCAACTATAAAATTCTTAGTGATCGTTTGGAATAGTTTATTTTTGGGTAATAAGTGCTTATAAATCGTGATTCACGGTATATAAGGTAAATATGTGAGAGGAGTTTTATGTCGGCTTACGTAATAAGGACTTATTATCAACTAACGCATAAGCTTACACGGCTTACTGTATGCAAGTTGTAAAGTTATATGGCTTATTGGTGGTTCTGTGAAATCAAGTATTGAACAAACTAACCCCTTAAAAACTCATCGTATCAATGTATTTGAGTTAAAGACAAATGAATACTACAAAAAAATAAACAACGAATTAGTGGCGGAATTCTGATCAGTTAGAAATATTATTGTAGGACACACATGTGATTTTATTGTGCATCTGTTTTAGAAATATTCTTGCGAGGATTGATTCAAATATAAAAACTTACTCAAGGAACCAAGTTTATGTCTTGGTTTAAGTCCTCTGACCTCATTAAGTAAACACATAAAAAGTTTACTTTATGAAAAGGGCAGAAACTTTAAACCAAAACACAAACTTGTTCAAATTTTGAGTCCCTAAAATGTGGAGAGAGGTTGAAGTATTGAACAAATAATGAAAATAAGAGACAATTAAGTCGAAAATGAGTGGATCAAGAGGGTGGATAATGAGAGGGGAGAGAGAGATATTAAAGTGTATACAGTTTAGTTTACAGAACACCAGTGCTTTTAAGACCAAGGACAACGCCGACGCCGATGATGTGGCCGAAGGAGCCGCAGGCCAAGGTGTCGGCGAGGGTGAAGCCGGCGGGGTCACCGGTCTGCAAGCCAGAGTCCCTCGCTTCAAGCTTCAGCCCCGCCGTGGCCTTCCTGTTTGCTGATGGAGCCAACCCAAACCTTCCGGCAAACAACATCAAGGTTGTTGATGTAATCATTATCTGCTCATCCACATCCACAAATAAATCATCGAATCATAAAAATTTACATTTAATATGCTTCAATTTTTTATTAATTTAATTTGTGAGAATGTAGGACACACCATTAAAAACAAGACTGGACTTCTAAACTAAGCGCATATATATATATATATATATAGGTTGACTTGCATCATATTTTTACTCAAAACCTTGCTACATTAAGTCTACAGGTCTTTCTAACACGAGTTTTGGTTATTATGGAACCACCGGTATTTGGATCCTATTATCACAAACCCGACTAATCTAGGCCGATCCAACTGAGGCCCCTTAAGGGGCCAAGATACAGGTCTTTCTTACACATGAGCTCTAAGATAAGTAATTTTCAAAGTAATCAAATTTTTTTCAGTTACGACGTAGGCACCAATATTTGGATCTTATTATCAGGAACCCAACTACTCCTAGCAAGTGTTTTTTCCATGCATAAGGATCAAAACCATTAATTAATTGACCTGTTTCTTCTAAGTGCTCGTTCTTTGTATCTGGATGGATTGAGCCTAATTTAATTATAGTGTAATTAAAGAAAGACAAGTGATGAATGTAATTAAATTAAGGTGATTAAAAAGATGTAAAGGTACCAGATTAGTGGGGGAACCAATGAAATCACAGCGAGCTCCCAAAGCTCCTTGTCCCTTCCTCCTCATGGGCTGCACAGCAACCTGCAAACAAGTTTCTTAATTCATTATCCACATCTAAAGATTCCTAACAATATCCAATTAGTTCATGAGCAAGAGGGAGACGAACCAGGTTGTGAACAGGAGCAAAAGAGACGTTGGGTCTGAGACCACTGAATTGAGGGAGGGAAGTCATCACTGAGCTCGCCATTTCTGAAATTTCCCTCTCTTTCTCTCTGCAGCTTTCTTTGGTGATGATGGGATTGTTGGCCTCCGAAATATAATAATCCACACAGTTTTATTCTCAAGGCAGCCACATGAGCCTTTTGTGGCTTCCGACTTCCGAGTGAGTGACAGTTTTGGATAGAACATAGATACTGGATTCTGACGTGGCACTGTCTTACTGGGGCATTTCATTTGAGTGGATAAGAGATCTGGAACAAGCTCACAATGTTACTGTTTAGTGGACATGTCAGCGCCATCCTGCTTTCCCTGAGATTTCAACTCCATCCCATGCCAGTAATTTGCATGCTCTTAATTTTTAATTTGATGGATAGGAATTAGTTACTTTGATTCTAAATATTAATATTAGACTTCAATCCCTTTTATTTTTATAATTTTTAATTTTTGTCCAAAATATTTTTACACCATTTTCTTTTATTGACATATTTGTTAAATGGTTGATACTATCTGCCGATGCATTTTTATACAATTTTGAAAACTTTGTGTGTACTTTAACACTTAAGAAAAATTTATGGTGTTAGGTGCCCATGACAGAATACTTCATGAATAAATTTGTATTTGGAAACTTTTTTTAAAAAAATAGATAAATGAAAATTTGACTAAACTCTAAATTATGTGACTAATTGTACGACTTACCAAATAGTCAATATTTATTTAATGATATTCAATATTTATTTTTAAAAAATTATGTAACTCAATAGTCAAATCCCAATAGCATGGTATATTTAGAAAACTAGTCTTTTTTGTTTTTTGGGATTACGATTAGACATCTTAAAAACATTTATTCACGTAAATTTAAATAAAAAATTTTCACATAGATTGAAAAGCTATTCTTAAAGTTTTAATAGCCATATCAAATATTTATTGTTGGTCTTTATCATTGTAAGTTTAATCATATTATTGGCTCCCTTCGTAGTTAAGTGTGGTAAGTATGTTTCGTTATGAGATTTAATCAATACCAAAACCATATATTTGACTATTATTTGAGTGTATTAATTCTTCTCTACATTTTTGCAGGGAGTAAATGTTTGTTATTTTTTCTTTGATAAAAGGAGGCTAATCCCTCACAAGGTTTTGAGTGTAAAAAGGTTTTTACCTCTTTTAACAAATCTGCTTCACAAAATTTAAATTCATTCTTTTTTTTAGAATGTGAGGTTGTTTACCACGTTATCTAACATTTTACTGATAGTAAATGCTAGTTAATGAAAGTAGACAAAAGACTTTTATATTATCCTATTGGGCTAACCCATTGTTACACAAATAAAAGACACGTCTCGCGGCCATATGGGCTTTAACAAAAACATTTGGCCCAACTATGTTTTAAAATTTAAGTTTCGTTATTTTGATTCAGAAATATCAGCTTCTCACAAATTTCAGTTGCTTTGTAAAAGGCTTAATGCTTGTTTGAAATAGCGATTAAAGTTTTTAAAAGTAGTTTTTTAATCTTAATTTATGATATATAAAATAAATATGTGAGACAAATTTTATCCCAGTTTATATAAATAAACATGTTTAGGAATCTCAAACGTGATCATCCCATATGACTTTTCCTTCCTCTTGTAACTCGTGCATGTTGGAGAAACAATTTCGACTCATGCTCCCAAGTTTCAATTTTGTCACCACTTGAACATTGGTTTTCCAATGTTCTTGCATCAAGGATTTGAACTGTGCACAAGAGAAAGATGGGTAACATTCTCATTTTTATTTTTAGAATATAATTATAATTTAAAAATAATTATTTATTAAAAAATAATATATATATATATATATACACACACACAGGCACACCAACCAAATAATAATAGGAGATGCCACTATCCCATGTTATATACTAAAAAAAATGTATGTTAGAGCAAGGTGGGGGGGTTATTATAAATATCCCCTCTTCATACACGCTTCACGCAAAAGATTTGTGCAAAGTGTTGTGCAGATAGGCACACGATAAGATTCTGGTAGGAATATTTTTATATCTTTGGGGATCAATAAGGTACTCAAAACTATTTATAATCACAAACTTCTTACATGAAAAATGTTTTGAATAATTTTCTCTTTCTTATCATAGTAAATTTTTACTAATTAGAGAATATTTTTCGATTAGAATTTTGGGCAAGTTTAAGTTTTATCAGTATATAACTATAGGTGTGTAGATGATGATTAATAGTGAATTTTAATCAGTTTATTTTTGTTATTTAGTTGGTATAAGATTTTATAATAAATTTTCTATATAATCAGCTTATAAATAATTCTATATTGGACTTTTTAACCAATTCAATTTGGGTTAAATGATTGATTTGGATTATTGGAGGTATTCTTGAAGTTTTAATCAGTTTAGATTTTTTTTTTTTAGGATGATGATTTAGAATTTAGCTATTTTATGTTCTAAACTTAAAATTGAGGATTTTATGTAAGGGAATGAAATTAACAATAATCAATGATTTGAATAGGTTATTTGAGTTAAGAAAAATATTTAAATTAATAACTGGGATTTTAGTGTGAAATTAGAATTTTTGGGAGTAATTAATTCAAAACTTTAAATTAAGTTAAGTAAATTAATTTTTCTAATAACTCAAAGAGTTATTAATGTATAATAAATTGATTGTTGTAGATTAATTTTTGGCATGTATTTGAGCACTTGGATTAGGAGCTTGTGATTATAATTTTGCTTTAACGAGAGTTAACCACTTTCAACTTGTTATGTATGTTGGTATGTTGTTTGTGAGTATTTTGCAAAATGATTATGAGATTGAAAATGGTATGTTGATATTTATTAGATATTTCAATGAGTAAAGGTTTATTGTGATTGAGAAAGTTATCATGATATTGTAGAGTATTTTGATATAAACTTGCCTTGTAGAACTTTATTATTTAAAATGAAAAATATGTATATATTTATATATGAATATGGAAATATTGGGAAAATTCCATTGAAATAATTATTGATAATTATTGTAATGATGGGCTTGGGATGAGATGGAGTAAATTATTTTACCACGTGATATAGCCTCCATTGGTACATGATGGTTGGCTTTCTATTGTTCCACCAGTTCACTGAGGGGTTGCCCCACCAGTTTAGTGAGAAGCTACAACACCCCATTAGTTCAATGAGGGGAAAGACCTATGGTCCAAGCACATACTCTGTGGAATTTGGCCGATCCTCATCATGTGACCAATGAACTTTTTGAGTGGGCAGTGACATGGATAGTAACTTAGTCCATGGGTCTAGTCGGTGAAAATAAGGCGGTTCGATTGGATTGATGGGAGGCACTTAGGAATTGTAATATGAGATTTGATGTATAGTAATCGTGACTATATAATTTCTAATATGAAATTTGTGTATAAAATTGTGATATTGAATTTTTGTCAATTATATATCTAATAATTTGTTATATAAACTGTTCTACTTGGCACCTCATGAACACATGTCAGCATGTGTAATAGGTCAGATAGCTGGTTACTGAGGCTTTGGTCTCACCCCGTCAATTTAACATTTTTCAGGTGATATTTCCTCTGCTGGGACGTCGGGAGGAGCTCATAAGACATAGATATATCTCTATATATATTTGTATAGCATCTTGTGGTTTATTTATGTGTTGAATTGATGTATATTGTCACTCATAGGGACCACATTTTATAAACTCTAATTCAACTGAATACTTTGATTATCGTACTTTATTTAAACGTTATATAAAGCTGGATGACTAGAGTTTTGAAATGGAAATTTTTTGTATGATCATGGTAGAATTAATTTTTACCATGATTAATATTTGAAAGATGAGTTAATATTAAAAAATTAAGAAAATGACTTTATAATTTGGTATCAGAGCTAAGATTCTGCGATTTGTGTCGCATTGCATTGCATATAGTGGTAATATACATTGTTCACACATATCCTTCCCCGTATTGTTTTAATTTTGTTGTGTTTTGTTTGATTGCTCACTTTTATGGTGGGTAGCATCCTTAGGAGAGGAGAAAGGGTAAGACATTAAGGAATTTAGCATGTTTTATACATGTTTATACCCTAAAATAGTGTAAATTTTGGGCAAAATGAGGGAGATATAGTGAAATTTAGGTGTGAAAATTTTAATGTTTAGGGGTGGAAATGAATAGAATGAAATGTCAAATATCAATAAGGGTCCGTTTGATATAATAGAAATGATTTTGATGGAAATGAAAACGGATATAGATATAGAAATAAGGTTTAAAAGTATGTTTGGTATGTCATAGAAATATGTCCTGATTTTTATGTGAAAAGACCAAAATGCCCTTATAATTAAAAAATTAAAAAAAAAACATATCTGCCTGTTGCTCTTGATCTCGTAATGGCAGCAGGGATGCTGCTTGCTCTCAATCTCACAGGCCTTGGCTTTCACCTCTGCAAAACACTCTTTCTCCCTCTCCTTCCACTCCGACCATATGTCGCCAGAATCGGAATTGAAGGAGGCGCCGAACTCAAACTCTGGCGAAAAGCACCGCTGCTGCAAATAGATCTCTCCTTCTTTATCTTCCGCACCATCTCTCGTTGAACAAGTCTGCAGCTTGTTAGCGTGTCGGATTTACTTGATCAGATCTGGTCGAGCACGATGGTCTTTAATCCAAGTGGTCGAGCATGGTAGGCGATGATTGAGAAGTCAATGAGGGTAAAGTTGGAAATATGGAGATAGATTTGTAAATATGAGCTTTTTGGATGAAATTTATCTGATGGAATTGGGCTTAATTGAATTCCATATGAAATTCAATTCCAAGGCCAATTCCATCGTACCGAACATGCTATCAATAGGAATCCAATTCCAATTCCATCTCTTCAATTCCACTGTACCAAATAGGGCATAAAGAAGAAGAGTCATGTGTTGGAAGCAGAATAGTAAGCTTCATATTGTGTTTAATGACAAAAAATTGCTCAAGTAAATGTGATTTTTAATGAAAGTGTGGGGTTATTAACTAAATAAATCAAATACTAGTAAGTATATAAGTAGTTGGTTGTAAAAATTTGTTGTTGCCTAGTTAGACTCTTTACAAGATAAGTAGTAAATATATTTATTTGTGTAGTTTGCACTTTGTTGTTTCCCAAGCAATTCAGTCATTACGGAATTGATAAGTTATATTTTCAAATATTTTCTTGCTATTAAGGAAAGGATTTTATAAGATATCCACATATTAAAGAATTTAAATTGTTCCTATTATTCCTACAAAGTGTGACATCTCAAATTCTGAGCCAAGAAGTTGAAAAATAAGTTTAAATTAAGCAGACTATTAAGCTCAATTGAGTCAGATGTCTTTAAGTATATCATGAGAAAAATGCTTTAGATAATTATTAAAATTATTTATGGGCCTTGAAAATTGAGGAAACATTATCGAATATTATTTTGGAGATCCAGAAAAATTATGAAGAGGTTTAGTTCCCCAAAAGTGGCCTAATTAATTTTAAAGCTGAATTAAGGAAATTAAAGGCCTATTTTCCTAAAAATTCAAGAAAAAATAGTTAGAGGTAAATTTTTATGCTGAAAATTTTAGGGATGATATTTTATGAAGTATAAAAGCTAACTGAGGCCAAAAAATTTTATAAAGTATGCTAGAATAATTTATAGAATTTATCTGGAGAATCAATACCGATAAAAAAGGGGTAAAATGATAATTTCACTATCCCAGCTTAAAAATGGATTTGGGCCAAACTAAGCCCAGTTTGGTGATCCCATGTTGTTCTTGCTCATATCCAAAGGCATAAGGAGAGTCTAACTCATTACTTTGTCCAAGGAAATAAAAGCTTATATATGAGAAGCTTGTTTTGATTACTATGCTATTAAATGATTTTCTTTAATGGCTATTATATATATATATATATATAAGGTTTTTATAAGTTAATTATATATTTCGATTTGTACTTAACTTCCATAAGGAGGAGCATGAGTGCTGAGTAGAAGTAAAGGTAAAGGCTATATTAAATCATAACTAAAATGCATGAACTTGGTAATGTTAGTTAATCGTTGTTTTGTTGATGAGCCATGATTTTGGAAGTGACATTTGACTAGGCAAACATTTTAACCTAGTTATGAAATTTAGCAGTGTTGTAGTATACATCCAAGCCTTTACAATGAGTATTATTTCATAACTTTTGGATGTGTATATAAAAAGATATGATTTTTTAAAGATGACCCAGAAATATGAAAATTCTTGCGAAATTCTCTATCCAGTTTTTATAATTGGGCATTTTTGGACTTAAAGGTTCAGATGTGAACCCGGGTCTTACTTTACCTCAAAAATCTTTCAAGATCTAGATATAGAGCTTTGAGCCACATATTTTAGAGATATATTTTAGAGCTTTGAGCCATACCGTCCACTACCTTATGGTTGTCCGCCGTCACAGATCCATCCTCGTCTTTGTGCGACGGAATGTTTGAGGAAGAAAGGGAGAGGGGCCAAAATGGTCAAAATTCCACTTCCATGAGAAGTGGAAGTTAGTTCTCAGGGTGGGAGGAAGGAAGTGACTTCCATCGTTTTTTATGGAAGTCAGTTCCATAGTGAAGTGAGTTCAGACGCACCAAACAATCCAATTTCATGATTCCACTTTCACTTCCACTTCTCCAACTTCAGTTCCCATGTACTAAACGGGGCATAATTAATTTAACTAATTTTTTTTAATATCCATAAATCAGATATCTAATTTTTATCATATAATTTTGTTTTGGGACCTTGAACTTCTTCTTTTTATTTTTTACCAACCGGAAACTTGAAAATCTATAACATATTTATCTTATAACATTAAATCATATATGGAAATTACTGAAAGAGGCACTAAATCAAGTAATTCAAATTTTGATAGTACTGTTACTGAATAGCAAAGTTATGGGACCCTGACCGGACCGGCCCAGAAACCGGCCAACCAGCCGGCGAACCGGTCAGGTTCCTGGTCCAGTCTGGGTTCAAATTTTAAAAATTTTTTTTTATATTTTTTCTTTAGAATTTCATATTATAAACCTAAAATTTTTAATTTTTTATCGGTTTGATCCAATTTGACCACTAACCTTTAACCCAATACCTCATCAATTCAATACCCAACGTGAGTTTTAATACGTTAATGAATAGTCACTTGTCAGAAAACCAGGCTTTCCTTTTCAGTGAAATTAATAATCTTCGGATTTGTGTTGGCAAAAAAAAAAAAAAATCTTCGGATTTGTTTTACCTCACGTGAGAGGAACATATGCGTGTTTCTCTCCCCCTAGACTCTAGTCCCTTCTCTCTCTCCACTCTCGTTTCACCTGGGATTCTCCTACGGTTCTCGGGCATCCGACTTGCAGTCATTGTAATTCTTGAACTCCTTCCATCCTCTGTTTTCCCTAATTTGTGTTTTTTGTGTTTTGGTTTCTGTGGAAATGGCAGAAACATGCGGAAGCTGTAGATCTTGGGTCGATGACATTTACTGGACCCATTTCAAATTCACCCATTTTGCTCAGCGTCTTCCTCCTGGTTTTGATCAACACCTTGTAAGTCTCTTAGTTTTCTTCCTCTTTTCCATTTTTTTTTTCTGATCACTTACTTCAGATGTTGTCTGTTAGCTCAAAATTTTGAGTTATATGATGCCTCCTTGCAAGTTCTTAGCCCTTTAATCCCTTTCATTGCTTTACAGTAAATCGGAGGCCTTTTTAATCTTTTATGATCTCTAAGTTATGAACTTTAGATCAGCTGTGTTATACTTCCGATAAATCCTCCATTTGCAGCCTGAAGGGATCACTACTTTTGTGTCATTTTAGTACACTGTTATAAGTCATCTATTCAGTCATTCCTTCACCCCCCCTTCCTATCAAGGAAAAAAACTGTCAAGTCTTTTGGGTTCCATCAATTTGCATGAACCCTAATTTTTACACTGTAGAGAGGGCGAAGCGAAAAGGATTTTAGAAGGGAACAAGAGACACATAAAACAACCGAGTAAGTTGGTAGAAAGGAACTGAAGATGTATGAAAATTATTTGGTTCTTGCACTACAATTATGTTGTATGCTTATAGAATTGTCTGGTGACCACGACTCAGAACATTGCTTTGCATGTTACCAATAAAAAAACATCAGTGGGAAAAATTCTTGCATGCTAGTTTTTTTGCGCCCAATGTTTTTGATTGAATCTCTACTTCAGTACTTGAGTCACACATGCATGGATTTAATCTATTTAATCACAAGTGTAAACACTTAATGGTATATAAAAATTGCTGGAGTAATCAGTCAATGTGCAAAAAGCTAACTGATATACGGGAAATGGAGTAATCATAGTTCTTGCGTTCTGTTACTGGGGCCAACTGGCCAAGCTAGTACACTAGCATTATGGTAGCTACTTGTTAGCTGATAACTACCTTTATCCAAATGAGCCTGCATTACATAATCACTGAACCACACAGGACCTTCTCTAGTTTCTAGTTCTAGTCTCTTTAGGAGTCTGCTATTAGAGTTTTGAAGTTCAACGAGGCCGTGATCAGTTTCTTCCAATTTCTTTGTTTGACCTCTTTCATTGAGGTTCAATTTGATTTAGCAACCCCTTCTAACCAATATTTCCCTGTGGCGCATAGTTTGTCCTGTTCTCAATATGTTATTAAGCTTTGTTGAGTTTATACTGCAGGCACTTCCCAAAAGGTTTTCGGATAGCTTGAAAAGAAAATTGCCAGATAATGTGACCCTTAAAGGTCCTGGTGGTGCTGAGTTGACTGTCAGACTGTCGGCTAGAGATGATATATTGCACTTCACGAATGGTTGGCAACAATTTGCGCAAGATCACTTTTTGGAAGAGAATGATCTCCTGATCTTCAAGTACAATGGTGAATCACAGTTTGATGTTCTAATATTTGACAAGAAGAACTTATGTGAAAAGGTGGCTTCTTATTTTGTTCGGGACAGCGGGCAAACAAATCAGAGAAACACAGATAACGACTGTTTGAAAGAAGAAAATATCCCTACTACTAATATCGATGTCAAAGGGCCTTCGCCTAAGAAATCTGCACGTGGTAAAAGTAAAAAGACAAGTAAAAAGGCTCGTAAAGCTACTGTGGAATGCACCCCTGCCCAGCCAACTAAGCGTAGAGTAAGATCTAAGGGTTCTGATGCAGATGCTGGAGGAATTGAATGGGTTCCTGGTAAATATATTCTAAATCTGGGGCTGGAGAACTGTCTATCTTTATTGCTTAAAAGCAAGGGAAAGCTACATTTTAACCCCTCAAACAATTTCCCACTTACAATGTCGGTGAATCAACTTAAAAACACAACAATTTGCTCTGCCTCTCGTGAACTTCAGTAATAGAAAATGATGTGGTTAAGCTTCTAATAGTTGACTTGAATGTTTTGTTGTACATGATTAATGAAAGTCAACTTCTAAATCTTTGATAGTTGAACGGTGCCATATGATTTGAGAAAACAAGTTTTTTCTAGAGTGACATCAGTAGAATTAGACTTTCAATATTAGAAGTCCACTTCTCATGCCACAATTTTATTTCTTTCTCATATTACTTCAAAAAATAATTATTTTTCTCAAAACAAATTATAGAAACCGACTTTGAAAGTCTCATAAGTTGACTAGTGCTTGTTTCATGATTTTTAATGGACAGTAAAGTCATAAGCTAATCAAAAGTTAAATTGTGTGTAGTAAGAGTTAAAGTGTTACTTCTTAAATTTCATGCACTTGTGTTGTAATTTTGATATAGTTCAAGGGGTGAATATAGTTTCCCTTGAAAGAATAAAGCTATAGCCTTAATAATACTTAAACAAATTGGCAATGCTGAGTCTATATTTGACATGGCTGCTTGTTGCATTAAGTCAAAATAGCATTAAAAGGAAATATTTACTCTTATGAGAAATAATCTTTATCTTTTTTATGGTTGCTGCTGCTTTGTGGAACTGGAGCCTTATTTTGTTCATGTTGCTTCTATTTAACAACGTTGAATTATGATTAGATGCTGAACCTGCATCCATCGGCGGAAATAAGATAATCGAAATAGTGGATGTTTCAACCCAAAAGGCTATCATAGAGAATGCGAAAAAGAATACCCTACAATTGGCTCAAGCAGCATGTCCCGCAGACGGATTCTATGTAGTCATGCGACCCTCGCATGTATTCCGGAGATTCTATGTGGTAAACTTTGTTTCTTATTTTCTATTCAGTTGAATGTCCTCTCTAATGGTTCTCTAACCGTGAGTCTTTGAGCTTATAATAATTATTTTTCTTGTGTGTGATATTCACCTATTAAGTTGTCATTGTAGAACTTGCTTTAAATCTAGTTGAAATTACATCTCACATGTACTTTCAAAAATGATAAAGGCATTCATTTTATTTAGCTAGAGGCAAATAGCCAATCTTGCAATTATATCGTTGATAAGCCCCTTTGAGCCTAATTGACTGTTTCTTTGTTCTCAACCTATTAACATGTGTTTTAATGATATTTCAAGTTCTTTATCTAATTTGGAAGATTAGCAGAGTATTTGAAATTTTTGTGAAATGGGCTTTTGACAAGTGTGAGGGTGTATATATCATCAACTTTAGAATTGCAGAATTATAAAAAAAAAAAAGAGAAAAACATATGAGGAAAAAAAATGAAAAAGAAAAAAAAATATTAAGTATTCGAATTGTGGGTTGTTGTGATTTATTTATAAGTTGGCCCATTTTTCAATTACTTTATTTCTTAAATATAGCCCTTCATATCATGTTTTACATTCCTTTTACCTTAACCCTATTACAATCCTTAATAAGTCCTTTTGATTTGAATTATGTATGTGAATTAGGTAGTAGAGATTGAGATTTTTAGCAAGTTTATGGTAGTGCAATTTTTTCGGTTGAATTTGAGTGAAATACTTACTCTTAAACACTCGAGAGATTGAAAGAATGAGTTACAATTACGAATTCAGTTCATTCATTTTCAAATGAAGTTACTAGTTCATATTTTTGTTGATTCATGAATACTATGATCTCTTTATTTTTTTTTATTGTATTCTTACTTATGACTTGACATTTCTAATTTTGTTGAAAGCACTTATTGGTCAATCTTTGTCCGAGGATGTTCAAGAGCAAAATGTTGGGGAATTTGATAAGCAAAATATTTATATATTTATATTCCTTTATATGATAATTTTGTAGATAATATTTGAGCTTAATGTAATAAATTTCGGTGTAATTGTTAAATATTTCCTTACTTTTCTTTTGATAGCCACGTACAACACCATGTTAAGGGGAAAAAAGGAGGAGACGTAAAAATAGAACCACGAGATTAAAACAAGATAAGGAGGCATAGTTGGAAAAAGTGATCGGTGGTGTAGAAGTGTATCATTCACTGACGGGACTATTCACTGTTCACCCGATCACTATTCATAAATCACTGTAGCGACCGCCAGGTATTGTAGCTTGTGGGAGGCAAGTCATTGTTCACGTGTTGGAAAATGGCATTTCACTGTAGCATTGGCCGACAAAACACTGTTCGTCCGTTTAAAAAAATGGCAAAACACTGTGCACGCTCTGCCTATATATATATATATATGTCCATCTTAGAAGGTGGAGAGGACTAAATCTTTCTCTGGCAGTGTGTGAATGGCGTCCTTTTCTGGTAGGAGGAGGTCATTGTGTTATATCTTAGATTTAATTTCATGTATTGTATTATTTCTTGTTTGGCTCAATCTTAGAAGGTTTAGGTAGACCTCCTATACTGTCGGTATAGGAGGTCTACCTAAACCTTACAAGATGGAGGCATTCAAGAAATTGACAGTATAGGAGGTCTACCTAAGCCTTCCAAGATGGAGGCATGCAAGAAATAATAGAATATATGAAATTAAATCTAAGATATAATACAATGTCCTTCTCTGACAAGAGAAGGACGCCACACACACACTGTTAGAGAAAGATTTAGTCCCCTCCACTTTCTAAGATGGACAAATATATATAGGCAAATGCATGCACAGTGTTTTGCCATTTTTTAACATATGAACAGTGTTTTTGTTGGACAGTACTATAGTAAAATGCGATTTTCAACGCGTGAATAGTGACTTGTCTCCCATGAGCTACAGTATCAGGCGGTTGCTACAGTGATTCCGTCGCTACAATACATCCATCTGCTACAGTGATCGGGTGAAGAGTGAATAGTCCCATCGGTGAATAGTACACTTTTAGAGCACCGATCACTTTTTTCAGCTGTGCCTCCTTGTCTTGTTTTAATCCTGTGAGTCTATTTTTAGGTCTCTTTTTTTTCTTTTTTCCCCTTAACATGGTGTTGTACGTGGCTATCAAAAGAAAAGTAAGGAAATATTTATCAATTACACCCAAATTTATTATATTAAGTTTAAATATTGTTCATAAAATTATCATATAAGGAAAAATAAATATGTAAATATTTTGCTTATCAGTTTTCTGACTTCCTTTTGCTTTATATCCTTAATGGCTTTTGGGTCTTTACCAAAACTTGAGAAATTGACAGTTCAATTTCTGAGAGAGATGCTGTGTGTTTGTGACCCCGTGGAAGGGCTGATGCCACCACGTATTTGGGTTTGACACCTATCTTCCTCAATGCAGTTGTGAACTTCTCAAGAAATTGAGAGAATTCAAATCTTTTCTATTATTTTCTAGTATAAGAAATATTTGGGGTTGGGGGAGTTTATCTTGGTCTTAAATATAAGATATAGTTTTCATATGTATCAATTTTATTCCTAATTTATCCCTATTGATACTTCCTCAACAATAATCAAGGAGGAGGAGAAATAAGGGAATTAAGGAAGATGACTCAGGTGTTTTAGAAAATACATGTCATATTAATTAATTTAACAAACTTCTTTAATGTAATCAAATTAGGTGAATAGGTCTTATATTAAGGACAGGATGAAGTATATATTAGAATATGGATCTTTTAGAGCTATTTCTTTTGTTGGGTTTGAAGATATAGTAGAGAAGAAATTTTGAGTGGGAAGAAAAAGAGGAAGTAGGTTTCATATATACTTTCACCTTTTGTGTTGGTCTCTTTCTACATACTTTAGGAACTTAAGAAGAACTCTAGAAGATTTTTGCTCATGTTTATCTTGCCTTTAACTGCACTTTTTGTTTCGTTGTTGCTTATTAGACAATCCCTATGAAGTGGATGGCAGAGCATTTTCCTCCACAATCTGAAGATGTGATATTACGTGTGGGAGAGATCGAATGGCTTGCTAAATACGTCTTTGAAGCCAGCCGTAATACCGGCGGACTCACCGGCGGGTGGAAACAGTTTGTGATGGAGAATAACCTGCGAGAATATGATGTTTGTGTGTTCAACCAAGCAAATTTAGGCAAGAAGCCGCTGACCCTTGATGTGAAAATATTCAAAGTTGATGTGTAGTGAATCCAAACATACAAAATTCTATGCCTCAATGGTTGTTAGGTATGTAACATAATTCAGGTGTCTGAATATGTAGTTTTATGTGTTTGTATGAGAGGTTATGGAAACTAATTGAAGTGATTTGGCCGCAGGCTATATTTCACGTTATGCGTGATAATTTTGGACACAATGCGGTCTCTGTAGATGTAATGTATCTATTAGATCATCTAGCACAACTTTGTTAACTTCGTTTTACCTCTCTTCTTTCCTCATGTGACTTTATTAGCATAGCTTTTAACTTTTACATCACAACAACAACAAAGCTATATTCCACAACTGTTGCACACGTTTATAATTTTTTTTCAAGAAAAATGTGTGTAATCAATTGAAGTTGGTTCAAATGATAGGGTAAGAAGGCATGAACGTGAGATGGAATGTGGAAATCTGCATGATATTCTAACAAACCAAAATTCCCTGCCACCTTGGGGTCAGCATAACACTGGGCAGACAATGTTTGATGAGGTGGCTTCTAATTAGAGCTGGTAATATAGGTTGGGACCGTGGGCCGAGCCCGGCTAACCCGACAAAATGGGTGGTTTGGGTTCTATAAAACTGGGAACATATTGATGCGGTTCTTTTAAACCCAAACCCAAATGGTTCCAACCCGTGACGGGTTAGACCACCGGGTTGGCGGGTTGACCCATATTTTTTTAAAGCAAAACAACCAAGAGGGAAGAGCCATTAACAAAGGTCCAGCCCCCAACAATCCAAAACCGTCACTTTAGAGTCCAACTTAGTACTCCTACTCCTCAGCTTGGTCAACTCTCGTTTGTTTTTGCTTGAAACAGTCTCCCACTCCCTGTCTCTCTCAGGGCTCACGCTCTCAGTCTCAGAAATCAAAAATCAGTCTCAACTCTCTTTAATTTGCAATGTATTTTTAATTTTGTTATGTTTAGGTGTGTAGAAAAACCAACCTTATTGTATAAAAAAACAATCTTAGTATATTGTTAACAAAAAAAATTGAAAAAAAATATGGGTTGGGCCGCCCAACCCGCCAACTCAGTGGTTATGGGTTGGGTTGGCTAAATGCCAACCCATATTGATGCGGTCTTTTTAGGCCAGAATCCATATGGTCCCAATCCGTGGTGGGTTAGCCCAAACCCACCGGGCCGGACCATATTATCACCTCTACTAATAAAAGTTGTAATGATCGAATCCGAATTTGAATCCAATACGATCCAGATGCTTATATTTAAAAAAAAAGTATGGTAAAGAAAAGAGAAGGGAGTGATAAATAAAATGTTAGAAAATTAAAATATCAGATTATTTAAAAAAGCCATTATAAATGAAACTACTATTAAAAAAATTATGAGGTTCATGCAACATTAGTGGTAGAAGTTCTAACTGAGCCTATAAAAGAAGAGATCCCTAAATACATGCTTTTGGTGAAAGATCTAGTTTTGTTGGCTGAATCCAGGGAGGAAATTAATTCTAAACTTGATATATGGAAACGGATTCTAGAATTGAAGGGCTTTCGTCAGAGTAGGAGCAAAACTAAATATATGCATTGCAATTTTAATAAAAGATAAGGTAGAAGTGAAGTGGAAGTTAAATTTGGGGGGTAAGTCATTCCACAAGTGACAAAATTTAGATATCTAGGATTAATTATACAACAAGATGGTGAAATTGATGGAGACATTAATTATAGAATTCAAGCTGGATAGTATAAATAGAGAAAAACTACTGGAGTTATTTGTTATCGAAAAGTATCTAATAAGGTAAAAGGAAAGTTTTAGTGCACTGCTATAAGGCCAGCAATGCTATATGGTAGTGACTGTTGAGTTTTAAAAAGACAACATGAACATAAAATGGGGGCAGCTGAGATGAGGATGTTGGAATGGATGTGTGATCATATAAGAAAAGACAAGTTTCGGAATACTTATATACGTGAATGACTTGGAGTGATCTCTACTGAGTTCTGTAAAACAAGGTCAAAGAAGGCCGAAGCGAATGCTCAATGAAGCCATAGAGAGGGATCTTTAAGTTAATAATATATTTAAAGATATGATTTTTGATGGAGTACAATGACGTCATGTAATCTTATATAATCGACCCCATTTACTGAAATAAAGGCTTTATTGTTGTTCGTTGGTACTGTTTCATCAATTTTTTGGTGGGATGAACTGGGAGTTTTGAATGCCCAAAAGGCCAAAACTAACTGAAAAGAAAGAAAAAACTAAAAACGGGGTCCCAATCATCATAGCTTTTCTTCTAATTAGTAGCTCAGGACGCTTTGCTGGACTGCACCTGTGAAGTTCCAACCTACCATAAACCTATATAATTATGGGAGAATTATGATTAGATATCAAGGAGAAGATTTAATTACTAAAAAAATTTTAATAAAAAGTGAAGTGTTATCATTTTTTACTCTCAGAACTTGTTTTTGCATGTTTTTAAATTGTTATTGAAACCTCTTGAAAATTAAATTCCTTCCTTGAACCTCGTTGCAATTCCCCTATAATTATTTTAACTAAATAATATTTGCTTTATAATATGACTTTACGTCCTTCAACCCCTAGTGCCATTGCAAACACATCGAAATAAAATAATTACTTCTTCCGATCTTTATTATAAGATAAAATTGATTTTTTTAGAGAAATTAAGGAAGCCAATTAAATTACTTTAGAGAGTTTATATTTTTAGTATCTTTAGATTATATATTAGTTTATTAGTCCAATTAATTAGTTTGAAGAAAAAAATAAAAATATAAATACTCTAAAGTAATTTAATTGGCTTCCTTAATTTTTCCAAAAAAGTCAACTTTGTCTTATAATTAGGACCAAAAAGAATACCATGTAATTTACAAAGTCGTAACAATTGAACCCACCAAAGTCATCCAGAGAATGCAAAATTCAAATTCAAACAAAGCGAAACAGAGAAGCCAAAGGATTAAAAATCTAAGGATGGATAGCCTTGGCCATGGCAAAGGCGGCAGCGGAAGCAATGGCGCCGATGAGAGCAGTTTGGAAGGCACTTCTAAAGGGTTTGTTACCAGTGAAGTGTCCCTTGGCATAACCAAATATGAGCAAAGCAACCAAAGTTATAACAGCAGATGCCACAACAGCATCTGTAGCTTTTGGAATGAACATGTAAGGCACAAGAGGCACAAGTCCTCCTAATATGTATGCAATAGCAATAGTCATTGCACTGTGTAATGCTCTCCTTGGATCTGGTTTCTCTAATCCTAGCTCAAACCTGCCAAACAAATCAATTTCTTAATACACTGACTAAATAAAAAGATCCAAATATGAGGATATCCTGTTCTAGTCTTGATGAATAAATAAGTTGTTGATAGTGTTACTTTCAAGGGAGAATTACATTCAGGAAAAAAAATGAAGAAATGATCCCATTGACAAGTCCAGGGACATCATTTTTAAGTTCAGGGGACCATTTTTTTATTTTTTTCCTAGTGCGAGACCTAAATGTAATTCTCACTACTTTCAATTTTCAATACCATTGTACAATTTATTCTCCCATCTTAAAGTGATTCTTATGTAGCTACGTCTCTATTTCGTTCAAGATTTAACATTAAATCAGGTATTAAAATGACTTGGACATTATATTTAGACCACATTTCTCACCGAAAAGTATTTAGGTTAAAAGCTGCAAGGCTAAGTGCTACAGGTTGTTTGAAAAAAGTGCTACAGGATGAATAAATATAAAATAAAAAGATAACTTTTAGGCATTCTAATAATTAAACAATATCCAAGAGTGACTCTTGTCTTTCTATTAAAAAAATAATTAAAATAATAGCCTCCCTCTCTCTCTCTCAAGAAACATTTTAGTTCTTAATTTCATTGCAAGGCGCCTACACACATGATTTGGAAGCAAGTAACCCAAGTAACAATAAACGTGTAAACTAGTAGGAAATCTCTGAACATGATTCTCCTAATTTAAACAAGTGTTGTACACATGTATCTGAACTTGTCAAAAGAAAAGCAAATGGCAAACCATATCTTCGAGTACTTCATGTTAAATTGTACTTCACAAATATATGAACTTTTCAAAAGGAAAAATAATTCAATTTGTTTATGAAGATGCATCCAAAATTTTTTGCTACAAAGGAACAAGATTTTGAGTATTGATGACCTATCCATGTGCAACCCATTACAAGGTGTAGTTGTTTGAAAATTGGAGCCACCGGTTTTGTCTGTAATGGACCTCAAGCATGAACCGAACTCTGGACCTTTAACCCTTTGTCCACTTTCAAAAAGTTGGATCCCCAGTCCCCACTCCTAAAAACCAATCCGACTCGTCATCTCGAGGAATCTCAGCGGAGATTTTTTAACAAAACTTTTCGTAGAAGCCACTTTTATGTTTCTAATAATTAATAATTTTTGTACTCTATCGTCCTCTAAATATATTCTACATATTCCTAATTTATTTTTTAATCCTGTTCATTATGTCTTTCCAGTTTCCATCTCTCATGAAATACCGAAAAAAGACAAAAGGAGAGAATCTTTATTCATGCTGTGGCATTCTTATGCTTCTCCTCATGATTCCAAAGAAAGCATGAAAAAGACACCACACACACACACACACACAAAACCCCCATTCCCCAAATATTTCATTTGGTTTTTTGAACAAAAGATATTTTTTTAATTCGATGCTTGTGTCATAAAATTAAGTCACCAAAAAACACTAACTAGAACTACCTCTGGTCCTTATAATAATGAGTATCTATTTTTTTAACTTGATACTCTGCTAACTAGTATCCATATATATCATCCAAAGACACAAATAAACATAATTTAAAATTGTCAGTCTTAATAGCAGGCATGTTCTAAAAAATAATTAAGAGAAAAGAAAATGTTCAACGAAGGAAAAGAGAAACAGAAATGAGATTGTGAACTTACTTCATCATGAAATCTAGCCATGCTTGTGGCTTCTTTCTAAGAGCATTAACCACAGGCGCATATTCGTGTGGTTCTATTCCATATTGTGCTAGTATTTCCTCTACCTCAGCCGCTTCTAAATTCCCCCAAAAATAAATAAAAAAGATAATGCCAGAAAAAAAAATTAATAAATTCAGTTTCTCAACAATTTTCTACTGCTACAAGTTTCTGAAGATTAATGGGGGAAATTACCATGGTTCAAAAAACCGGACCGGACCGGCCGGTTCGACCGGTTGAACCGGGAACCGGTCTCTGGTCCGGTCCGGTTTGAGCAAAAACCGATCAGACCGGTCGGACCGGTCAGAACCGGTCGGACCGGTCAGAACCGGTCAAAACCGGTAAAACCAGTGGTCCGACCGGTTGACCCGGTTTCTTCCTTTTTTTTTTTTTTTTAATTTTTCAAATTTTTATTTTGTGTTTTTTGAGGGTAAAATGGAAAGTTGAAGACTAAAATGAAGAGAAAAATAGATAAAGAAAGAATAAATCTAAAAAAATGAAGAAAATAATGAAAAAAATTAATTAAAAAGATATAATAATTATAGGAAATGAGATATCTTTGTATAAGTATAGGTATTATAACTAATACTAATAGATTTTAAACATTTTTTTTCTAAAAATCTTTATTTTTATCTATAGAAGTTTAAAAATATATTAATATATATTATCACTAATAAATTATAATATTTTAATATGATCGGTTATGACCGGTTCAACTACCGGTTAGACCCCGGTTGACCCATTAACCCTTGAACCTATGCTGTGACCGGTTCATTGCCCGGTCCGGTTTTTCGTTCCTTGGAAATTACCAATATCAGGCACAGTGACGATTTCTTCTTGCTCCCTCCTTAATTCTCTCGCATAATGATCAGCTTCACTCTTTGCCGCAAGATAACTGCACAATCCATCACTAATTTCATCAGCTAAATATGGCAAACCCTCTGTAACTTGTTTGGTTGCCGAGAAAATTTTTAAAATCTACGTTCGTCAACTTGCATAACCGCCTCACAAAACCCTCTGTGACTTCACTATCTCAAAAAACTGAGTCTCTAACAGACTCGGAACATTGGAGTCATAATCGGATCTCATTCGCAGCACGCGATTCTCCATTTCGTGATCAATATGAAAGCGTAAAGGATCTGAGTCAAAATTTGAAAGCGAATCCGAGATTTGAGAAGAAAAAAAGAGGATGGAGTGAAGTACCCGCCGAGGCCCATGGAGATGGCGCCGGCGGCGACTTCGGCGATGCCGGCGGTGAGGACGATGGAGGAGGAGGCATTGGCTCCGGAAAGGCCGGCGGCGAGCGCGAAAGGAACGGTGAGGCCGTCAGAAACGCCGATGATGATGTCACGGACGATCTCGCCGGCGGTGAAGTGCTTCTCAGTGTGTTGTCTGAGGAGCCTCTGTTTCTCAGGCTCTAAACGCGTTGTTTCTTCGGCGGCGGCCATGGTTGATGCCTCAAATCCGACGGAATGGTATGGAATGAATGAGAGACGGTTCACGAGTGTGTTGTGTTCTGTGAGTGAGTAATTTGTATGAGACGAAACGGGGAATGAAATGATGTGCAGTGGCTGCCCGCAGTGTTGATATGGTAAGGCACATTGGTTTTGGGCGTCTTGTATTTCCGAGACGCAAATATCTTGCCTTGAAGACGACGGAACTTTTCATTTTCACGTGTGTTGTGGCCAAAAGTAAAAATTCATATTTTATATACGGTACTGTATTTTTTGTTCCGGAAAAAACTCATATTTTATACGCTACTCTTTCATAGTTAGTTTTTTCATGGTTTGGTTTCATTGGGTCATTTCTGGGAGGATTCATTGTTACATAATGTAAGTTATATTTAAAAAGTAGGGAAAATTCTAAAAAATTATATTGAAAAATGGAAAAGGATAAATTAGTACATTAAAAATGGGAAAGGACAATTCAGACGGGGTGTTAGACGGCAGAGGAATATGTCCTTTTGAAATATCGACCAAATTACGAAAATGTCCTCCAATCCTTAGTCGAAATAACAACATAAGAGTTGTTAATGGTGAATCCGGAGTTGTTAATGTCGAGATATGTGTTGTTATTAACCCTGAAACTTGTTAATTGTGAAAGAAGAAATTGGAGTTGTTAATTTCGAATCCTAAGTTGTTAATTAAGAGATGAGTGTTATTATTGGCCCTGAAACTTGTTAAGTGTGAAAGAAGAAATTGAAGTTGTTAATATCGAATCCGGAGTTGTTAATTAAGATATAGGTGTTGTTATTGGCCTTGAAACTTATAGAGTATGAAAGAAGAAATTGGAGTTGTTAATTAAGAGATAAATATTATTATTCCGAAGTGGAGAAAGAAAGTGGAGTTGTTAAGGTAGAATACGGTGTTGTTAATGAAGAGAAATGAGTTGTTATTGGCCCTGAAATTTGTTTAGTGTGAAAGAAGAAATTGGAGTTGTTAATGTCGAATCCGAAGTTGTTAATGGCGAGATATGTGTTATTATTGGCCCTGAAACTTATTTAGTGTGAAAGAAGAAATTGGAGTTGTTAATGTCGAATCCGGAGTTGTTAATTAAGAGATATGTGTTGTTATTGGTTCTGAAATTTGTTAATTGTGAAAGAAGAAATTGGAGTTGTTAATGTTGAATCCGGAGTTGTTAATTAAGAGATAGGTGTTGTTATTGGCCTTGAAACTTGTTAATTATCAAAGAAGAATTAAAGTTGTTAATATCGAATTCGGAGTTGTTAATTACGAGGATCATGTTGTTATTCTGAAGTGGGGGCTGGATGGCTGAAGGGCATTTTCGTAATTTGGCCGAGATTTCAAAAGGACAGATTCCTCTGCCATCTGACACCCCGCTTGAATTGTCCTTTTCCATTTTCCAATGTAATTTTTTAGAATTTTCCCTAAAAAGTAATTAATATTTTTTTTCTTCTGATTTCACTCTTATAACTAGAGTTAACCCCGTGCGTTGTAGGTAGAGCCAAGAATGCAGGCTCGTGCAGCCCATACTTTTGCAGGCTAGTAAAATGTCAACTCTAACTCACAGTGTGCAGGTTGCGGGCCAGCATTTTTCTTTAAAAAAATTTATTTTTTATAGACGACCAAAAGTACGAAACACATATACATGAGTCATTAAATTTACCTTCATAACATCAATCATTCCTCTTATAAAAATTTAAAAACATAATCCACAATGTAAAAGATAAAGTCATCAAATTTGTCAAAGTTTATAAACAAAAACCATAAAATCATCCTCAAACAACCAAGATATAATAATTTTGTTTAAAAAAGAAGGGAAGAGGCTAAGATTTTTTCTCTTTGGATTGGGAGGTACCAAGATGAGAGTGGACAACTTATAAGTTTTGTGAATTATTACATGCAAAAAAAAAAAAAAAAAAAGCAAGCTGGCCCGCATCAACTTGCAGGCCATGCGATACTACAGGTTGAGCCTGAGGGTTGGGCCCGTATTACCGGCTCTAGTTGTAGGGAACATGAATCTTGAATAATGGTATATTGTGAAATTAATTTTTTTATGACAGTAATGCATTTATTTATATATCTCTAAAAATAATTTTTAGTTTTGAAATGCATAAAGGGCACTGAACAAAAAACCGGACCGGACCGGCCGGTTGAACCGGGAACCGGCCAGTGGCCCGATCTGGTTTGATGGTTAAACCGGGAAACCAGTCTGAAACCGGTTGAACCAGTCTGAACTAGTTAAAACCGGTGGTTCAACCGGTTGAACCGGTTTCATTTTTTTTTTCTTTTTCTGGTTTTGCTTTTTTTAGGAGAAAATTGGAAGTTGAAGACCAAAATGTAGAGAAAAATAGGTAAAGAAAGAACAAATCTAAAAAAAATGAAGAAGATAATGAAAAAAATTATTTAAAAAGATATAATAATTATAGAAAAAGAGATATTATTGCATAAGTATAGGCATTATAACTCATACTAATAGATTTTAAGTATTTTTTTTTAAAAATCTTCATTTTTATCTATAGAAGTTTAAAAATATATTAAAATATATTACTACTAATAAATTATAATATTTTAATATGACCGGTTCAACTACCGGTTATACCCCGGTTGACCCATTAATCCTTGAACCTGTGCTGTGACCGGTTCATTGCCCGGTCCGGTTTTTCGTTCATTGATAAGGGGTTTATTAAGTACATACTTATATATCACCCAAGCTAGGGCATGTTTGAAAAAGTGTTGGAAAAGTACATTCACGTAAGTCGAGATAAAATTCATTTCACAAACTTATCTCATATATCGTAAATTACGTTGAAAAAGTAGCTTTTACTGCTAATTTAAACAGACATTGTAAGCATGTTTGGGATCACAATTGGGGATCCCAAAAGTGTTTATGCACATAAGTCGAGACAACACTCCTTACACATACTTACCTCGTATACCGTAAATCACGATTGAAAAGCTGCTTTTGAAGACTTTAATGAGAGTGTGTTTGGGATAACAGTGGGAAAAGTGGCTTATTTGCAATCTGACATATGCAAACTTAAGATTGGGTAAAAGTCATATTGTGTAATATGTTCATGTTTAGATTGGCGGTTGGATAAGTGATTTTACAAAAGTGAAAACTTGTTTGGATTGACGGTAGCATAAGTGGCTTTTGTGATAATTGTAAGATAAAAATTAAAATCAAAATTATAATATAGTGAAAAAAGTTAAGTTGGGAAATTTGATGCTAAAATACATATAATTTGATCAAATAATATTACATAACTAATTGGTTTACATGTTCGTACAACTTTGTCCCTAATTGTGTCACGGATATGATTTATTTGGGTTGAATATGGTGCAGCATAATTTGTCGACGGCAACACAATCCACCGTATGAGCTATGTGAATCATCGAGAAACAAGAAAGAAGAGGTGAAAAAGAGAAGTTGGATTCGGTGATCAGAGATGAGAGAGAGAGAGAGAGAGAGATAGATAGACAGACAGGGTATTGGTGAATAATTATTGAGGGTTGGTGAATAAATAATGGTATTTTTACTTAATATTCACTAACCCTCAACCGTATAAGCTCTAAAAGCTGGGATTTCTGGCTTATCAGGATAAGCTACTTTTCCATCATAAGCCCAATTGCTGAAAAGTGGTACCAAACATAGGAAAACAGTCAAAACAAGTCATAAGCCCAATTGGGCCTTCTAAACCATGCGATTGCTTATAAGAAAAGCTGTCCCAAATATGTTCTAAGTGAATAGTGATTGTAAAAGTGGTTTTTTTGCAAATTGACTTTTACAATCTTACTTTGGGGTAAAAGTTAGATTATGTGATATGATTTATGTTTGGATTGGCAGTTGTATAAGTGACTTTTCTGAAACTGAAACTTGTTTGGATTGGCGGTAGCATAAGTGGCTTTTGTCATAATGATAAGAGAGAAATTAAATTAAAAATTAAAAAAAATTTAAAAAGTGTAGTTGGGAAATTTGACAATTAAAAAAATACATAATTTGATGATATAATATTACATCTATAGGGACTAAGATACCCAACTGGTGTCGGATAGCCATCATCAACCAACACTACTAGAAAAAAGGGTTTTAACGTCCCTATTTTTGGCCTTTCAACGTCTGAAAACAGAGGGACGTCTATGTAAGGGTCGTAGAAAAAAATGTCATTAACGTCTGTAAAACTGGGGTCGTAGAAGGCAGACTTTAGACGTCCCCAGTGAACTGGGGACGTCTAATGTGGACCTTAGACGTCCCCAGGTTCAACTGGGGACGTCTAAGGACGTCCCCAGTTGAACCTGGGGACGTTTAAGGTGGCGCCAGCAGTACTTTCCACGTCCCTTTTTTATTAAGGACGTTGAAAGTTTTTTTTTTTTTTTTAAAATGGACCTTTTATACATATTGCACTAGCTGTCTGGAAAATATGTAAACTGCAGAAATAGAATTCCAACAACAGAGTAAAACAACAGCAGTTCAGCAGAATGAAAACAACAACAAACACAGTGATCAACCCAAGGCTACTACATGCCACACAAACTTTCAAACCACACAAACTACACAACAATCTATATCCAAGTCTACTACATGCCACACAAACTTTCAAACCAGACAAACTACACAGCAATCTATATCCAAGTCCCCAGTTTGTACAATAACCAAGACTAAAATCCAATCCATATCCAACAACAATAACGCTAATTATATGTACTACCACAAAAGTATGTCCTACACAAACTACTAAAGACTTTACTCTTCTGGTACACGTTGAAGAAGATGTCCAGCCATAAAGTCTCTGATCATATTTAAGTCTTCATATGAGTAGGCATCTTCATTGTCAAAAATCTGTAAATTAGAAAATAAGCTTAGATGAAATAATGAATGAAGTGAATGAATTCCCATTGAATCACAACACCAAGAATATTATCCTCAGAGAATGAAGAAGCGATTACTTGTTCAAAATCTGTCGTAATGCCACTCTGAATGATGTTAAACATATAAAGCAAGACATAATATCCACATTCCCAGCCGCCAGGTTGTCGAGGGCACTATAAATCAAAAGCAAATGGTTAAAATCAATAAAGGCATATCTAAAGCGACCGTCAATCAAAAGAACTTGATTTGAAACTACATACCTTTGGAAACAACCATTTTGGATCTTTGCCACCTCTACGTTCGCGTGGCCCGCCAAGCGCTCGATACGTCGTGCATGCGCTATCATGGAAATGAAAATCAACATAAATTAGAATAATTCATTAAGTCAAGAATCAAGAAGCAATGAAATACAAAAAAATAACTTACTGGTTGAAGACGCTTTTAGTTTCTTTGTCTGGTCTTCTATTTAAGGAATCAAACCAGTAAACAACGTGCGACCGAGGACAGACAACACACAAACTCCAGTGATAACTATCACAACATATACAGATTAAAATGAAGTTAGATGGCAAGGCAATTATTTACTAAAAATCTCAAATACACAAAATTAAAATGAGTACCCTTGAACAATCGGTGCTAGATAACAACGATACTCGTCCTCTGACAATAAGAAGCCCACATAGTTCGTCCTTCGTTTCAATGTATTCTCAACCCTTGTCGTATGTGCAGGAGACAAGAATCCATATAAATCAACTTTCTGAGAGTCAATGCATATACGACGGAAGGAGCTATAATAGAATTAAAATGATGAATGTATTAGCTAGTTAAAATCAACTTAACTAAATGAATCAAAAAATGGGAAATAAAAAACTTACAGGATTGCAAATTTGCCCCATCCAATATCTAGCTCCTCGAACTTCATGAACTGTTTAAGATCTTGTTTATCAATTGTGAAGTGATACTCTGTATTCTGGCCCACAATCCCTGGAGGCATATGCAAATCAATCTGGCGAATGCCTTTATAGATATGCTGCAATCGTGCTAAGAAGGGCCATTTCTCTGCTTCCTGCTCGTTCTTTTAGAACATAAAAACACATACTGTTAGTAGGAAGTCAACACATCTTAAGTAAAAGTGAGGTAGTTCCATACCATTGGAGGTGTTTGTGGTAACAAGCCAATAAGATGTACAGGCCAAAGGATGAAAGATCCTCTCGCCTGAGCTATCGTGGCAACCTCGTCATCAGGAATAGGGATGGCTGTACCTTCTTCCCCCTCTCGAACACACGTCACAGTCACCCTATGCAAATGCTGTGGAATTTGCTGATGGTGGTGGGTGGTAGCTTGTGTGTGAACGAGAGCATCTGCAACTACACGCAGCACTGGGGCATCCAAAGAGAGGATGGCAGGTTCTCCCTGCGCTGGAGGCGGAGAAGGGTCGCCAAGTGGTTCCTCCGCCGGGTTGTAACTTCCTTTGGTGCTGTGGAAGGCCGGGGATGAATGGGTTCTACGCTCGGTAGTTGCCATCTGCGAGTCAAACATCTTCTGCATTTCAGCTCGTATCTCAGGCATCATCTCAAGACGTAGCTCTGGCAACAGCTCTTGTCGGAGCTTGTCGCGAAGGTTGGCCTCGAGCTCTTGTGAGACTTCCTGACGAATCTTGGCCACAAGCTCCCTACTGGGTTCAGCTTGTGACGAATAAGGATATGAGGCTGGGCCAAAATACTTCGTGACACGAACTCCCACTGCCTCCCCTCGAACATGACCAGGGTGATCTGGCTTCCCAATCGCCGTTGACAAGATGTCCATCCGTCCACTTGGAGTGAACGAACCTTGGCTACTATGATCTTCCAGTTCATCCTGCAGCATAAAAGTTATCGTAAGCACTCCCAATATGAAAAAATAAGTTTGTAATTATGCTCTAACTACTTACAATTCTTGCGGCAACCTCAGCAACAGTCGGATTTACGTACTTCCCACCCTTAAGCCTCCCTGCTTTCCATTTTTTGTGACGTGGTGGAGGTGGCGGGGGCTGGACCACAACGGTAGGATCTAATGTGGCTGCTTCCTTCAATTTCTCCAACTCTTCTGCCATCATCTGTCGCTGAAGCTTCCGATAACCACCACGAGACATGCAATGTTGATAGTTATTAGCTGCTTGCCTCTCTACATTTGCTGCACTTAATGCCTTTTAAAGGAAAACAACGAACACCAAATCAATAATGTCAACTATATTCAAATAAAACACTATGATTACAGAAATCTTACCAAAAAGTTTGGATCTTCTCGTGATGCCATAAACAACCTCCAGTCCTCTGGAGACAAAAATGGATACTCATGACATGGATCCTGACCCCTCAAGTCCCCTCGAATGTAATCTCGTGTGAGCCTGTTCTTGAAATCTTTCCATCGTAGACGAACCTCCGTCATCCACTCCTTGTACATCTCCGCGGTGTCAGGGACGTCATAGGTTTGCTGCAAGGTAAAAACATACGTTAATTATATTTGAAGCGATAGGAATAAAAATATAATGCAGATGTATTGAAACTTATATACCAAAAGTTGTTGCCAAATCAAGTCTTTGGTTTTTGGTGGAACCAACTTCCAATTAGCATAGGTAATGCGAACTTTGCTTCGAGCCAAAAAACCTATGTAGCTAATGAAATGGTCTTCCTCCGGACCAATTGGTTTCATATCTTGATCAAAGTCAATATGCAACCTCTCCTGTTGATGGTTATGACGTGCTACCAATGCAGGCATTTTTGTACTGCCTCTAACCCTTCGTCTCGCAACCGGTTCACGTGTCGCATCACCTTCAGGCCTATTCATTTCATTGTCCCTATCACTTGGAGAGTCACCAGAGTCGTCCATATTCCTGTAAGCACAAAAATCATTGTCAGATAGGTGAATAAATTGTAAGTAAATGAATAAACTGAGACGTAATAAAACAAACAGCACACATTACTATTTTCTAAGTTAAGCTCTTACTCTAGATTGTTTCCCATATTCCTTCACCATGATCATTTCTCACAGCATATTCTTCATCATCTACCAATTCTCTTTCTTCAATTGTTGTAGGTGGATTAATTGTGAAAGGTGGTGTGTCGTCAAGGTTGAAGGTCGGATCACCATGCTTCTGTTTTTTACTCTGAAGTACAATGGACATTTTCTTATTTGCGGGATCTGTGACATAGAATACTTGTTTCGCCTGGCTTGCTAGAATGAAGGGCTCATCCCTATAACCTACTCTTTCAAGATCAACTGAGACAAATCCAAATTGTTGATCTATTACCACAGCATTATTGCTAACCCACTTACATTTGAATAAAGCAACTTTGAACTTGTTGTAAGTGATTTCCCATATTTCTTCTATCACTCCATAATAGACCATGGATGCTAATATGGGGTTTTTGTCTTTCGAACTGGAAAAGTGCATGGATTCAGCTTCTACCATCACCCCACTATTTTGCATGGTACTCCTGTCATCTTGGTCTTTTGTGTAGAAAGAATACCCGTTTATATCATAACCGCTCCAAGTAATGATCTGAAACGAAGGCCCCCAGGCTAGCCACTCTATTGTCCCAGACACACCGGACTCATGCAAAACCTTTTCCTCAAACCACTGAATGAATGTCTTGTTTTGCTCAATAGTAATCTGCATGTCATTCTTCCTCGGATTCTCTTTCTTCAATCTGTTTCTGTGTTCCTCTATGTACGGTTGCACTTCTGCCATGTTATTCAGGATATAAAGGTGTGCTTGCAACACCTCTTCATGAGGCATAGTCTTCACTTTCAGTCCTCGTGTTCCCTTGCTCCTCCCCTCTTCATGCCGAGATTGTTCCTTCTTCCCTGATAGATAATCGCTGCAGAAGTCCATAGCCTCTTCAACAACATACCTTTCAACTATTGAGGCTTCTGGTCGATAGGGATTTTTAGAATACCCTTTTAAGATCTTCATGTATCGCTCGAAAGGGTACATCCACCTCAGGTAAACTGGACCGCAGAGCCTTACCTCCCTTACCAAATGAACTATCAAATGGACCATTATATCAAAAATAGAAGGAGGAAAGTGCATCTCTAATTGGGACAATATGATATAACCCTCAGCTTCCAGTTCATCCAGCTTTTCAGTGTCAATGACTTTGTTACAGATAGCATTAAAGAAAACACACAATCTTGTCCCAGTGTTTCGAACTTCATCTTTCATAATCCCTCTAATAGCTACTGGTAACAGTTGTTGCATCAACACATGATAATCATGGGACTTCATTCCCACTAACTTCAAATCGTCCATTGACACACACCTTCTCACATTCGAAGAATATCCTTGTGGTACCTTAATTTCATGCAAACACCCACACAAACTTCTTTTCTCCGCTTTTGATAGTGTATGCGCTGCTGGCTCCATGTATGCCCTCCTACCATCATCTCGTAGCTGTGGATGTAACCGTTCTCTTATTCCCATATCAACAAGGTCTAGTCTCGCATTAATCCCATCCTTGGTCTTCCCTGGAATGTGCAAAAGTGTACTGACAAGGCTATCACAAACGTTTTTCTCCACGTGCATTACATCAATACTGTGCCTCACGTCAAGACTACGCCAATATGGAAGATCAAAGAAAATTGATCTCTTCTTCCATATGTTCTTCTCACCCGAAGTCTTATGATTCTTACCGAGTAAGACATTGATACGTTCAACCCGACTGTAAACTTCTTCTCCGGTTAATGCCTTTGGAGCCATTCCATGCTCCGGCAAGCCGTTAAAACGCTTTCTTAACCTACGATATGGGTGGAATCTAGGAAGGAACCTCCTGTGACCTAGGTAGACCGTTTTTCTTCCATGTTTCAGTTGGTGGAAGTGAGTGTCTGCTTCACAGATCGGACATGCTTTATGCCCCTTCACACTGTACCCTGAGAGGTTTCCGTAGGCAGGGAAGTCATTTATGGTGGTGAACAGCATTGCACGTAGCTTGAATGACTCATTCTTATACGCATCAAACACATCTACGCCTTCCTCCCACAACTTCTTCAAGTCCTCAATCAAAGGCGCCAGGTAGACATCGATATCGTTTCCTGGCTGTTTTGGTCCAGAAATCATCATAGAAAGCATCACATACTTGCGTTTCATACAAAGCCAGGGAGGCAAGTTGTATATTACAAGGAGTACTAGCCACACACTGTGTGTGCTATTAAGAGTTCCATACGGATTGATGCCATCTGTACAGAGCCCAAGCCGAAGGTTTCTCGGCTCGCTGCCAAATTCAGGGAACATTTCATCTATTTTCTTCCACTGTGGAGAGTCAGCCGGGTGCCGAAGATATTTTCCGTCGGATATTCTGTCATCCGAATGCCATCTCAACTTCTTCGCCTTTTTTGCAGTGCCAAATAAACGCTTAAAGCGCGGTATTATTGGAAGATACCACAAAACTTTTACAAGTTGCCTTTTAGTCTTCCCATCGCCACAACCACCATCTTTCTTCACTTTGTATCGTGCGGTTTGACACTTAGGGCACTCACTCAGCCCTTCATACTCCTTTCTGTACAGTACACAGTCATTGGGGCAAGCGTGTATCTTTTTATACTCTATACCCATTGTCGATAGGATTTTCTTGGCCTCATACATACGATTTGGAAGTACATTATCGTCTGGAAACATATCACACAACAGTTCAAGCAGTAATGTGAAACTACTATCGGTCCACCCACAAGTTGCTTTTAAGTTAACCAAATGTAATGTTCCTGTGAGCCGTGTGTACTTACTCCCAGGGTACAACGGTGTCTCTGCATCACTCCGCAGGCTGTCATATTCATGCGATTACGCAAAGGATTCTACCTCAACATCGTGAATCATTCTCTCCATTCTATCTTCATCTATGACATCCACAGCTTCCTTCTTGTGTGACGGACAATCAGTTACTTCCTCACCATGCCATATCCACCTTGTGTATCGAAGATTTATTCCATCACAAAGTAGGTGATCCCTTATAACTTCAACATCCCGTGTTCTCTCATTTAAACAATTGACACAGGGACAAAAATACTTCCCATTTTTTGCTGGAACGTTCCTTCTAGCAAATTCAATAAACTCTTCAACCCCATTCTCATATTCTTCACTTGTTCTCAAAGCATTCATCCAACTATGATCCATTCTATTACCACCTATGCCATTCACACTCAAGTTTAGAGTCATTGTCAACACTGGGAATTGCCTTTTACTATTTTGTTTTCTAAAATTTTGGCAGCATTTCCCCTTAAAAGTGACACATCCCAAAATCAAAATAACAAATCATCTCAACTTAATTTAAACTAAACTAAACTAATTAAGAAGAGTAAAATAAAAATTCAGAACAGTAAAACAAGAGTAAAAAGCAGGAAGCTAATATTAATTCTTCTAACCCAAACAAAAGGACGAATACTTTAATTAATGCCAATAAATATACCCTTTCTTAAAAGAAATAAAAATTTAGCCTCAATTCCTCACTAGTCTTTGGCTTCCTACAATTAATTATCAAAGCCAAATTCTATGTCTACCTACTAACACTCTAACAAGATAGAACCAAATCCTAATCAAACTCAATTCTTTCAATATCAAATCAAACAACTTTTAGAATATTCATAAATCAAAATCCAAACTTCCTAAACGCAATTTTTTTGTTCAAAAGTTTGCAAAAAAATTTCTCTATATGTATAAAAGCAAAAAAGACAATTAGTTATGCAAACTTAATATATAGTATTAGTTATAAATTTTTAAAACTTAAAAAAAACACAATTTAACAATTTTGTAAGGGTTTTGTAAGGGTTCACTTACGTTAGATCACAAGTGATTCTTAAAAGTCTAAACAAATATGATAAATCACCCCAACATACATAACCTTTGACATATTAATCTAACATTAATTCAATTCTAACATTGTTAATTATAACAACATCTGTTCCCCAAAATAATTATTTATATTAACAATATTCTACAAACGCAGAATAATTATTTACATTAACAATATTAACAATAATTATTAACATCTGTTCACCAAATTAATTAATTATTTACATTAACAATAATTATTTACATTGTTAACCCACGCACCTGATTTTCTCAAAATCCAAGTGCAGAATCCAAGTGCATGCAGCAACAATATAACCCAGAACGCAGAATCAAGTGCACACACCAACAATCCAGAAAGGCAGAATCCAATTGCAGCAACAATATTCTACAAACGCAGAAAGTAAATTCTTAATTGCTTCACATAATAATCCAACTCACGCCTCATATGCACATGATCAAAAGAAACCCAGAAACGCACCTGAATAATTCTGAGAATGCTGCAGCAGCAGCAAATGGGAAGACCCACACGGGCAGGGGAATGGGAGAAGAAGGAAGACAAATACAGGGGAGGGGAGGTGCACCTTTGCTCAGTGAATGAGTTCTGAAGCTCAGCTCATGGGTTTGGGAGAAGAGAGGAAACGAATGCAGCAAGGGAAATGCAAATCTGAGACGCTCACGGGTATGGCTTTGGAATTTGTTCAGTGCAGCAGAAATGAAATGCAGCTCACGGGTTTGGGAGAAGAGAGAAAACAAATGCAGCAGGGGACATTAACGGGTATGGCTTTGTCACAGAAGGTAAAGCTGCCATGTACAGTGAATGAGGTGATGTTTCTGGGGTGTTTAGACGTCCCCAATCTCTCTGGGGACGTCTAAAGTGCAGTTTAGACGTCCCCAGTTTCCCTGGGGACGTCTAAACCCCACTTTAGACGTCCCCAGTTTCTCTGGGGACGTCTAAAGTCCACTTTAGACGTCCCCAGAGACACTGGGGACATCTAAAGTGTTGAAATTTTACACTTTTGGTCAAATTCATCCAGCGCCTTATCCACCCGCCAAATATTTAACTTTGGACGTCCCTAACTTAAAAAGGGGACGTCCTTTAGGGACGTAGAAGGTCTTGTTTGTAGTAGTGCAAATAATATTTGCCTAATAAATAAAAAAGAGAAAAGAGAGGGTTGGTGACAATTTTAAATGGTAATTAATGCACTAATGGTAAATATTAGACCAATCACAGAAGCCAAGTCTGATGAGCAACAAATGGTGGCTTAAAAAAAAGCCACTTATATGTAAAAGATCAGTCTTCCAAACATCCAACCAAACATACCCTAAAAGCCAAAAGCTTGTGGATCGCGCGTTTGGACCTAGATTTGTGCGTTTGGGCTTTTCAAACGCCCAACCAAATACATATAATCACTATTCCAAACAAGCATTATATCTCTCCATGCATTGTATGAAGAGTGTTGTTGGAGGTGAGATATATGAGAACATTACTTATTTGATTTGGACCTATTTTGTTTTCACTCTTATAACTAGAGTTAACCCCATGCGTTGTAGGGAACGTGAATCCTGAATAATGGTATATTGTGAAATTAACTTTTTATAATAGTAATGCATTCATTTATATATCTCTAAAAATAATTTTCAGTTCTGAAATGTATAAAGGGTTTATTAAGTACATGCTCATACATCACCCAAGCTATATCTCCCTGTGTGTTGTACAAGGAGTGTTGCTGGATGTGAGATATGCCAGAACATTACTTATTTGATTTGGACCTATAAGAAGAAAATTTAGTAGGAATCTCTATTCATTTGGAAATTTATGAATTTATTCTTTAGAAACCTGATTGGTTGCTTATGAAGTTAATTACTATCATTCTTGAAAAACAAAAGAAAATTTAATTTTAAAGTTATTAATATCTCAATGAAATCTGATAATCATGAAAAGATGAAATAAGAGTTATTGTCATATTAGTATACTGATTAACATACTAATTGATAATATTCTATAAACTTCCTTTATATATTATTAAAAATCTTTATTGCATCTAAAAAATAATGAATTTCTTTTTTTTTTAAGTGTAATTGGTTGCTGATGCGATAATTGTTATCATTCATGAAAGTTAAAAGCTAATTTATTTTTAAAGTCAACAATATTATTTTAAAATATTTTTAATATCTCGATTAATACCTTAATTGTAATTATTGTGGTATTATATTTTTGACAATCTATAAATTATAATGCATATGAAAAATAATAAATTTCTTTTTTCAACTCAAATTGGTTGCTCAAGGGGTTATTATTATCATTCATGAAAATCAAAGAACAATTTATTTTTAAAGTTGACGATAATAGTTTGGAGTATTTTTAATATTTCTAGTTAATATATTTATCTATATATATATATATATATTATAATGAATTCATAAATTCATGACTTATATAATGTTTTTTTGTACGTGGGAATATACTAAAAAATCCAATCATATTTATCATCTTTTACCAGGCCAACTATGGAGGATGTTTCAATTTACATTTTGGATAAGAAAATTAAAACAACACACATGAATTTGAGCATTAAATGACAAAAAAGTTTTGTAGATTAAGGAAATCAAAGTTCAGTACTGATATGACCAATTGCCATTACACAAATATAAAAGGTAAATTCCAAGAAACTAAATTTTCATAAGATATCCCCTTACAAAAATGTTGGCAAAAACAATGATGAACAGGTAAAGGAAGGTCACTTGTAAGTACGTTATTCATGAGAAGTCCACCATGAATCGTACTAGCAACAATACCCTTACACCTGACGCCTGATTAAATGAATGAATATCATGATGCTTGTAGTTGTGTAAAGTCATAATACCATTGCAAAAGCTTTTGAAAATAGTCAAACCTAACAAATTGTAGAGATTAACAAATCATATTATCAAAAGTTGAAACGACAAGACATCAATGTGTGTGTGTATTTAAATATAATTAGATTGATCATGTATCCTCTTCATCTTCACTCATTGCAGTACAACAATTTGATATCCTCCCCATACAGAGATACGTTGACACGAACTTCATTGCTCATGAATGACAATATGATGACGATAATTGTGATGGCAATAGTGTTTAAACATTTGCTGGGTTAATGTTAAATGTAAAAAGTATGTTACTTATGATTAGCAATTGTTAAAACCAATTTCTTCTTTGTGTAAGAGTCTCTTCTATGATCAACCAATCTCCCAAATGCTTATATAAAGCCTATCATATTTGGATCAAATTGATGTCCAGGTTAGGATAAAACAGTAATAAGCTCTTTGTTTTTGGCTTCTTCATTGGCGATGACCAGGTTGAATGCGTGTAGAGAGATAGGGAAGTCACGTTTCTAAAAAATATGTATTCGAGTGGAGCATGATCTTACATCGGTGTGCATATGTTTTGTAATCATCATCGTTAGCTAAGACTTCGAAGTTCTCGAACATGTAGACCTCTCCCTCTGTTAAATCATTGGTGTATCGTTTGATCTGTCCCTTCGGAAATATAGAAGCCTCAATTCAATCACCTTGTTTGCATCCAATAAGTTGAATTAATAGTTATACATAAATTCCCTTTAGTGAATACGAGAATTACACTATTTACTGACCTGTTGTAGGCTAAAATCATTCCAACTTTCTAGGTTTCAAATAATGAGTTCTTCTTCACCATCATCCACTTCCTAAGCACCCTAAAAATAATGCATCAGGTTTCTTTGCTATCATCGACGTCTTTGAGTAATTCATGAGCAATGTTTGCTATTGCCTTTGTTGATACTGCTGCGTAGTGATGCTTGGTTAATACTCCTATGATGTATAGGATGATTATTGGTCCGAGTAGGGATGAGCAAAAAACCCAATGGTCTAGGTAACCTGGTCTGATCTGACCCGATATGCTGGAAAAAAATTGGCCTGAAGAATCTTTTGGCAGACTAGACCAGACTGGTCTGCTCGGGCCTGATTGGACTTCAGACCAATGCCTCAGACCCCTTGGTCTAGTCCAATCCAGCTCGAGTAGTGTATATTTTTTTTATAATTCTACCACTTAAAGTCTTAAAACACTTAAATGGTCAGTCACTCAGTCGGTCACACTGAGCTCAATGCCTCAGCCCACGACTTGAGAGACATAGACACACAGTTTACTTCAGCTTTGCCTTAGGTCTAGCCTCAGTGAATCACTCCCACCTCCGAACCCAATGACCTTAGGCAACTTTGTGGCTAATCGAACAGGGGTTGAGTCGAAGCCCTAACTTGCACCTCTCCTCTGCTCACCAGTCACCTCTCCTCTTTGGCCTCTCCTCTTGCTTCAAGAGTTTAGGTCATTAACTTTCCTTAAATCCTTAGAATCAGATTTGTTCTTTCGATTACTCTACCATATGGTTTCACTTAGTAGAGAAGGAAGGAGATGAAGTGGGGGGTTTCTATCGGTAGATCTCATCTCCACCTATCCCCCTTGATTTGTCATCATTATAATGATAGCATACAACGCCTTCTTCACCTAGTTCATAAATTCCATACATTTTTTTGTTTATAAATTTGTAACAGATCTTAAATATCAAAAAACATAAAATAAATTAATTTCTTTGCCTCTTTATTTTTTTATTTTTGTTGTTCAACTATTGCTTTTCTGGATTTGTTTTGGGCTTTTGGTTTGGACAGTCCCAAAGAAATGTGTCTATAAGGATTTATTTTCATTACTTTGCATTCTACGTCTCTGCCTCCTTGTCATTATCACCATTATCAAGTATAAACTATAAAGAGTCCCAAAGAAAAATCTAATGAATGAATAATTTATAATATATGTTGAACGCTTAACCCCCCAGGATTTGGAATAACTCGAGCATAAAATAAAAACTTATGTTCTAGCTAGTCACCCATAATGTGAGATGAGTTAATAACTTAGAATCATTGAGATTGACCAACATCCATTGAACTGATTTTGTTGCAGGCATGGTAACTTAAGGTTTGTTTTGAGATTTTGAAATATGCCATATTTATACACATACTTCACATAAGTAACTACTCAGATACATTTACTTACACATACTTCATTTTTTTGCAGGCATGCTTCAAAGCGTGACAACACACATATGGATGCTTACTCTACCCAGGATATTGATGACAACATAGATGCTCCTAATGGCCTTCCTAACAAACAAGCTTGGAATAAGGCAAATGCATTTCTTAGATTCTTGAAAGTGTTTTATGATGTGACCTTGCAATTTTCTAGCTTGCTCATAGTTACTGCAAAATGTTTCCATAAAATTGCAGTGATTCAAGAGTTGTTGAATGAGACTATTGTGTCTGAGGACCCTCTTTTTAGGGAGATGTGCTTAAGCATGAAGATGAAGTTTGATAAATATTGGGGGTAGCAGAAAATATGAATCCTTTATTGATTATTGCTATGATTCTAGATCTGCGATACAAGCTTGCCTACATCAATGATGTATTTGAGCAACTTTTTCTTAATTATCAACTTTGTATGTCCATAAAAAACAAGGTAAGAAACACTTTGTATCACATGTTTGAAGAGTATTCTGCAAAGATTGGTGTTGGAAACAGGTAGGTCTCATAGTGCCAACACTTTGAACTCTTCTGCTAGTGCCAACGCTTTGACCTCTTCTGGCAGTGCCAACACTTTGAATTCTTCTGAGAGTGCCATTATTTCCACTACAAATGTTAGTAAACAAGACTCTGGTCGTAGATGGTTGGCATCCTAGAAAGAAAAGATCTCATCAGTAGATCCTCAATCTGAATTGGATAGATATCTTTTAGTTGATGTAGCTGAAGACATTCCTATTGATGATGATGATTTTGACATCTTGACATGGTGGAAGGTTAATTCAACCAAGTAAGAGTGCTTGCCATGATGGCACGTGATATGTTGGCTATACCAGTACCTACAGTTGCTTCTGAAGCAACTTTCAACATTGGAGGACATGTTGTTGATGATTATAGGAGTAATCTACCTCCTAAAATGATTGAAGCACTCATTTGTGCCCAAAATTGGCTACTTGCTAAGCAATCTATCTCAGAATTAGTTATTATGTTGATTGAATATGACAACTTTCAAGAGACTGATAATGTTGCCAATATTCTAGTTAATATTTTCAATTCTATGCTCATTATTCAAGTTTACTTATTTCAATATTACTGATTTCTTACCACATACAATTTGTTTTTAGAGATGGATCAAGCATCATTGAAGGTGGAGGGGACAAGCGAATGACAATGGATGCTCAACAAAAAGAAATTAGATATCAATAGTTTGTTTTTCACTTGTATGTAATGTTATAGACTTGTTGTTACTTGTTATGTTTAATGTGTTTGATTGATTGTTAGGAATGTGTTTAATTGATTGTTATGGATTGTATTAAAGTAAATTGAATGTTGTTGCTTTTTATTGTTTCTTGAATGTTGTTGGAGATTATTATTGATTTATGATTGTGTTTTAATGTTTTGTGATGAGTTTTATATTATTGTATGTATTGTTATAGTTTTAATAGGTTCAAATATTGCCTCTCAAAGAAGGAAAATTTTTTTTTAAAAAAAATGCCAAATAGATCTTGAACTAGTCCAAGCAATCCACTGGACCTGGTCTGGTCCAGTCTGAGCTCAGGCTGGTGCTGGACTAGACCGGACCTTGAGTTGTTTTACTTAGCCCAAGTTACTATCTAGACCAGACATCAAGTTAAGGCCAAACTCGATCTGATTTGGTCCATGATCAACCCAAGGTCCCAAGTTCAACTACTCCCTCCGGTCCTAATTATAAGATAAAGTTGACTTTTTGGGAGAAATTAAGGAAGTCAATTAAATTACTTTAGAGTATTTATATTTATATTTTTTTTTCTTCAAACTAATTAATTTGACTAATAAACTAATATATAATCTAAAGATACTAAAAATATAAACACTCTAAAGTAATTTAATTGGCTTCCTTAATTTCTCCAAAAAAGTCAACTTTATCTTATAATTAGGACCGGAGGGAGTATTTCGTATTCATCATGTTCGCACCTTATTTGCTTTTATTATACCTAAATGCGCAATCATGTGATATTGACTTATAAATCAAGAATTAATGTATCCAAGAATGGAAACAAAATACATAAAATAAAACTTATTAATATATTTTAAAAAGTTTTGTTTTTTTGCACTAATCTAATTTTGTGTAAGACTTCGTTGACCTTAACTATGAAAAAAATGAAGTAGATGACATATGGATTTTTGGGGTAAATTTGTACCTTAATAAAAATGACATGGACGATACGTAGACAGTGCTTACCATACTTGGTCAACTAACAAGCGAAATTAACTAGAATAATGGTGAGGGCAAACTTGTTCCCTTTTTTAGACCTTTTGGGCAAAATTGCTTTCAAAAAACTTTTGAGACAAAATTACCCTTCGGTAAAAACTTTCAGGGCAAAATTGAATCTTTTTTTTAATGTACTCATTTCGGTTCTAATTATAAGATAGAGTTGATCTTTTTGGAGAAATTAAGGAAGTTAATTAAATTACTTTAGAGTATTTTTATTTTTTCTTCAAACTAATTAATTTAACTAATAAATTAATATATAATATAAGAATACATAATATATAAGATGACTAAATACTTTATTTAATTTCATTAATCTATTAAAAAAAATTAATTCTGTCTTATATTTAATAACGAAAAAACTGTAATTTCTTTTTCATACATGTGTGTTCAATCGAGCCCGCCTTCGCGGCTTTCACCCGCCTCTCCCACTGAAGAAGCTATTCAGCCAAGAGCCGCCACCGTCGTCTTTCTTTCTCTGAGACTGAAAACGCATCAGCTTCCAACTCCATCACACTCCTCTAAAACCTTTTCCATTATCTTCTCTCTACGCTGCTACTCAGCATTCATTCTCCTTCAATGGCGGCATTATGTTCATTTCCTAAACCCACTCACTTGTCTTCCACAACCCCCCTTCTCACCCCACCTAAGCCCACATTCGCCTCCTCCACCAAGGTCCGCATGTCCCTTCAAGAAAACGGGCCCTCCGTCGCCGTCGTCGGCGTCACCGGTGCCGTTGGGCAAGAGTTTCTCTCGGTCCTCTCCGATCGCAATTTCCCTTACCGCTCCATCAAGATGCTCGCATCCAAGCGGTCCGCTGGTCGCCTACTCACATTCGAAGGTAAAGAACATGTTATTGAGGAGTTGACTCCTGAGAGCTTCGACGGCATTGATATTGCCTTGTTCAGTGCTGGTGGATCAATCAGCAGAGAGTTTGGTCCCATTGCGGTTGAACGAGGAACGATTGTGGTGGATAATAGCTCTGCGTTTCGTATGGACGAGAATGTACCGCTTGTTATTCCAGAAGTGAATCCTGAGGCCATGGATCATATTAAGCTTGGAATGGGTAAGGGCGCTCTCATTGCTAACCCAAATTGCTCCACCATTATTTGCTTGGTGGCTGCTACACCTCTTCATCGACGGGCTAAGGTACGGAGATCCCCCCACTTTTATTTTATTAGGGAATGTACATTGCCACTTTTTCTTTTTTGAGAGACCTGTAGGCTGCAGTATATAATTGTGAATAACAAAGTAAAGGACAAAAATTAAGGAGCTATTTTTCCACGAGCCAAAATGGTATTGCTTTTTGGTTTTTTGAGCCTTTAGTATCAATGACTTGTACTTGCAAAATCATTTGTAATCTGGCTTGTTTTTACAGTGGATCAAGCATAGGGTTGCTCATTCAATGTATTCTGAAGTATTGGTTTTTATGCTTTCATTGTGTGTCTCTAATTATTAGTTACCGCCTTACCAAGTTATTAATTTGCTGTGCTTAGAGCCTTGCAGAACGTGATGTTTTGTTTTCTTAAAACGCTTTCTCTGGTACTATTCTGCTATATTCATTATTATCAAGGCTATCATTTCCAGAATATAGTTGGATTTGGCATTGGCATGAACGTTGGTAGTTTGACTATTGGTCATTTTTACTTTTATGTGTTCGGACATTGAATTTTTTCTATAGTATTTCCGGTAACATTAGAAGTCTATAGAATTCAATAAGAGTATAGATGTTTTATCAGTAACATCGTGCTTCGTTATGTATAAATCATCAGTTGTACCCTTTAAATTGATTGTCTTTCAACCGTGACATAATATTACAGGTATTACGTATGGTTGTTAGCACATACCAAGCTGCTAGTGGTGCTGGTGCAGCTGCAATGGAAGAGCTTGAGCTGCAAACTCGTGAGGTTTAACATATGTTTTCATACGGACAAAACAAGTGTTCAATTTTGATATTGAGAGGAGAAGTGGATTTGCTTATCTTTCACAGTGAGTTGATTGTTCTTCGATTCTGTGAACTCAGGTGTTGGAAGGAAGACCACCAACTTGTAAAATATTTAAGCAACAGGTCTGAGCTCTCTCTCTCTCTCTCTCACACGCACTCATACACACACTATTTTAGGTTACATGACAGGTTTGCTCGTTTCTGGATGTATCTCTTGTTATCAAAGCTCGAGGACTACTTCCTAGTGATATTGCGTTTTTTTTTTTTTCACAGTATGCTTTTAATTTGTTCTCCCATAATGCGTCTGTTCTCTCAAATGGATATAATGAAGAGGAAATGAAGATGGTAAAGGAGACAAGGAAAATATGGGTACGTTAAAATCAACCTTTCTATCATGTTTATCAGTTCATTTTATACTGGAATGCCTCTGTAATTGTTTCACTTTTAGATGTTGAGAGGGAGTTTATTTTTATCATTTTTTCTGCTTCTGCAGAATGACAAGGATGTTAAAATAACTGCAACATGTATACGAGTTCCTGTTATGCGAGCCCATGCTGAGAGTGTGAATCTTCAATTTCAGAAACCCCTTGATGAGGTAATTCTTATCATGTTATACTGTGGTATATTGCAGTCAGATACAGGAGTTTAAGTTTTGTGTATTGCTTGGAAACAATGGTTAGGCTAGGTAGATATGCATTGGCTGCTGTCTACAACAGATGGTAGCTTGTAGCATCATTTATCATTCATCAACTCTGTTGCTGGAAGCAAACAAGGTTATGCATAGTTTTGAAAATCAACGTGTTTTTACTGTTATTGAGCCTTTGTATAGAGCCACTCAAGGCATAGGAACGTGAAATACTGACTTTTAGGTGAATTAAGCTGCATTTCTGAATTAAGTATTTGGTCTCTGTAATAGCTCTGGGGGCGCATGGGTAGATTCTTGGATGATAAATGCCATGCAAGTTAGGTTGAACCTAGTTAGTTTTTTATTTTTTGTAGTTCCTGTTGAAATATTGGTTAGTGAGTTGTTAGTTATTCTCCCCCACTCAATGTAATGTTCTAATCTTATGAAGAGCCATAAACTTCATGTATTTGTTGGAGGGTTGAATCCTCACCTCACAAGAGAAAGAGGGAGGTTAACTTGGTCCTCACCTCATGTGTTACCCCCAAGGAGTTTGGGGTTGGTTCACCAAAGGGTTATGTACTTTTTGTAAGTCAACCTTAGAAAGGTTTGTTGTCTTCATTTTTATTTGTTGAATTGATTAATGAAAGATTTTCATCATCTTTGTGGTTGATATGCTTCTCCCTCCAATATTCTCAACAGTTCCTTTTGTGTGTTTTTCAAGAGTTAGCATGCTGTTGTATTTCAAAAAAAGAAAAGTAATTGGGATATCAACCATCTTTGTTCATCTGGTTTTCATATCTTCAGGACACTGCAAGAGATATTCTGAAGAATGCTCCAGGTGTAGTGGTGATTGATGACCGCACATCAAATCATTTTCCTACTCCTTTGGAAGTTTCAAATAAGGATGATGTCGCTGTTGGCAGGATTCGCCGTGACTTGTCTCAAGATGGGAATCTAGGGTAAACCTTTTTCTTGACTAAAATCTACCAATTAGCATTTCACTCTATTGCGTGAACATTTCACATCAATGTTGGATATATACATTCACACAGGTTGGACATATTTGTCTGTGGGGATCAAGTCCGCAAGGGAGCTGCACTTAATGCAATCCAGATTGCTGAGATGTTACTTTGAGTTCACATATTTGAAGGATGAGATTCTTACAGGTCCCCTTTCTTTTGAGCTAATCAGTTTTCAATCTGATAGTGCGCTTCCTTCAATGAGATATTTCAAATCTAAAGGCCTGTAATCATGGAAAAGACTGATCATGTGATGTGAGTAAAGGCCTAAACTTGTCATTTTGTCTCCAGGTGGATCACTTATACTTTGTTGGTGAAGTATTCTTTTTTTTATTTTGATGTATCCATTTGTATGTTAAGACTATTGTCTAACTTATTGGACCCTACCAGCAAACATCATTAATTGTTGTTTGGCTGTGTACTGGATTCCACAATAAGGTTCTAGGTCTCAATTTGCAGTGTTAATTGCAAAAATCAAGCGGTACTACTTAATGACAATAACATTTCCCTTGGAGTTTTTCTTTTTCTTTTTCTCCTTGGCAAGCTGGCTTTAATTTCACTTCAATTAAGGTTTAAACTCGTCAAATGTAATATTATTTCACGGTAAAAAAAATGTAGTATAGTTTAAGCTATTTATTTAAATTTGAATTTGAATTAAACCCTAATTTTGAAGTTGAGAGGAATTCTTTTACTCGGACAAAATTAAATTAAAAATTATTCGTTTGGTTTTTATAAAAATAATTTTCATTTCTTAATTTTAATATTTCTTATAAATGGTTTTTAACCTGAAAAATAGTGATATTATTAACACTCTAGATATTTTCACTATTATAAATATTTAGCATCCCTAATTAATCTTTTAAAAATCTGTCGCCTTTTAGATTTTCAAATTTTCTCCTATTTGATACCCTAATTTTATTTTTTTGTTAATACACTGAGGTTGAATGAGAAAATGAAAGACATAATGCTTCATTTTAGTATCACTTACTTGGTGCGATAAGATCAATATATCGTTAACAGTACAAGTCTATAAGATATAGAAATTTTAATTAAATTCGTGCTTGTTGGGATCACTTTTGGACACTCCAAAACCTTGATTAAATTATGATTAAAAAATTATTTTTTGAAGGTTTCAATTACTATTTCAAATCAATATTTTTAGTGACGGGCATCAAGCTTTATTTTGTTAGTATTTTTACGCCCTAGGACGAATTAAGGCCAAATCTGTCTTCTTCTCTCTCTCTCTCTCTCTCTGTTTTCTTTCTCCAAAAATGGATTTTTTTACAAAAATAAAATAAAATTTACCAGCCCAATGATTCTTTTTTTGGGCCAGTAACAGCCCAATGATTCAGGCTTTCAGCAACGCTGCCTCAAACATGTTTGCAATTTTTTTCTTTTTTAGACGTCATTGCCCCTCCTTATTTATTTAAAAGAAAGGCAACATTTTCTAGTCGCAGAAGGACCCGTAGCCGGCCGGCCATGGACTAGCTGGTCACCGGCAGCTGCGCAACCGGGCTCCAGTGGCGTGAAAATAATTTTCTAACAAAAGAGCCAAGTAGGGGTTTGAACCCAATGGTTTTATAAAACATAATTTTTTATTGAAATCATATATTTTTCCCAAAATTATTATAGAAAATATTTTGTGAAATTTTATAACTTTATAATAAAACATAAAGTAATGAAAAGTATTACATTTATAATAAATTGTATTATTTAAAAACTGAGAAAAACATTTCCCTTTTTTTCAATATCATATCAAAAATACATGTGCTTAAATTTAGGTGGAAAAAAATAACTCAATGAATAGAAGTAAATGCACCTAAGTTTTGTTTTCACAAAATGAATATTAAATACAAATAATTAATATTATAGTTTATTAAAAATTCAAGCCAGAAACTTTGTGAAGTCACTCTAATTCCTGTAATTCTTTTTTTTTTTTATTTGATGAAGGTTTCCCTTTCGAGACTTGAAACATAAAGGATTTGCGCCTCTCTCAACAAGTGCGTTTTTTGGGATTTAAACCTGTGCTTCTATGATAACCCTAGGTTTGAATATCCTTGTCAATGAAAATAATTTTATTATTAAATAATTTGTAAGATGTTATTTGAATTTTGAGTCATGCCTTAATTTTAAAGAGCTTCTGAAATGTAATTAACTTAAATTCTAGGGAAAATCCTTTTAAAAGAGAGTTAAATTATTCAAAATTTAAATTGGGATGTTAACTTTAATAAATATTAAATCAGATTTGAATACCTAAAATAAAGTTTCAAAATTTGATAATTTTATCTTACTGCCTTTTGTTTGATTCTCTTCTGATCACTGCCTCTCTCTCCTCCCATTCCCTCCTCCCCTTGCCTAGTTGCGCCTCTCCTATATGCCCTAAACTCAATTCGTCTTTTAACTCCCAACTCAGTTGCACAGTTCTCTAAGAGTTTCCTTCTCTTTCTTTTTTTCTCCTAGAAAAGTCTTTCTTGTTTGTTTCACTCCTCATATCAGGCTTAGATTCTGGTTATAGTTGTGCTTGTCTCATGTCTCTTCCTCCCTAACAGCTTTAAGCTAGAAAAAATCGTTATAATTTAGTTGTCTTGTTCTCTAAAGGCTGCAATCAATGGCTGCTATGATTGTGTTTTCCTATTCAATCTGAGCCTAAAAGTCAAAGCAATGACCCTAATGAAGAAGAAAAATCAGCACTCAAAGACTTTGCTTTGTCCTGCAACATGTCAGTGAGGAGGCTGACAAGAATGCCGGCAACGTGAGTATGGAAGACTACCATTTCAAAGAGTAAAATTGCATACCAGTGGCCCTCTTTTGGTATCTCAAATTTAATCTATTCATGAGAACATCATTGACGGTGTTTGGATTGACGATTGGATAAGTAACTTATTTTTACTTATATTTATGAAATCTTAAAATTGGAAAAAAGTTAGATTGAGTAAAATGATGAGTGTTTGAATTAGCGATTGGATAAGTAACTTATATAAAAGTGAAAGATGTTTGGTTTGGCTTTTGCATAAGTGGCTTATGTGTTATTTAGGAGGAAAAAAATTGAAAAAATTATGAAAAATGAAAAAAAGAAGGACCAATTGTGGAAAAAGAACTCATTGGCAACTTAATTGCCAAATGGGACTTGGGAAGATATTTACATTTGTTAAAGTGTCATTCTTGGTGATAAATTGATCTAAACCATCCAATGGTGACAGTGTTACCACAAGGCACATATTTAAAAGTCTGATGCCGCTAACCCATCCAGATAATAGTTCTTTGCACACTCTTCACTCACAAATCTTTCTTTTCTCCGGGGACATAATTGGGTCCGATAATTCTAATCTTCAAACCAGTAGAGACCTTACCAAAAAATACACGGCAAAAGGCATTAAACAGTTTTTTGCACACTCTTCACATAAAAATCTGCTTTAGTTTCATATATATTAGGAAAATACAAAATACATAATTTTGCACTTGACCCATACCAATCAAACAGCAGAGCTTTCGAACGACAGAGAATTGTAACGGATCATGTTTAGCAATGGTAAACTAAATAATAAAATTACAATTAAAATACGAATAAATTAGAAATTGTACAAACTTAAAGTTTTTGATAAAGTAAAATATAACAGAACTAATCAAATCAAAGGTCCCGTACAATTTGGATTAAGGCCAAATCTCTCTCCTTCTCTCTCTCTCTCTCTCTGTTCGTTCTCCAAAAATGGATTTTTTTACAACAAAAAAAAAATTTACTAGCACAATGATTCCTTTTTTGGGCCAGTAATAGCCCAATGATTCAAGCTTTCAGCAACGCCGTCTCAAACCTTTTTGCAATTTTTTTTCTTTTTTAGACGTCACTACCCCTCCTTATTTATTTAAAAGAAAGCAAAGTTTTCTAGTCGCAGAAGGACCCGTTGCCGGCCGGCCATGGACTAGTGTCCGTTGTCGTAGCTCTGGCTACTAGCCGGTCACCGGCAACTACGCAACTGGGCTTCAGTGGCGTGAAAATAATTTTCTAACAAAAGAGCCAAGTAGGGGTTTGAACCCAATGGTTTTATAACACATAATTTTTTTATTGAAATCATATATTTTCCCCAAAATTATTATATAAAATATTTTGTGAAATTTTATAACTTTATAATAAAACATAAAGTAATGGAAAGTATTACATTTATAATAAATTGTATTATTTAAAAAAAACTGAGAAAAACATTTCCCTTTTTTTCAATATCATATCAAAAATACATGTGCTTAAATTTAGATGGAAAAAAATAACTCAATGAATAGAAGTAAATGCACCTAAGTTTTGTTTTCACAAAATGAATATTAAATACAAATAATTAATATTATAGTTTATTAAAAATTCAAGCCAGAAACTTTGTGAAGTCACTCTAATTCCTGTAATTCTTTTTTTTTATTTGATGAAGGTTTCCCTTTCGAGACTTGAAACATAAAGGATTTGCGCCTCTCTCAACAAGTGCGCTTTTTGGGATTTAAACCTGTGCTTCTATGATAACCCTAGGTTTGAATATCCTTGTCAATGAAAATAATTTTATTATTAAATAATTTGTAAGATGTTATTTGAATTTTGAGTCATGCCTTAATTTTAAAGAGCTTCTGAAATGTAATTAACTTAAATTCTAGAGAAAATCCTTTTAAAAGAGAGTTAAATTATTCAAAATTTAAATTGGGATGTTAACTTTAATAAATCTTAAATCATATTTGAATACCTAAAATAGAGTTTCAAAATTTGATAATTTTATCTTACTGCCTTTTGTTTGATTCTCTTCTGATCACTACCTCTCTCTCCTCCCATTCCCTCCTCCCCTTACCCAATTGCGCCTCTCTTGTATGCCCTAAACTCAATTCGTCTTTTAACTCTCAACTCAGTTGCACATTTCTCTAAGAGTTTCCTTCTCTCTCTTTTTTTTCTCCTGGAAAAAGTCTTTCTTGTTTGTTTCACTCCTCATCCCTAGATTCTGGTTATAGTTGTGCTTGTCTCATGTCTCTTCCTCCCTAACAGCTTTGAGCTAGAAAAAATCGTTATAATTTAGTTGTCTTGTTCTCTAAAGGCTGCAATCAATGGCTGCTACGATTGTGTTTTCCTATTCGATCTGAGCCTGAAAGTCAAAGCAATGACCCTAATGAAGAAGAAAAATCAGCACTCGAAGACTTTGCTTTGTCCTGCAACATGTCAGTGAGGAGGCCGACAAGAATGTTGGCAACGTGAGTACGAAAGACTACCATTTCAAAGAGTAAAATTGCATACTAGTGGCCCTCTTTTGGTATCTCAAATTTAATCTATTCATGAGAACATTGTTGTCTTCCATGTTCCTTGCTCAATCATTTGCCCAAAGTGTTCGTGGTTACCCTAAAACAAAACTGAAAAACCCCATGTTTAGAGCACACATGTAGCGTAAATGCTTAGTTAATGTGAGAATTAAAGAGAAAGACTAAGGAAAAGAAATATTTATTAATAAGGATTTTAAAAATTATAATTATTTTTAAAGACCAACAATTTAAATATAAATTTTTAATTATAAATTAATCTTAATCAAATTCCCTACATTATCTTTAACCACATACATCATTAGTTACCAAATTTGATGACATTTTCATGTATATTTTGGTAAAAAAAACATCTATATGCAATCCAATATTTTTATGATATTATCTCTTATGTAAATCGGATTATCTTTAAAAGTCACCTAGATTAAAATAGCTTCTAAAATCTAGAAATAATAAGAATTCTACTTCTTTTTAGATTTAGATTATTTTAAAAAGCTTAAAAATAAACAAAAATTTATATAATATATTTTTTTTAAAAAAAAATTTGTGATTTTTCATTTAAAAAAAGCTTACATTGGAATTTTGATTCACCTCGTTTTTCCTCTCGATTATTACTAAACCAAATTTTTAAGGAATAAATTTCAAATACAATAATTATGTTATGAATAATTTCAAAAACACAAAACTTGTAACAAATTATATACGAAGAGGGAGATCAATTGATAACTAACTATCAAATAGTTAAGATGTGGTTAGAAAAAATATAAGGAGTTTGGTCAGGGTTAATTTCATAATTAAAATTTATATTTTAATTTTTTATCCTTAAAAATAATTATAATTTTTAATTTCTTTATTAATGAATATTTATTTATTTTCCTTCTCCCTAATTCTCCCTTTGTTAATTTTATTAGGGGAGGGGGACCCATTTTCTATTATGTTAATAATATTTTTTTCCCAAAGTAAGACGATAAATTTTTAGGACAATGTATAAATATAAATAAGGGTAAAACATATAGGGAAGTTACACTAAATCAATATTTTAAAAGCTGGACCGAACGTTAAGCCTAAAAAGTTAGCAGGTCTCGATTCTTTAGGTCAGTTTTAACTGTTGGTTAGACCATTTATATAAAATTAAATAAAAAATAATATTATATATACATTTGCTAAAGAAAATTATACATACATAATAATATAAATATAAATATAAAGTACTACCTCTGGTTCTAATTATAAAACAAAGTTGACTTTTTTTTGGAGAAATTAAGGAAACTAAATAAGTTACTTAATCATATCATATGTTATGTATCCTTAGATTATATATTAATTTATTAATCAAATTAATTATTTTGAAGAAAAAAATGAAAATATAAATACTCTAAAGTAATTTAATTAGCTTCCTTAATTTCTCCAAAAAAGTCAACTTTATCTTATAATTAAAACCGGAGGAAGTAATAAATATAAAATATTTTGCTAACACCTAACAATAATAGGTATAGCTACATGATTGAAGCATATAAAATTAAAATCCTACTTATGAAAATTGAAACTTTAAAGAAATGGTTTTAGAGAGATGAGAGAGTGGAAAGAGAAAGGGTGTGCACAAAAGTTCTTTGACCAACAATGACTCTTCGCCGGAGGAGACCAAAGGAGTGTCAAAGGAGGAGGATGCTATTAAGGGAATAAATATTAAAAGGATGAATAATGTGGAGAAGCAACTGAATAAAGAAGGAATAGCTTTGAAGGATGGGGATATGAGTGGTGTGTAATACTCCAAATTGTGAGACTTGAGGAGAATAATCCTGGATTAAGTGGACTGCTAAGCCCTGATTTAGTAGGATCCCAAGTTTTGATTAAGGGATTATGACTTCAAAAGTGGGTGTGATTATTTATAGATAACCACTTTTGGAGAAGATGACATGCTTTGTGATTCAAGTGTGTTATGAGCAGTGCCAAAGCCCTGTATTTAAGTTCAATTATGGATTAATATCTAAATTAACTTAAATTGTAGGAAAGGCGCATATTGTGGCCAAAAGAATGATATGATGTGTTCGGTGGTGATTCAAGAGAATTACCATAATCAGGGGAGAAATAGTAAAGTTACCGACTAATTGATCGGTTGCCGAAGAGGAAACTCATTGGTAACTTGAAGATCAATGGCTAGGATTGATTTGTGCATGAGATCAAAGGGTGGAATCCCATGTGTTTGAGGCTATGTGAGCTCATGGGAGGTGTGTTGAGATGGTGACAAGTGGCATGATGTGAGCCCTTGGATCAAGTCAAAGTTTTAAATCTCTTTTCCTCTCTCCTCTCTTCTCTAAGTCGGTGGTGTGTGCTTGGGAGAGCCAAAAATCTGGTCCTTCTTTATCCTTCTCTTTCTCTCTCTTCTTCCTCCATTTTCGTTAAAGCTTGGGAGGAAAGAGAAATGGAAAAAGGTGAGATTTAGCTTGGTTAATGTCCTCTTTTGCTTAAATCATCTTCTATAAAGTTGTTCATAGTAATGAGAGCTTTATTGCTATGGTTTTAGATTTGTGAAAGAAGGTGTGTTGAGAGCTTGAGGAAACTTGAAAGATGAAGAATCAAGGATTTGACTTGGGAAAGAGGAATATGTGAGTATTTATACCCTTTTGATCTAAGTTTTGTGAATTGTGGTATTGGCCCTAATTTTGGTATAATTGTGAAATGGATGATTTGAATGTGGTAATGTGGTAAAAATGATGTCATAGTGTGTTTTGATGCCATTAGGATTGATTTGAGTCATTGGGAGTAAAAGTTGTGAAATTTGGTAAAGTGTGTGATAAGTGTGACCAATGTGGGGAAAATGTCATTGTGATATGATTTTGGGTGTTTTGAGGGTTCCAATGTGTTCTTTATGTGAAATTATGTGGGAGTAGTTTTGTGTAAGAGTTTTGGGACCACTGGAAACATATTGGTTAAGTTAGGGAAAATTCTGATATTTGTTACGTTCTGGCTTCTGATAGAGCCTCACTCGAGTGAATAAGGGTCTCACTCTAGTGCAGCGTCATATTTTCCCTTTCCCCTTCTGTTTTGGTTGCACTTGTATGTGGAAGAAGTAAGAGTGCACTTCCTCACCTGCGAGTGATGTGGGATATCACTCGAGTGAAGGTGGTCTCACTCGAGTGATCATGTGCTTCTACACTAAGAGCCGCTTCTCGGGTTGTCACTCGCAGTTGGTTTGTCAAGAGTGAGAGCTAGCACTCGCAAGTATTGTGTTATCACTCGAGTGCACTTCTGGCTTTGGGTTTTCTGTTGCTCTCGGGTGGTCACTTCTTGAGCCTCACTCGGTGGGACTCGGGTAAGTGTGAGGCCATCACTCGAGTTGTATGTGGGATGCTCGAGTGCTGTAGGAAGTTTCTGTCTCTGGTTGTGCGTTTGGTCAAGCACTCGCACTAGTGAGCCGTCCTCACTCGAGTATGAGTAGTCCATCACTCGAGTGATGAAGCTTGAAATGGGCTTTTAAGGTTTTGAAAGAGATCTTTGGTCAAGTTTCTCCCAATCCTTTAGGGTTGTGTTTAGTCTTTAAGTAGCCACATAAAGGTCGTAAATGATAACCAACTTAAGTGTTTGAAAGTTAAGGAATTGCAAAAGGGATTAACCCTATGTCCTTGCTTTGGTTATAGGGTTTGGTATTCGTCCTAATCGTGGATAGCTGGAGCTAGAGCTTATGTGGAAGAACTAGGGTAGGGAACATATCTCTCTTGCATGTATTTGATATTTGTGTTAGTGTGTTGGTGCATGTCTTTGCTTTGTATGATTATGTGTAATTTGAAGCTATGTTTCAATTTATGCTATGACTATAAGTATATTGTTCTAAGCATTGAGCTTACAGATTTGTCATTATGTGACCATGAGTTATGTGATGCAAGCATATCATGCATTAAACATTTATCATACATGCATATTGATATTATTTTTCCTACTGAGATTCTCTAGAATCTTACTCTCCCCAACTAACCTTTCAGAGAGGGTAGTGGATCGAGGATAGAGCAAGCAGTCAAGGGCGATGAGGACTCCTTTGGGTTGTCATTCTGGCTGTTAGTTATTATTGTTGGGAGTATTATGTATTTGGTATTTGTAAATGACTTTATGTAATCCCTGTATGAGGAATTGTATTGGGCGAATATGCATTGTAAGGATTTGATTAATATATAGAACCCAGGATTGGCCGGGAATTACATTGCGAACCCTGATATATTTAAATGTGATTTATCTTCGTGTAGTAATTGTATTCGGAATGTGAATATGAGACCAGGTTATAAATAATTTTGAAATGTATTTATGAAAACACTGTCTAGTAGATGGGTTTGAAAATGTTATTTGATTGTTATTGGTCTCTATTTCACTTGAATTACGTAATTTGGATATAATTACGGTAGTGGGTTACAGGATGCAACCCAACGAGAGAAGGTAGGGCATAGTTCTCATGAACCAAAACCAGCACCATCAGTTACTAAAACCCAGATTTCATACAAAGCTATACTGGTAGGGCGTGAGGAAAAAACGTTCCCTCAAGACCTGGATGAGCAAATGTAGGAATGGTTGACAGAGGAGGCAGCTATTGCACTGGAGCTTTCAGAGGAAGAAAGAAAGTTGCTAGAAATTTTACCTAGACTCAATATACCTGATGAAATATCGAAGAACTTATGCAAGACATGGAAAGATGCTCTAATCGTCACTTTGCTAGGGAAACCTAGCAACTTACGAACGATGAAGGATCAGATTCAATGGTTGATGAAATTTGGAAACTTACTTGGCCAATAACTACTATGTTTTTAGATCAGATGACATTAAACTATGCAGGAGATTTTTATTCGATGGCCCTTGGCTTATTCAAGGACACTACCTAGCTGTGTAACCTTGGAGTCCAAACTTTAACCCATACTGCAACAAATTTAGAGAAGTTGCAATTTGGGTGAGAGTTTCCATACTACCAATGCACTGTTACTCAAAAGAATTCATGTTTGAGTTGGGCAACATGATTGGACGAACCTTGAAAATGAATATGAACACACTTGCTCAATGCCAAAATAATACCACATTGCCGTGGAAAATTTGTGAGAGTAGTGTCGAGGTTGACTTAAACAAGAAGCTACAGTCATGTATCATAAAACGTCAAACCATATACCCGGTAGAGTATGAGGGGTTGGAAATCATTTGTTTTAAGTGCGGATTGTATGGCTACACTTAGGAAATTTGCTTGTTGAATGGAAAAGGTTAGGAGACGTTGATGGTGGAGTCACTGGCTTCGGAGTATACAAAAAAGACAAACCAGACATTGGAACCTTGTAAACTTGAGAAGCACAATCTTTTCAACGTCTCGAGGGTTACTTTTGATAAACCGTACAACGTATGGATGAAGGCAAAAAACACCTTTCATCCTAAGCTTGCACATGTCGACTCAGAAAGGAAAGCTCAACCAAAAGGTGTCTAGGGAGAATAAACCAACCATAAAGGAACAAAAGATAAGCAAGGGCTCTAGGTATGAAGTACTATGGATTGTGACATACCGATCAAATCCACAGAGGAAGGGGAGATGTCCTTTTGAAACTTTCACTGCAAAGGCAACCACAAAAAGGTGGAGAAGGAAAGAAGCCATGGGAAATAACCCGAGTGATACCTATAAGCCTAAAAGTAGTGGATAAAGAGTGGATGAAAATGATAAAAAGGAGGAGAGAGATGTTGTAGCAAGGAACATGACGAACAAGAAAGATGAAAAAGTGGGACAGCAAGAGAATGTTATTGACGGCAAGAATGAAGTGACAAGTGGTGAGCAAGTTAATTGTAAGACGCAAAGAGGGAATCCAAGGAAACCCTAGTAAAGTGGCAATGGAACAAGGCCCAATAGTAAGCCCAACAAGTGGAAAAAAACATTAGTTGGGGAAAGAAAAAGAGGCCAACTTAGTAGGCCCAAAATTCTTTCTCCTTTGTTTAAGAAGAAAAAAACAACCCATCGGCATCGATTAATCTTTGGGCCTTCAATTGATGAGGGCCAAGTAAATGAAGCCCACTTATTTAATAAGGGCTTAAATACATTTGGTAAATTAATTAGGAAACTACAATTAGGAGAGGACTTGATGGTGAAGGAAGTTGAAAGCACAGTACCCAGTCGCAGTAAGCTCAAAGATGAGATGGTGGATACTCCTTGAATTGTGCCAATCTCTATTCATAATTGAGATAGAGAACCAGTAGAAGCATATGACATGTGGTTTGAGACCTAGGATAAAGTTAGAGAGGATAAGAAGGGCGACTATGAGCAAATGTGAGAGAAGGAAGTACTTGAGCTCCTATAATAAATCCTGGGGTTTGCCTATTTCCTCCTCTTCTCCTTTTATCTTTTTAATGATTATAAATATAATTTATTGGAATTTTCATGGTGCAGCTTCTAAGACTTTTCCTGGTTGAGTCAAAGATGTTATCAAGGGGAGAGATGTTCATTTACTCATTCTTATGGAAACGAGGGTCAGTGGCACCAAAGTTGATTAAATTATGAGAAGATTGAGATTTTATGCGCAGATTCTTTTGGAGGCTATAGGGTATATGGGTGGTATATGGATGCTCTGGACTAAAAATGATATATATATATATATATATCATATATATTTAATCTAGTACCCAACTTATCCATGTCAAAGCCTTGATACTGGGCAGTCAACAGAATTTTTCGATTATTGCAGTGTATGCTGAAATCCAAATGTGGTATCTATGGAACACTTCCAGAATATTATTCAACAAACAATGGTGATAGAAATGGATTATGTGGGGGAGAGATTTGCTTAGGAAAGAAATATGCTAATGGAACAAAAGTGTAGCATTTGAGCAAATATGGGTCTGATCATTGACCTCTCTATGTAAGGACCAAACCTATAAATTTTTGAAGAAATTTTTAGGCCCCCTTCCATTGTCAAGTGACGAAGTTATTAGAGGAAGGTTTTACCGATGTGGTTAATGAATGCTAGAAATTGAGAAGTTGGGAAAATAAAATTTTAGAATTTACTGTAGAGGCTTTGGAATGGAATAGGCAGAAAATTGGGAACATCAGTGAAAAAAAGAGGAATATACTCAAGAGAATAGAAGGAGTGGAGAGAGTCAGAACAATAAGGGATAACCAGCACTTAGTTCAGATAGAAAAGGGACTTTGGAAAGAATACAATAAAGTGCTAGCACAAGAGGAATTGCTTTGGTTCCAGAAATCTCGATGTAATTAGCTCAAATGGGGGGATACCAACAGTAAATTCTTTCATAATAGTGCTATCATAAGAAGGAAAAAGAACAAAGTTGATGGGCTAAAGACTAAATAGAGGGAATGGATTTTTGAATAGCAAGAGCTTAAGAACATGGCTCTTAATTTCTACCAAAGCTTGTTTAAAAGTGACATTGCTTAGGATAGAGTAATTGATGAACTCATGTCGTGTGAGTTCACAAAATAAAACTAGGTTAGAAAATGTAGCATAGTAACTCAACCTAGGTCGTTCTTGTGAGGAGATTAATTTCCAATTTTCTAAGTAGTAAAGTGACAAAAAAACTTTAAAGTTGTGAGAAATCATTTGGAGAAATTGCTTTTTAAACTAATGAAGTAATCTAAGCTAAAACAATATTTTTGTATTTTTAGGTTTTTAAGACAAAGAAGCAAACGAAATCGAAATTAACACTAATAACAAGATAAATTCAATAAACTAGAATAATAATGAAATGGGATTCCCTTGAGTTGAGGTTTTAGTCTTCCTTGCTTACTAATTATTTGAATTCCATAATGAGCCAACAGGATGGAACTAAGCCACCACTAGTTCCATATTTGCAATAATTATTTAATTCATTCTACTGAAGCAATTAAATAAATACCACCAAATAATTCAGACTTAAGAAGATGAATAATCAACTTCCAATTCTAGGTTATAATTACCATTACAAAAGTTCAAAGCATTCAGTTTAGTCATTTACAATCCACTTAACCAAGTTGGAATAAACAACTCAACCTACTCCTAATTTGAATCATACAAAGCTTAATTAATCAACTCCTAGCTCAACCACCAAGTTTATTCACTTGGCATAGAACAATCTAGATCAGAATCACATACTTTACCAAGTCATACAATTATGAAATAGAAAGAGAGCTTAAGGAATTCCATTGAAGTTTAGAAGCTCAAACCATTACTCAACTCAAGGAAATCACCAACACTTTAGCTACTCATAGAGGAGGAAGATGAAGCTTGATAGGAGGAGAGGAGAATAGCCGTAGGAATTGCAGCAGCCACGCATAGCTCTTCACGCTCTTCTTTTTCCTTGTTGCAGCCGCCCCCTCTTCTCTATTCGATACTTCCTCCCCTTATTTCATTCGCTGCTGCCTTTCCTTTATTTCCGTAGCTCTCCCCCATTCACAGCCGCCACTTGTAACCCCCGCCGTCATCAAGGCCGTGATTAGTGTTTAAATACGTTTTATAGTTGAATAAGAGATCTGAGATAATTAAAAACTTTTTGCAACACTTGTACAACATGATCTCCATTCATTTTTAAATAAAAAACAATTGGCCTGTTTGGTTTGTCACATATACAATATCAGAGTATTAACAAAATTCCCGACATTCATCCGGGATAATATCATTAATCCAAGAGTTTTATAGAGCATCATTGCCTATCTCAATTTCTCATACCGGGGATTACACAATAACTACAAACCTATGGTCAATCCAATATATTCATACAGTTGTCCAAATGATAACCAAAAACCAAAAAGAAACTAAGACTGTTAGATCTCATGTTTTGATGATAACAAAAGAATGGTTTGAAAATGGAAATGATTAATAATCAAGCTTGAACAGAATAATGATAGGAACAAGCTTTATTTGAGGTTAGCATGGAAGTAATGGAGATTGGCCAAGAGAAAATGCTGAGGAACTTGATCAGAAGTACAGTTTCTAAGGCATTACTCGAGGAGCTACTCGAGTAATGAGACTAAACTTGAAGTAACCAAGAGACAACTTGCAGTAACCTGCCACCGTTACTCGAGGAACTACTCGAGTAACCAGGTAAAAACTTGGAGTTGCTCTCGGCCTGCTAATGTTACTCGAGGAGGTACGCGAGTAACCAAGTGAAAACTTCCAGTTGCCTTCAAGTTTTCCCAATGATACTCGAGGAGCTACTCGAGTAACTGTGTTTCTTAAAATGTGGACCTCTCGGCATTTTGTACTATTGCTAATGTTACTCGAGGCGCTACTCGAGTAACCCTGTGAAAACTTCCAGTTGCCTTCAAGGTTTCCCCATGATACTCGAGGAGTTACTCGAGTAACTCTGGTTCTGAAAATATGTAACTCTCGGCACTTTGTACCACTGCCAATGTTACTCGAGGAGCTACCCGAGTAACATACTAAAGTAAGTGGAAAACTTGAGGTTGGTACCCGATTAACTTGAGCTCTTTTTATTTCATCTTCCTCGAGTACTTACTCTAGTATACAAGCTTTTCATACTTTATTTCAAGTGGATTCCTCGAGTATGTATCCTAGTATGCAGAAATATTTTCAAAGTAAACTTCAAGTCATTACCAGAGTAAATCATGCTCAAAAGTCTTAGTTACTTGAGGTGGTACCCGAGTAACCTATGCAAAAATGAGTGCATTACTCGAGTCCCTACTCGAGTAACAAGGTAATTGCTCTCGGCCTTGAAATCCTGCCAACATTACTGGAGTAGAGCATCGAGTAATCAAAAGATTTTTAAAGGATTACTCGAGGTGTTACCCCAGTAACCTATGAAGTTGCAAAAACATTACTGGAGTAGCTACTCGAGTAAATAACTATTCCCAAAGGTTTGAAATTTAGTTTACTTCATGCACTACCCGAGTAATCTTGTTTCTCTTCATTGACTTTCAATTAAGCAAAGATTTCTCGATGATACTCGAGGAGCTACTCGAGTAAACTTCAAGGTATACTCGAGGAGCTACTCGAGTAAGCATACCCAGAAATTTAGAAATCATTCAAACTTTCATTATATTGTTTCCTATATGATTAACCTTTCATTATATTAGTATTCTTAGTCTATTTACAGAGAAACAATGAAGAAATCATATCAAGAGATGGAAGTCAAAAGAAACGTTCAAATACCAACCACCGCCAACGGATATTTTTCAAAAACTTGAAAAGTCAATAGTGGCTGCGCACTCACCAACGGACGAAAGGAAATGTTCCAACGGTCATCAACAACTTACCTATATATATGGGAACCTTCAAACAGAGAAGAACAACCAAGCACACATACGAACGTATCATTAAGTTCATTGCTCTGTTTTAACGTTGAAATTATATTTCTATGCTTCAGTGATTCTTATTCACTCTGTAAGAGAGATATTCTATTCAAACTCAATATTTGTTATTGAGATAACTTAAGGTTGTGGAACCTTGAGTTGGGATTGGATTACAACTTGTAAGGGGGAGCGAGTGTCCAGGTGTAAGGAACTTGCTTGTACTGAGGTGCCAAGAACCCACTGAATCTTGGAAGTTATAGTGAAACTCTCAGAGAAGCTCTGAGGACTGGACGTAGGTCAAAGTGGTTGTGACCGAACCAGTATAACTCTCGGTGTACACTTCGGTGATATTTCTCCTTACTCATTACTGTTTTAATTCTATTGTCAAAGTTTTATATTTTCGAAAGAAATTTTAGTATCACCCAATTCACCCCCCCTCTTGGGTGAAACGCTTGATCTAACAAAGACTACCACTGGCAATCCTAGTCGTCCTTGTTCACTTGCTTGCCTCGAGATCCACTTGCCCTGGCTAAAAATGTTATTTGGAAAGAGTGAGATTCAACAGAATCCAAGTAGCAACAGTTTACGAATATGATGTATAATTAAACAAAGCAAGTAAGCATATATCACAATGCATCATAACAATATTCAAGGCCGGGCTAACCGCCACGTCCCCTAAACAATATTCAAGGCCGGGCTTCCGCCACGTCTCCTCGCTCATTCAATGATTAATACAAACAAGCAATGCATTATACATGATATAGGATAAAGTGTCACTACCTTGTTCTTTCCATCCTTGATCAGGCGTAAGCCTTCTACGATCCGGGCAAATATCGAATCCTATAGTCATAATTAAGGACGACGCGTTATCACTTATCCCAATACTCAAATGACTTCAAAACACTTAGTTTTGGTTATCATTAAAGTCCCTTAAGTAGCTATGAAAGTCTTTAAAAATTGCTTAAAAGGATTGGGAAGTACTATCTCAAAGACCACCCTTTGTAGTGTGCCTCGTAAAACGTGCCGCTTCCGGCTTCCGACTCAGTTCTAAAGTATTAAATGTACAAGAAATAGGTCATAACCTATCCAAGTATCATTTTAGACTCTTCCATAGTGTTTCTTGTGGTTATATTAGTATATGGTGAAAATTTACCAAAATGCCCCCAAGACCCCGGCCCGACCTAGCCATACCCGGCCCGATGGCACGTTTTTCCAAAATTTTGACCAAGGCTATTCTGACATATTTTCACCCAAGGAATCCATTTCCGGGCTTGAAATCACCAAAATCATTGTCAAATTACAAAAATACCCTTGACAGCCCCTATTTAGGGATTTTAGTGACGTTTTCGTAATTATGCTTTTTCGGCCTCTACCGAAAAAGTGCCCAACTGTAAACCCACATAGTTTTGCCCACTGAATCCAATGGAACCATATATTTCATGTAAAACCAGCTCCTACCCCTCAGCACAGTGCTGGCCGAAAGTTTAGGCAAAAATTGGAAAAATTAGACTTTTGTGTCTTAGCTTCCAAAAATTATAACTAATTCTAAAAAAATCAAAATGAGGTGATACCAAAGCCCATTGAAATATATTTAAGTCCCCTTTACTAGAAAAATATGGACCATTACCAGAAATTACGACAAAAATCCAGAATTTAAGAAATGTTCACATTGCTCCAGAATTATTCCCAGATTTAACATCAAACTTTGGATAGTCATAACTCCTAGGTCAAAAGTCGAAATTATACAAATTATATGTCCGTTTTGAAGCTTGGCATGTGAAATATAAGATTGAAAAGTTTCATAATTTTCCAACACCATTTTCTATTTTAAAACGTCCATGCAAGACCACTACCAGCACAGAGTTTTTCACTGACCAAACTTGCAACTTTTCAATCCAAGTTTCCAATCAACTTCTATCTATCCAAGATACATCTCAAAACACCATATCTATGACAACAACAACTCAAACACCACAAGACCCTAATTTTCAAAAATAGGGTTAAATTCCCAAAAATTCCAACTTAACCAAATGACCACAAAACTTATATCAAAATGCTCAACTTACTCACCTCTTTAACTTTCCCAAAGGAGTTCCTTGTTTCACCAAACTCTATATTTACTTGAGAGCTCAAATCACCAACAATGGTAAATCTAAAACCATAGAATTGAAGCTCTCAACACAAAGAACAAGATTGAAGAAGGGAGTTTTTGCATTAGAGGTCATTACAAAGGTCAAATGGCTTACCTTTTGCAAGAACACTTCCTCCTTCTTGGTCTCAAATGGCAGTTGAATAAGAGAGAGGAATGAGAGGGATGAAGAGTGAAGAAGAAGGATAAATGATGGCTCTTCCTTAGGCCATACCATTTCAGCGAAAGTGAAGGGGAAGAGAGAGGGAAAAAATGATAGATAATGTGTATTTGACTTTTCTTCAACAACTATCATCATATTATCTTATCACATGACCAACTTTCCTTATTTCACACCAAATAAGCAACCATATAGTTACACTAACTAGTCCATTAGTCATTTGGTTACACTTCTCATTTCTCCTTAATTAGTAATTAATCTCTCCATTAATCACTAACTAATCAACCAATAATTTCCATTCTTTACATTTTTCCACTGATTATGGCATATTAACTTAAATTGCCACATAACCCATAATAATTCAAACTTTAATTCACAAAATATTCTCAATAATCATCATTAGCCCTTAATCAAAATTTGGGACGTTACACCACTCCTCTCTTTGTATCATTGGCGCTGCTTCTCTCCCCACCTATTTGGTCACATCCCTCCTTTTTACATTCCTCCTCTTCGGTCCAATTAGCTGCCCCTTTTCTCCCATTTCAATTCGGTCCCTCATTAATTCAACCCATCATCCTCTTCTCTTTAATTGGTCCAGCCCATCACTTGGGTCTCCTCCTCTTTTTAATCCATTTCAGTCAACTCCCTCCTTTTGCTTTAATTCCTCTCTTTTCTCATCTATTATGTGCTGGTATCACTTTTCATTCAATTTGCGTGGTCCCCCCAAAAACGTGTTGCAGCTTCTTTTCTTTTTATCTATTCAGTTCATTGCCTCCCTTATCTTCAATTCATGCTTGCTTCTTCGCCTTCAATCACTCCCATTGGTCCAACTGCTTTTTTTTTTGTTACAAGGGTAAGTAAAGCTTGTTAATGACAGAATCTATAGGCTAGACCCTACAAAATGGTCTTGTGGTAACAAACCACAATCCAAAGCAAAAAGGTGAATACATTCCATTGGGGGAAGCCTTAATTCGACGTAGTCTTGCGAAATCCTATGCGCCGTTCCCGCCAGGTAGTCTGCACAACGGATACTTTCCCTATGAGTGTGGGAAATTTCCAACTCCCAGTCGCTGTAAACAAGAGATCTAGTATTTAAAATAACGTCATACAAAGGATGATCAGGATCACAGTGGGTGGATAATAGGTGAACTGCCTGTAGAGAATCTGTGAACAACTTAACTTTCTTCAGTCCCAGCTTTTTGCATAGTAGAAGGCCTCGACGGATTGCATGGATTTCAGTAGCAGTTGGGAAGGTAAGACCTAACTTCTGTTGAAATCCACGTGTCCAGTTACCATGATGATCCCGGATAGCACCTCCGCAAGCAGCCTGGCCTTCCCTAAGCACCGAACCGTCTATATCTAGTCGATGAAATCCTGGGTCCGGGGGTTTCTAATGAAGCAGACCACGATCTGGAACCTGGAATATTTGATGTCGAAACCTGCCATTCTCCACACCTTCTGAGAGTGGTATATGCATCTGTGGACTATCCCTCTTGAATTGTCGGATGACCCTTCAAAGGCTTGACTGCATCGATTCTTCCAAAGGAGCCAGTATGTGTAACTGAAGACTTTATGCCACGGCCATCTCGCCATCTTGTTGTTTCCTGGTGATTGTTGAAGATTCAAATTGAGCCAATCCCACAGATTACCAGAAAAAAAATATATTATAATATAGAGGGTTATTGAAGGCTGACCACACTCTTTGCGCTTGTTCATAATCTCTCAACATATGAAGGATACTCTCCACACTATCACACTGAAAAGGACAGGTGTTTAAGATGCTCGGGTTGTGTCTCGCTCTTAATTCGTTAGTAGGAAGCCTGTCATGGAATACTTGCCACAAGAAAATTTTGACTCTTTCGGGAATTCCCCGTGCCATAGCGACTGCCAGTGATGTTGGGACCTAAGGTTGTGCTGATGATAGATAGCGTCATATGCTGATCTTACGCTGAAATTCCCATCAGTAGCATTCCTCCAGCAAACAATATCATCCTCACTGCCCAAAGGTGAAGATATCAACATTATCTTCTCCACCACCCAGTTAGGAAGAAAAGAAGCCCATTTAGCTTTATCCTAATGACCCGATGGAGTCGTAAATGAACGCACGTTGGCGCTCCTATCCACTAAGTGCAAGTTTTTATCTATAAGAAATTCAAGCAGTTTATCAACAGGAGTCCAGCATTCTTTCCAAGCTAACGTATTCCGGCCGTTTCTCAGACTTTTGCTAAGGCCTCTTTTGAAGTCATCCCAGACAGCCACAATTCCACTCCAAATAGCCGACTGCTTACTCCTTCTCTGGATGAGGGGATCAACAGATGATCCACATGAGTATTTTTCTCGTAAACATTTCACCCAAAAGGCATTAGGTTTTTTGATTAAACACCAGCATAACTTCATGAGGAAAGCTTTATTTTGGCAATGTAAGTCTTTTATTCCCAATCCACCCTCACATTTTCTTCTTTTTAGGACGTCCCAAGAAAGCAGGTGCAATTTTTTGGAGTCCTCATGTTGGTTCCAAAAGAAGTCTCTGTTGAGCTTTTCAATAGCGGCCAGCACCCCTTTCGGAACAAGGGTTGATTACATCTGGTATTGCGGAATTGCTGAAAGGACCGACTTGATAAGAGTCGTACGGCCAGCCATACTCAGAAATTTACCTTTCCAGTTTGCCAATTTCAATCTCACCTTCTGGAGCAACGGAGCAAAAGTCCTCTTAACCATTCGTTTGTGCAGAAGAGGAACACCCAAATATTTCCCAAGATCCGCAGTCAATCCAACTCCTACAATCTGGCTCATCTCGTATGCCCTATTAAAATGGACATTTCTCGATACGAACATTTTGGACTTGTTCAGATTAATCCTATGACCAGAGACCCGGCAGAAAAGAGTCATGACATTGCGAATCTCCACCATCTATTCATTAGAAGCTTCCCCGAAAAGAACAAGGTCATCCGCGAAGAAAAGATGGGATATATTTAGACCAGAAGAGCTCAATTTTAAAGGGTGCCAGTTCCCCAAATCAACTTCTTGGTGAATCAATTGACCGAGCAGTTCCATACAGAGGACGAACAGAAATGGACTCAGCGGGTCACCCTGTCTCACCCCTCTAGAGGGGTGGAAGCGTTCGGAAGCTATACCATTCCAGATAATGCTCATGGAAGGGGAAGTAACGCAAGTCATAATCAGCTTAACAAAGTCTGCTCCCAATCCTAAGCTGTGAAGAGTGAATTCAAGAAAGCGCTAGTCCAACCTATCGAAAGCCTTTTCCATATCAACTTTCACTGCAATGTATCCCTTATTCCCCTTCTTGAATCGTATGGAGTGAATTGCCTCATGGGCAATAATGATATTGTCCACATCCTGTCTTCCCGCTATAAAGCTACATTGGTTTTCAGCAACCAAATGATTCATTACACTTTTAAAACGGTTGGCAATAACTTAACTAACGATTTTGTAACTCACATTGCATAAAGAGATAGGCCTGAAGTCCTTCAAAGAAGTAGGATGATCAATCTTAGGAATTAAGGTGATGTTCGTATGATTAATGTCCTGGATGACCTCTGGGTTCTCAAAAATCCTGATCACTAGGTCAAAAATCTTCTGCCCAATAAGATTCCACTGTGTATGGAAGAAATGAGGATTCAAACCGTCCGGGCCTGGAGCTTTAAAAGCTCCCATCTCAAAGGCTGCATTTTTAATCTCAGTAAAGGAAACCGATCTTTGCAGATGATCTAATTGAAGACCATCCAGAGGTGAGAATCTTGCCGGCCAAGGGGAGAATGGAGCTGATGGGTTCTCAGCCAAGTATAGATTCTGGAAATAGTCGAAAGCCATGCCTCTTAATAGCGACTCATCAGACACCCAGTTTCCGGTATCATCTTGCAGAGCCTCGATCCTGTTCCTTTTCCTTTTTGCGGTTACACTTGCATGAAAAAATTTCGTATTTCTATCACCACCACCAATCCACTTACATCTTGATTTCTAGTACCAAATCAGTTCCTCCTGTAGAGTTATTTTGTGATACATATCCCAGAGCTGCTTTTCAATCTTGAAGAGACCATTAGGCCCACCTCCTCTACTCCTGACCCGATCAATCCCTTCCAGTCCGATCAATCCATTAGGTCCAGCTGCTTCTTGGTCAATTATTTCGGTTAACTCTCTTCCTTCCTTCAATTAGTATCCCACGGGTCCAACCTCTCATTCCAAATTCATTCCTTTTGTATTTTCGGTCCAGCACCTCATCTTCCCTTCAATTCAACTCGGTCAACCCTCCTTTTTCCATTATTCCCATTCGTTCCCTCCTTCCTTTCCTTTGTTCATCCCGTGCTCTCCTTTTTTTTTCTTCACAGCCGCCACGCTCTATTCAACAATGGTCCTCATTTTTCTTTTGTTTCTTCAATTTTCTCCATGTTAAAAGTGAGTTGTGCCATGTCATCACATCACCTATAAAATTATATTAAAAAAGGTAATATCTTTTACTCACAATTAAAGAAATAATTGAAATAATAAATATTAATTAAAACTATAACAATTTAACCACTATAATTCCCAAACTATTCTTTCACTAAAATCTTACTTTTACACTTAATTATGCCCAAAATATTCAATTAAATCCTACAAAAGCCTAAGATTAATTAATAAAAATATATAAATATTAAGCTCTATTAGTAATTCACACTATCAAAGAGTGACATTGTTTAATTCCTCTTGCTATTACTGAGCTCATTGTGATCATACATGGCTTTAATTTATGTTGGACAAGAGGACTTCGAAAGATCTGCCTTTATTTGGACTGTTTGGAAGCCATTAGTCTAGTGACTCATGGCTGTAACCTCAAATACCCATTTATGGATCATTTAGATGAAGCTAGATAGCTTATTTATAGAGATTGGCATGTTGTATTCAGCCATCTCTCTAGGGATAACAATATTTTTACTGATTATTTTGCTAAACTCTTGCATGGACTTGTAGAAAATTTATGCATCTTTGATCAACAACCACTTCTGAGTTAGGAGGCGGTCATTGATAAAGGATCCTAAGCCTTATTTTGTTTTGCATTGCTCTTTTGATGAGGCAATAGATTCCGTATTTATTCCAAAAAATATTAAAATCCAACTTATCTTTTCATTTTGCATGAGAAAAATTACTCACAAAGAACTAAAAGTAATATAAATATGAAAAGTTTTATATAAAAACTATGATTGTAAAAGAAGAAGAAAAATTTTCAACGAAATTTGAATTAATTTACACAAAAGTTTTGTAATATAATAGTAGGCATCGCAAAATAGAAAAAAACTTTTTAATCTATAAGAAAATAGAAAGGTGAGACTTTTTTAATTGTTAAAAAATAATTTGAATGTGAAATACAACTATTTCGCTTAAACGTCAAAATGGTTGGAAAAAGGTTTTATTTACTTTTGGAAAAATCTGAAATAGATTCACATTGATCGAGGAAAGTCACATCTCAAGCTTGAAAAGAAGAAAACTTGAGCAGCTACATTTTACTTTTCCTTCTTTTATCTGAAGAATATTAGTATAGTGCACTCTTTTATTCATTGGTTAGTGGGCAATTAAATGTTTCCTCTACTAAATCGTCTTCCTCTCTTGCTTTCGTCTTATTGTTCATATTTACGATCCGACATCTCTCATTCTCTCTTCAAAATAAAAAGCAAGTTACAATGCTCTTTTTGTTTCTCAACTCAATTTTGATGATATTATCTCCTATTACCGGGTGTTGTTATTGTTTATTTCTTTCTCTTTTATTTGTTTTTCTATCTGATCTATATCTCCTCGTCTTCTTTCCCTCGAAGATTGGCTTCTTATCAGAGTCTATTTTTGTGTGAAAAGATTATGGTCTCAAGAAGTCTCAAGACCATCTAGTTATTGAATATCCGGAACGGTTCATGACTCAAAAGCGGATCCCAACTAAAAAGTGGCCAAACAACGGCTCATTCTAGTCTAATGTTCAAAACGGCTTTTGCCTGAAAGACAAGCTGTCCCCGACTCCGGCCACGGTCTAGCTCAAGTTTCAATACATTCCACTGAATCATATATAACTTAAGAGACTGAAATATAAGGGAATCAAAGCAACAAGCTAAGGATTAAAATAATCAATTTTCCATTTATTCATTTTCTAATAATTTAATATTGAGTTAAATTGATAAAATTTCAATATCCTAATTTGGATCATATGATCTGATTAAGGATTTGATAAATTTAATAACCCAAATTAAAATTTGGTATTTTAAATTACTTTTAAGAGGATTTTTTCTAAATTCTAGGTTTAATTTCTCTTGCTCTATTTATCAAGAAGGTTTTTGGAAAAATCCTCTTTAAATCCATTTAAAATGTCTAAATTTATATTTAGGCTTGCACTATCATCATGGTAAACATGTGAAAGGAGTTTTATTTCGATTTACGAGAACATATTTCTTAAACGCTAATTCAAACAACACTTAAATGGGATTGTCTCTTTTTTATAAGCCACCACATCGAATAGTTATTACAATTTACTCCTTTTAACACTATTCAATGTTGGAAAAAGAATTCGATAAAAATATATATTTGATCATCTAACTTCCTATAAGAGTTCAAACTTCAAAATGCTCCCTTAATTTTTTAAAGTAGTCATTTTTTTTTTCATTCTTATAGTCTTAACACGGAAAGTTTCAAATAATAATTTTATGTTCAAATTATTGTTATTTTAAAAAATTAAACTTGATATTCATATTTATGTGAATGTTTTGTAAACATTTAAAATTTTGAGGCATTTTTTTGGTTTAAAAAATGATGTTATGGTTAGAGAACTAAAAACTAAACGGACACTTAATAAAAATAGAGAGAGAAAAATAAAATATCTTATGAAATTAAATGATTAAATAAAGCTATATTTTTATTTAAGAAATTAACTATAAAAATTTTAAGAATGTATTTAACACAGATAAAATAGAAAACTTATTTAACTTTTAAATATAGTGAATGGATTTTAAGATTTCTCATTTTTAGTAACAAAAATAGAGAGAGAAAATTTAACGTGGCAAATGAAACGATTGACCCAAGAGGGAAAGACGCACTAAGAATTTGTGTCTTGGCCTAAAAAATAATGCGGAAATCAAGTCCGCCACACACGAGTTTGGCTTTGAAGTGCAAAGAAAGGACGTCAATGGCGTCTTCCGTCTTTTCCTCTTCCCTTATTTCATGCATTTATGCATATATATATTTCCTAATTGAGACGCAATATTTCGTGACTCTGTTTTCAAGATTTTTGAGTCACAAGGGAGGTTATGGCCCAAGATAGTGTGCTCAACGCCTTGGATGGAGCCAAGACGCAATGGTACCACTTCACGGCCGTCATCGTCGCTGGCATGGGGTTCTTCACCGACGCTTATGATCTCTTTAGCATCGCCAATGTTACCAAGTTGTTGGGACGTATATACTATACAGAAGAAGGGTCTATGAAGCCGGGGAGTTTGCCGCCCAATGTGTCCATGGCCGTCAACGGCGTCGCCCTCTGTGGGACGTTGGTCGGTCAGATTTTCTTTGGGTGGCTCGGCGACAAGTTGGGGAGGAAGAAAGTGTACGGGATGACTCTCGCTCTTATGGTAATTGCCTCAATGGGTTCTGGTCTATCTTTCGGTGCCACCCCAAAAGGCGTCATCTCTACCCTTTGCTTTTTCCGATTCTGGCTTGGTTTCGGAATCGGCGGCGACTACCCTCTCTCTGCTACCATCATGTCGGAATACGCCAATAAGAAGACTCGCGGAGCATTTATTGCCGCTGTCTTCGCCATGCAAGGTTGGTTTTTCTCAATTACTTGGGTTAGGAAAAGCATAGCAGATGGTAAATCTTCCTATCTTGAAGAAACAAATAAATAAATATATGGCCTTAATTAAATAGCACCAAAGACAAACAAAAATCATATATACTATTATTAAAATAGGGTGTAAGAGAGTCTCAACCAGATGTATAAATATATTCAATCACCCAGCCAAACAATTAAAGTTACAAGCTTATAATAGATAAAAAAAATAAAATAAAAAAGAAAGCAAAGAAGATGAAAATACTTAAAAACGTCCTTTTTTTAATTCTCTCACACTTTTTTTTCTTTTCATAGAATAGGAAATACATAAAATTGAATCATGTGCTTTTTTTCATATGGGAAGGGAGGCCAAAACGTAACAACTTAATCTATTCAATTAAATCATTTTCAAAAATGTTATTTATGATTCCTCAGGGTTTGGAATTTTGGTCGGAGGAATTGTTTCTCTCATGGTTTCCACAATGTTTGATCATGCGTATAAGGCTCCGCCATACAACGTGGACGCGAAAGCTTCTCTTCCGCCGCAGGCCGACTATGTTTGGCGCGTAATTCTGATGTTTGGAGCAGTGCCAGCAGCCATGACCTTCTACTCACGAGCGAAGATGCCGGAGACGGCCAGGTATACCGCTCTAGTGGCCAAGAATGCAGAACAAGCAGCTGCCGATATGTCAAAGGTTCTTAAAGTCGAACTCGAAGCTGACAAGAAGCCAAAATCATCTGAAAGAGGCAGCAACAACTTTGGTTTGTTCAGTGGGGAATTCGCTCGTAGACATGGGCTTCACTTGTTGGGAACATGTGCCACCTGGTTTTTACTTGATATTGCATTCTACAGTCAGAATCTTTTCCAGAAAGATATTTATTCGGCAGTGGGATGGCTTCCTCCAGCGGCTGAGATGAACGCCATTCAAGAAGTTTATGCTGTGGCAAGAGCACAAGTGCTTATCGCACTGTGTGGCACCGTGCCAGGATACTGGTTCACGGTGGGGTTGATAGACATATTGGGACGATTTGTCATCCAGCTTATGGGTTTCTTCTTTATGACTGCCTTCATGTTCGCTCTGGCAATTCCTTATAACCACTGGACCAAGAAGGAGAACACAATAGGGTTCCTTATCATGTATGCATTGACCTTCTTCTTCGCCAACTTCGGCCCTAACGCCACCACTTTCATTGTGCCGGCTGAGATCTTCCCGGCGAGGTTGAGGTCGACTTGCCACGGCCTGTCAGCGGCTGCCGGAAAGGCTGGAGCAATCGTGGGCGCATTCGGGTTCATGTATTTGGCACAGAGTAAAGATCCAAACAAGGTTGACAAAGGGTATCCAACTGGGATTGGGATGAAGAATTGTCTGATCTTATTAGGTGTGATTAACTTTGTTGGCATGTTGTTCACTTTCTTGGTCCCAGAAGCCAAGGGAAAATCATTGGAAGAGATAAGCGGAGAAAATGAGGACCAAGAAGGTGATCAAACTACAACCTCAACCTCTGCTTGAAGGACACTATTAATCTAGTGTGAATTCAATTAGCAATCAATTTAAGTATGATGGAAATAAAGATAGGAATAAAAAAGATTAAATGGAGATTCTAGAATAATTGAAGACTATTCAAGAGATTTGAAGTTTAAAGAGAAGATTCAGAAATATTTTGCTTTAATCTTGATTTATAGTTATCTTTATTAATAATAGTTATTTCCATTTAATTTTATAATTTATAGAAAAGGTTCTTTTTTTAATTCCTAGAGTTAGAATTGGGGCTATCAATAGCTCTAAGCAATCACATTATGTAGACATCTTATGAATTAAATAAATATATATTGAATTTCCTCTTTGAGTATCTCTTTTCTCCCTCCTTGCTTATTGTCCTCTCTTCTCTCTCTCTCTCTCTATCTCTATCTCTTCTCTTTCATCTCCTTTTACCTTTTCTATCTTCTCTCCTTTCCTTTTCCCCTTTCTTTGTATCAATTTGGTATCAGAGCCTGGTTACCTCCACTGCTTTCACTGCCCAACTCTTAAATTAAATAAGTCAAAGCATTTTTCTTTCATTAAGATCTTATTGCTATTTGCAATATTTAGTTTTCTTTTTTATAATTTTATTAGAAAAAGGAGAGAGAAAAAAGTTGAGAAAAAAATGTTAGGAAAAAAAATAAGCTAAAAAAAAATCATTCCATTTTGCTTTTAAAGTTGTGTTGATGTAGTAAATGGCCAACAACACCCAAATTGCACAAAATAGCCCTATGGAACATAGAAGGGTTCAAAATAAGTCCAGGGAGGAAATGGAATAGAGCTTAAACCACAAGTTTGAAGAAATTAAGAGAGCTCTCATAGATTTGAGTAGACAACGAGGTATTGAGATATCTTTCTCAGAAGGTGTCTTCTTCGATCCTCCTTCAATAATACATGATATGCTACAAGAAGATATTAATTGGTTTTTATACATGAAGTATTGGTTTTTATGCTTTCATTGTGTGTCTTTAATTATTAGTAAAAGCTTTGCCAAGTTATTAATTTGCTGTGCTTACTGCCTTGCAGAACGTGATGTTTTGTTTTCTTAAAACGCTTTCTCTGGTACTATTGTCCTATATTCATTATTATCAAGGCTATCATTACCAGAATATAGTTGGATTTGGCATTGGCATGTACATTGGTAGTTTGACTATTGGTCATTTTTACTTTTATCTGTTCGGCCACTGAATTTTTTCTATAGGATTTCAGGTAACATTAGAAGTCTATGGAATTCGATAAGAGTTTAGATGTCTTATCAGTAACATCGTGCTTCGTTATGTATAAATCATCATCAGTTGTACCCTTTATATTGATTCGTCTTTCAACCGTGACATAATATTACAGGTATTACGTATGGTTGTTAGCACATACAAAGCTACTAGTGGTGCTGGTGCAGCTGCAATGGAAGAGCTTGAGCTGCAAACTCGTGAGGTTTAACATATGTGTTTCATACTGACAAAAAAAGTGTTCAATTTTGATATCGAGAGGAGAAATGGATTTGCTTATCTTCCACAGTGAGTTGATTGTTCTTCGATTCTGTGAACTCAGGTCTTGGACGGAATATCGCCAACTTGTAAAATATTTAAGCAACAGGTCTGAGCTCTCTCTCTCTCACACACACACGCACGCACGCACGCACTCATACACACACTATTTTAGGTTACATAACAGGTTTGCTCTTTTCTGGATCTATCGCTTGTTATCAGAGCTCGAGGACTACTTCCTAGTAATATTGCCTTTTTTTCCCCAGTATGCTTTTAATTTGTTCTCCCATAATGCGTCTGTTCTCTCAAATGGATATAATGAAGAGGAAATGAAGATGGTAAAGGAGACAAGGAAAATATGGGTAAATTAAAATCAACCTTTCTATCAAGTTTATCAGTTCATTTCATAGTGGAATGCCTCTGTAATTGTTTCACTTTTAGAAGTTGAGAGGGAATTTATTTTTATCATTTTTTCTGCTTCTGCAGAATGACAAGGATGTTAAAATAACTGCAACATGTATACGAGTTCCTGTCATGCGAGCCCATGCTGAGAGTGTGAATCTTCAATTTGAGAAACCCGTTGATGAGGTAATTCTTATCATGTTATACTGTGGTATATTGCAGTCAGATACAGGAGTTTAAGTTTTGTGTATTGCTTGGAAACAATGGTTAGGCTAGGTAGATATGCATTCGCTGCTGTCTAGAACAAATGGTAGCTTGTAGCATCATTTATCATTCATCAACTCTGTTGCTGGAAGCAAACAAGGTTGTGCATAGTTTTGAAAATAAATTTGTTTTTACTGTTATTGAGTCTTTGTATAGAGCCTCTAAAGGCATAGGAACCTGAAATACTGACTTTTAGGTGAATTAAGCTGCATTTCTGAAATACGCATTTGGTTAGGTTGAATGGGTAGATTCTTGGATGATAAATGCCATGCAAGTTAGGTTGAACCTAGTTAGTTTTTTATTTTTTGTAGTTCCTGTTGAAATATTGGTTAGTGAGTTGTTAGTTATTCTCACCCACTCAATATAATGCTCTAATCTTATGAAGAGCCTTAAACTTCATGTATTAGTTGGAAGGTTGAATTCTCACCTCTTAAGAGAAAGAGGGAGGTTAACTTGGTCCTCACCTCATTTGTTACCCCTAGAGAGTTTGGGGTTGGTTCACCAAAGGGTTATGTAGTTTTTGTAAGTCAACCTAAGAAAGGTTTGTTGTCTTCATTTTTATTTGTTGAATTGATTAATGAAAGATTTTCATCATCTTTGTGGTTGATATGCTTCTCCCTCCAATATTCTCAACAGTTCCTTGTGTGTGTTTTTCAAGCGTTAGCATGCTGTTGTATTTCAAAAAAGGAAAAGTAATTGGGATATCAACCATCTTAGTTCATCTGGTTTTCATATCTTCAGGACACTGCAAGAGATATTCTGAAGAATGCTCCAGGTGTAGTGGCGATTGATGACCGCACATCAAATCATTTTCCTACTCCTTTGGAAGTTTCAAACAAGGATGATGTTGCTGTTGGCAGGATTCGCCGTGACTTGTCTCAAGATGGGAATCTAGGGTAAACCTTTTTCTTGACTAAAATCTACCAATTAGCATTTCACTCTATTGCGTGAACATTTCACATCAGTGTTGGATATATACATTCACACAGGTTGGACATATTTGTCTGTGGGGATCAAGTTCGCAAGGGAGCTGCACTTAATGCAATCCAGATTGTTGAGATGTTACTATGAGTTCACATATTTGAAGGATGAGATTCTTACAGGTCCCCTTTCTTTTGAGCTAATCAGTTTTCAATCTGAGAGTGCGCTTCCTTCAATGAGATATTTCAAATCTAAAGGCCTGTAATCATGGAAAAGACTGATCATGTGATGTGAGTAAAGGCCTAAACTTGTCATTTTGTCTCCAGGTGGATCACTTATACTTTGTTGGTGAAGTATTCTTTTTTTTTTTTTAATATTTTGATGTATCCATTTACATGTTAAGACTATTGTCTAACTTATTGGACCCTACCAGCAAACATCATTAATTGCTGTTTGGCTGTGTACTAGATTCCACAATAAGGTTCTAGGTCTCAATTTGTAGTGTTAATTGCCAAAATCAAGCGGTACTACTTACTGACAATAACATTTCCCTTGGAGTTTTTCTTTTTTTCCTTGGCAAGCTGGCACTTCAACTAAGGTTTAATCTCGTCAAATGTAATATTATTTCAAGGTAAAAAAAAATGTAGTATAATTTAAGCTATTTATTTAAATTTGAATTTGAATTAAACCCTAATTTTGAAGTTGAGAGGAATTCTTTTACTTGGACAAAATTAAATTAAAAATTATTCGTTTGGTTTTTATAAAAATAATTTTAATTTCTTAAATTTAATATTTCTTATAAATGGTTTTTAAACTGAAAAATATAGTGATATTATTAACACTCTAGATATTTTCACTATTATAAATATTTAGCATCCCTAATTAATCTTTTAAAAATCTGTCGTCTTTTAGATTTTCAAATTTTCTCCTATTTGATACCCTAATTTTATTTTTTTGTTAATACACTGAGGTTGAATGAGAAAATGAAAGACATTATGCTTCATTTTAGTATCACTTGGTGCGATAAGATCAATATATCGATAACAGTACAAGTCTATAAGAAGCAGAAATTTTAATCAAATTTGTGCTTATTTGGGATTACTTTTGGACACCCCAAAACTTCGATTAAATCATGATTGAAAAACTATTTTTTGAAGGTTTCAATTGTTATTTCAAACCAACACTTTTAGTGACAGTCATCAAGCCTTATTTTGTTAGTATTTTTATGCCCTACGACGGATTAAGGCCAAATCTCTCTCCTTCTCTCTCTCTCTCTCTGTTCGTTCTCCAAAAATGGATTTTTTTACAACAAAAAAAAAATTTACTAGCACAATGATTCCTTTTTTGGGCCAGTAATAGCCCAATGATTCAAGCTTTCAGCAACGCCGTCTCAAACCTTTTTGCAATTTTTTTTCTTTTTTAGACGTCACTACCCCTCCTTATTTATTTAAAAGAAAGCAAAGTTTTCTAGTCGCAGAAGGACCCGTTGCCGGCCGGCCATGGACTAGTGTCCGTTGTCGTAGCTCTGGCTACTAGCCGGTCACCGGCAACTACGCAACTGGGCTTCAGTGGCGTGAAAATAATTTTCTAACAAAAGAGCCAAGTAGGGGTTTGAACCATGGTTTTATAAGACATAATTTTTTATTGAAATCATATATTTTTCCCAAAATTATTATATAAAATATTTTGTGAAATTTTATAACTTTATAATAAAACATAAAGTAATGAAAAGTATTACATTTATAATAAATTGTATTATTTAAAAACTGAGAAAAACATTTCCCTTTTTTTCAATATCATATCAAAAATACATGCGCTTAAATTTAGATGGAAAAAAATAACTCAATGAATAGAAGTAAATGCACCTAAGTTTTGTTTTCATAAAATGAATATTAAATACAAATAATTAATATTATAGTTTATTAAAAATTCAAGCCAGAAACTTTGTGAAGTCACTCTAATTCCTGTAATTCTTTTTTTTTTATTTGATGAAGGTTTCCCTTTCGAGACTTGAAACATAAAGGATTTGCGCCTCTCTCAACAAGTGCGCTTTTTGAGATTTAAACCTGTGCTCCTATGATAACCCTAGGTTTGAATATCCTTGTCAATGAAAATAATTTTATTATTAAATAATTTGTAAGATGTTATTTGAATTTTGAGTCATGCCTTAATTTTAAAGAGCTTCTGAAATGTAATTAACTTAAATTCTAGGGAAAATCCTTTTAAAAGAGAGTTAAATTATTCAAAATTTAAATTGGGATGTTAACTTTAATAAATCTTAAATCAGATTTGAATACCTAAAATAGAGTTTCAAAATTTGTTAATTTTATCTTACTGCCTTTTGTTTGATTCTCTTCTGATCACTGCCTCTCTCTCCTCCCATTCCCTCCTCCCCTTGCCTAGTTGCACCTCTCCTGTATGCCCTAAACTCAATTCGTCTTTTAACTCCCAACTCATTTGCACAGTTCTCTAAGAGTTTCCTTCTCTTTCTTTTTTTCTCCTAGAAAAGTCTTTCTTGTTTGTTTCACTCCTCATATCAGGCTTAGATTCTGGTTATAGTTGTGCTTGTCTCATGTCTCTTCCTCCCTAACAGCTTTAAGCTAGAAAAAATCGTTATAATTTAGTTGTCTTGTTCTCTAAAGGCTGCACTCAATGGCTGCTATGATTGTGTTTTCCTATTCAATATGAGCCTAAAAGTCAAAGCAATGACCCTAATGAAGAAGAAAAATCAGCACTCAAAGACTTTGCTTTGTCCTGCAACATGTCAGTGAGGAGGCTGACAAGAATGCCGGCAACGTGAGTATGGAAGACTACCATTTCAAAGAGTAAAATTGCATACCAGTGGCCCTCTTTTGGTATCTCAAATTTAATCTATTCATGAGAACATCATTGACGGTGTTTGGATTGATCATTGGATAAGTAACTTATTTTTACTTATATTTATGAAATCTTAAAATTGAAAAAAAGTTAGATTGAGTAAAATGATGAGTGTTTGAATTAGCGATTGGATAAGTAACTTATATAAAAGTGAAAGATGTTTGGTTTGGCTTTTGCATAAGTGGCTTATGTGTTATTTAGGAGGAAAAAAATTGAAAAAATTATGAAAAATGAAAAAAAGAAGGACCAATTGTGGAAAAAGAACTCATTGGCAACTTAATTGCCAAATGGGACTTGGGAAGATATTTGCATTTGTTAAAGTGTCATTCTTGGTGATAAATTGATCTAAATCATCCAATGGTAACAGTGTTACCACAAGGCACATACTTAAAAGTCTGATGCCGCTAACCCATCCAGATAATAGTTCTTTGCACACTCTTCACTCACAAATCTTTCTTTTCTCCGGGGACATAATTGGGTCCGATAATTCTAATCTTCAAACCAATAGAGACCTTACCAAAAAATACACGGCAAAAGGCATTAAACAGTTTTTTGCACACTCTTCACATAAAAATCTGCCTTAGTTTCATATATATTAGGAAAATACAAAATACATAATTTTGCACTTGACCCATACCAATCAAACAGCAGAGCTTTCAAACGACAGAGAATTGTAACGGATCATGTTTAGCAATGGTAAACTAAATAATAAAATTACAATTAAAATACGAATAAATTAGAAATTGTACAAACTTAAAGTTTTTGATAAAGTAAAATATAACAGAACTAATCAAATCAAAAGTCCCGTACAATTTGGTCCCTGATGGTGTCACGAACATGATTCATTTGGGTTGAATATGTCCGAACATCATTTGTTGACGATGGGTCTTGATCTTGAGTATTATCTAGATCAACTATATTATTCTCATTTTCTTCTTCCTTAAAGTCCACATCAGTTTGGGAATTTCTTCTAATGAAATTATGTATAGCCATTGTGGCACAAACAATGCGGACTTGTGTGGCGAAGCTGTACTTGCGCATATGTTTTAAGATTTCAAACCTATTTTTCCAAACTTTAAAAGTCCTTTCTATTGTGCACCTCAAGCTTGAATGATAAAAATTGAAAGCCTCATTAGGATTCTGAAACCCCCCGGTGATTTCTGAATTATGGGAGGTAATAACGTTCACATCTGTACAGACCAAGATACCCAATTATTGTTGGGTAGCCGGAATCGACCAAATAATATTTGCCTAAAATGTGTTAAAATCATTGTAAATGTGAGATTTAGTTAAACGTTAAATGTAGACAAAGAAACGTAATTGAAGTGTATAAAAAATTACCTTGTGGTGGATGTGGGAAATTTATGGTTGGATCTGAGACAGCAGAGTGAAAAACACGAGCATCATGTGCTGAACCTTCCCATCCCGCTAACTGGAACGTGAAGCACATATTTCAATCACAAACAGCCATAACATTCTGTGTGGGATAGATATCCCTTTCTCCCGATAAACTTAACTCAACCCAATCCAGTTATGACACACCTGTAATTTCTCCTTCCACCAGTCGCTTGACGCAAATATATTGTTCGTAACAGGGTCTCTGCCCACACCAGTCTCTCTGATTAAAGAATCCCATATCCTCAACTCTTTCTTTAAGATATCTAATCTATTTTTAAATTGTTTCTTCCCGTATTGTTTCCCAGTCTTTTTAGTGAATGTGGAAATAATATTCTTCCAAGCCGTTGGTCTACGCATGCATTGATGAATATATCTGTTGACTCTAAATCCCACACAGCTTGTGTCCATATTGCTATTCCACAAAGGTCACACATAACACACATGGCAACCAAATTATTCGCTATGCAGTTTTATTAGTGCTAGTAGAATTTTTTTGATCCACACTAATCTTTATATATACCTCCAACAAAGTCTTCGTTGATCAATGTTATTAAAAAAAAATAATAAAGAAAGCAATCATTACACTTGAAAATTAACTAAAAGGGCCAAAGAGAAGTTTCAAACACAAAGTTCTGATGAAGATTCAAGCATGAGAAATAATGGTGATGCGTGAGGTGCTGGAAGAAAAAGTGATCAACCTGATGCAAGTGATTACCATGATGAAGGAACCGGAACAATTCAATAGTATTAGAAACAAAAATGGAATTATAAATTCTAAAATAAACAGCAGCCAAGTTTTAATGCATATCTTGTTATCCAAACCTTTTAAAGACAAAAATAGCAGCCAATTCCCAAAAAAAAAAACATTAATCGGTTCAAGCTTCAAACGGGTTTATGGTCACCGTTTGAAAGATTAGCATACGTGGTCTCCTAAGTACATGAAAAATGATATTTTGAAACAAAAAAAAAACATGTCACTAAGGTAGAAGCTTATTCCCATTCTGCACAAAACAACAAAAAAGATTGATTCATTCAAAAATTTTCTCTATATCTCGTAATCATGTGGAAGAGCTTAACAACAAACTCAAAAAGAATTGTGTATACAATTTTTCAAATTTTGTCAAATTTTGCACGTTCTTGTTGTTTCTGATAAAACACTTCAGAAACTTCAAAGAGCTTAGAATCAAATCAGAGACAGAGAGATGATTCAGATGAAGTGCATATATATACACATCAAAACTGGGTCTGTAAACGAATGGCGTTCTTCCTCCTCCTCCTAATTTACATTAATTACACAGAAACTGCAAGCTAATTACATTTTCCTACATCTAAAGAAACAGAAAGGAAAACACACAAACGCACATACATAAAAAATCATGACAAAGTTTGCATTCATAATTCTCAAGAGAAGGCCAAATACTCCGCACGAAGCAGAGGAAAAGAACACACCATGAAGCAGGGGAAAATTCCAATGCCACATGCACACAGAGACAACCACACCAACCAGTGCAAAAAAAATGAAGAACACAACCACAATGACGACCACTCGAACCCACCCAAAACAAGCAAACACACAACCCCCATCTACCCACATTATAGATCACATATCGGAGAAAAGCAGAGCAACCATGAGTTGCTCGTTGAACATGGACAAAGGCAGAGCAAACATACCTGAGCAACCAACAGCCTACGATAAAGTGAGAGACAGATCGGCCGCACCCTGACAACGCGCACAGATCACCGCGACTGAGCATATTCACCACCACACCACCTTCAACCGTAGATCGATATTCTGTATCACGCCGGCCTAGCTCAGAAGCTCGAAACCTTACAGACCAAACTCACTTAAAAATGCATCATATTCATAGATTGGCCACCGTCATTTTCCGTTAGCTTCCTACCGGACTCCACACAACTCCATCGGACTCCAACACCAGCAGCTTGACCTCAAGCCCAATGGCTACTGACACCGAACTCTGGTTTAACAGCCACCACCGAAGACAACACGACCAAGCAAACACGAAGGTGGAGACAACCATAGGACCCAGCTGGAACTCGATTACTTGGTTGCCGAGAGTGGGAAGATTGGCGCTGTGAAGAGGCACAAAGACGCGTGAAGAAATGAGGAGACGAGACGAGACGAGACGAGAGAAGACGATAAGGAGGAGATAGAGAAATTAATAATTAGGTCGAGCATTTAATGGCTTTAACGGTAATATCCTATACATGCAATAAGAAAAAAGCAACACTTTGGGGCTTATTTAAAAGTAACTTAAAAGCAATTGAAAGCCCACTGGTTGAACACCCAACCAAACGCAAGAATTTTTTTTTCAAGTCAGCATCTGACTTAAAGGGACCAATCGGACTTAAATGGGCTCCAACCGCCCAAACAAACACACACGTTGTCTTCCATGTTCCTTGCTCAATCATTTGCCCAAAGTGTTTGTGGTCACCCTAAAACAAAACTAAAAAACCCCATGTTTAGAGCACACATACAGCGTAAATGTTTTGTTAATGTGAGAATTATAGAGAAAGACTAAGGAAAAGAAATATTTATTAATAAGAATCTTAAAAATTATAATTATATTTAAAGACCAACAATTTAAATATAAAATTTTAATTATGAAATTAATCCTGATCAAATTCCCTATGTTATCTTTAACCAAATATACCATTAGTTACCAAATTTGATGATATTTTCATGTATATTTTGATAAAAAAAACATCTATATGCAACCCAATATTTTTATGATATTATCTCTTATGTAAATCGGATTATCTTTAAAAGTCACCCAGATTAAAATAGCTTCTAAAATCTAGAAATAATAAGAAATCTACTTCTTTTTAGATTTAGATTATTTTAAAAAGCTTAAAAATAAACAAAAATTTATATAATATATTTTTTAAAAAAAAAATTTGTGATTTTTCATTTAAAAAAAGCTTACATTGGAATTTTGATTCACCTTGTTTTTCCTCTCGATTATTACTAAACCAAATTTTTAAGGAATAAATTTCAAATACAATAATTATGTTATGAATAATTTCAAAAACACAAAACTTGTAACAAATTATATACGAAGAGGGAAATCAATTGATAACTAACTATCAAATAGTTAAGATGTGGTTAGAAAAAACATAAGGAGTTTGGTCAGGGTTAATTTCATAATTAAAATTTATATTTTAATTTTTTATCCTTAAAAATAATTATAATTTTTAATTTCTTTATTAATGAATATTTATTTTTTTTCCTTCTCCCTAATTCTCCCTTTGTTAATTTTATTAGGGGAGGGGGACCCATTTTCTATTATGTTAATAATATTTTTTTCCCAAAGTAAGACGATAAATTTTTAGGACAATGTATAAATATAAATAAGGGTAAACAATATAGGGAAGTTACACTAAATCAATATTTTAAAAGCTGGACCGAACGTTAAGCCTAAAAAGTTAGCAGGTCTCGATTCTTTAGGTCAGTTTTAACTGTTGGTCAGACCATTTATAAAAAATTAAATAAAAAAATAATATTATATATACATTTGCTAAAGAAAATTATACATACATAATAATATAAATATAAAGTACTTTTGGAGAAATTAAGGAAACTAAATGAGTTACTTAATCATATCATATGTTATGTATCATTAGATTATATATTAATTTATTAGTTAAACTAATTAGTTTGAAGAAAAAAATAAAAATAAAAATACTCTAAAGTAATTTAATTAGCTTCCTTAATTTCTCTAAAAAAGTCAACTTTATCTTATAATTAAGACCGGAGGGAGTAATAAATATAAAATATTTTGCTAACACCTAACAATAATAGGTATAGCTACATGATTGAAGCATAAAATTAAAATCCTACTTATGAAATTGAAACTTGAAAGAAATGGTTTTAGAGAGATGAGAGAGTGGAGAGAGAAATGGTGTGCACAAAGGTTCTTTGACCAACAACGCCTCTTCACCGGAGGAGACCAAAGGAATGTCGAAGGAGGAGGATGCTATCAAGGGAATAAATATTAAAAGGATGAATAATGTGGAGAAGCAACTGAATGAAGAAGGAATAGCTTTGAAGGATGAGGATATGAGGGATGCAACACAAAGAGAGAAGGTCGGGGATAGTTCTCATGAACCAAAACCATCACCATCAGTTACTAAAACCCAGATTTCATACAAAGCTATACCTGGCTTTGTAACCTTGGAGTCCAAACTTTAACCCATCCTGCAACAAATTTAGAAAAGTTGCAATTTGGGTGAGAGTTTCCATACTACCAATGCACTGTTACTCAAATGAATTCATGTTTGAGTTAGGCAACATGATTGGACGAGCCTTGAAAATGAATATGAACACACTTGCTCAATGCCAAAATAATACCACATTGCCGTGGAAAATTTGTGAGAGTTAGTGCTCGTTTGAGATAGCTTATTTTTGAATTATAAGTACTTATAATTCGTGATTTACAGTATACGAGGTAAGTATGTGAGAGGAGTGTTGTCTCGACTTACATAATAAGTGCTTATTTCCCAGAAATAAGCTATTCAAAACACTCACTTAGTGTTGAGGTTGACTTAAACAAGAAGCTACAGTTACGTATCATAAAACGTTAAACCATCTACCTGGTAGAGTATGAGGGGTTGGAAATCATTTGTTTTAAGTGTGGATTGTATGGTTACACTCAGGAAATTTGCTTGTTGAATGGAAAAGGTTAGGAGACGCTGACGGTGGAGTCACTGGCGTCGAAGTATACAAAAAAGACAAACCAGACATTGGAACCTTGTAAACTCGAGAAGTACAATCTTTTCAACATCTCGATGGTTACTTCTGATTAACCGTACAGCGTATGGATGAAGGCAAGAAACACCTTTCATCCTAAGCCAGCACATGTCGACTCAGAAAGGAAAGCTCAGCAAAAGGTGTCTAGGGAGAATAAACTGACCAAAAAGGAACAAAAGATAAGCAAGGGCTCTAGGTATGAAGTACTATAGGATTGTGACCTACCGATCAAATCCACAGAGGAAGGGGACGCCCTTTTGAAACTTTCACTGCAAAGGCAACCACAAAAAGGTGGAGAAGGAAAGAAGCCATGTAACCCGAGTGATACCTATAAGCCTGAAAGTAGCGGATAAAGAGTGGACGAAAAAGATAAAAAGGAGGAGAGAGATGTTGTAGCAAGGAACATGACGGACAAGAAGGATGAAAAAGTGGGATAGCAGGAGAATGTTATTGACGGCAAGAATGAAGTGACAAGTGGTGAGCAAGTTAAATGTAAGACGTAAAGAGGGCGTCCAAGGAAACCCTAGTAAAGTGGCAAATGGAACAAGGCCCAATAGTAAGCCCAACAAGTGGAAAAAAACATTAGTTGGGGCAAGAAAAAGAGGCCAACTTAGTAGGCCCAAAATTCTTTCTCCTTTGTTTAAGAAGAAAAAAGCAACCCATGGGCATCGATTAATCTTTGGGTCTTTAATTGATGAGGGCCAAGTAAATGAAGCCCACTTATTCAATAAGGGCCTAAATACATTTGGTAAATTAATTAGGAAACTGCAATTAGGAGAAGACTTGATGGTGAAGGAAGTTGAAAGCACAGTACCCAGGCACAGTGAACTCAAAGATGAGATGGTGGATACTCCTAGAATTGTGCCAATCTCCATTCATAATTGAGATAGAGAACCAGTGGAAGCATATGACATGTGGTTTGAGACCCAGGATAAAGTTAGAGAGGATGAGAAGGGCGACTATGAGCAAATGTGAGAGAAGGAAGTACTTGAGCTCCTATAATAAACCCTGGGGTTTGCCTATTTCCTCCTCTTCTCCTTTTATATTTTTAATGATTATAAATATAATTTGTCGGAATTTTCGTGGTGCAGCTTCTAATCTTTTCCTGGTTGAGTCAAAGATGTTATCAAGGGGGGAGAGATGTTCATTTACTCATTCTTATGGAAACGAGGGTCAGTGGCACTAAAGTTGATCAAATTATGAGAAGATTGGGATTTTATACGCAGATTCGCTTAGAGGCTATAGGGTACATGGTTGGTATATGGATGCTCTGGACTAAAAATGATATATATATATATATATATATTTCATCTAGTACCCAACTTATCCATGTCAAAGCCTTGATACTGGGCAGTCAGCATAATTTTTTGGTCATTGCAGTGTATGCTAAATCGTGCCTTCAACTATGAAGACCACTTTGGGATGAGTTAATATGTATTGGTAGAACCATTAATGATCCATGGTTGGTCTTAGGGGATTTTAATGCGTACTTATCCTATGAAGATAAAAAAAAGGGGGGCTAAAATCCAAATGTGGTCTCCATGGAACACTTCCAGAATATTATTCAACAAACAATGGTGATAGAAATGGATTATGTGGGGGAGAGATTTGCTTAAGAAAGAAATATGCTAATGGACAAAAGTGTAGCATTTGAGCAAATATGGGTCTGATTATCGACCTCTCTATGTAAGGACCAAACCCATGAATTTTTCAAGAAATTTTTAGGTCCCCTTCCGTTGTCAAGTGACAAAGTTATTAGAAGAAGGTTTTATCGATGTGGTTAATGAATGCTAGAAATTGAGAAGTTGGGAAAATAAAATTTCAAAATTTACTATAAAGGCTTTGGAATGAAATAGGCAGAAAATTGGGAGCATCAGTGAAAAAAAGAGGAATCTACTCACGAGAATAGAGGGAGTGGAGAGAGTTAGAACAATAAGGGATAACTAGCACTTAGTTCAGATAAAAAAGGGACTTTGGAAAGAATACAATAAAGTGCTAGCACAAGAGGAATTACTTTGGCTCTAGAAATCTCGGTGTAATTAGCTCAAATGGGGGGATACCAATAGTAAATTCTTTCATAATAGTGCGATCATCAGAAGGAACAAGAACAAAGTTGATGGGCTAAAGAGTGAATAGAGGGAATGGATTTTTGAATAGCAAGAGCTTAAGAACATGGCTCTTAATTTCTTCCAAAACTTGTTCAAAAGTGACATTGCTTAGGATAGAGTAATTCACACTATCAAAGAGTGCCATTGTTTAATTCCTCTTGCTATTGCTGAGCTCATTGTGATCATACATGGCCTTAATTTATGTTGGACTAGAGGACTTCAAAAGATCTGTCTTTTTTTGGACTGTTTGGAAGCCATTAATCTAGCGACTCGTGGCTGTAACCTCAACTAACCATTTATGGATCATGTAGATGAAGCTAGATCTCTTATTACGCAAGTCGAGATAAAATTTCTCTCACATACTTACCTCATATACCGTGAATCATGATTTATAAGTATTTATTGCCTAAAAATAAACTATCCCAAACCAACACTCCCTCCCTTACTTTGGTCTTATTGTTCATATTTACAATCCGACATCTCTTATTCTCTCTTCAAAATAAAAAGCCAGTTACAATGCTCTTTTTTTTCTCAGCTCAATTTTGATGATATTATCCTCCTATTACCGGGTGGTTGTTAATGTTTATATTTCTTTCTCTTTTATTTGTTTTTCTATCTGATCTATATCTCCTCGTCTTCTTTCCCTCGAAGATTGGCTTCTTGTCAGAGTCTATTTTTGTGTGAAAAGATGATGGTCTCAAGAAGTCTCAAGACCTTCCAGTTATTGAATATCCCGAATAGTTTATGGATCAAAAGCGGATCTCAACTAAAAAGCGGTCAAACAACGGCTCATTTCGGTCTAACGTTTAAAACAGTTTTTGCCTGAAAGACAAGCTGTCCCCGACTTCGGCCACGGTCTGGCTCGGGTTTCAATACATTACACTGAATCATATATAGCTTAAGAGAATGAATTATAAGGGAATCAAACCAACAAGGATTAAAATAATCAATTTTCCATTTATTCATTTTGTAATAATTTAAGGGTATTGAGTTAAATTGATAAAATTTCAATATCCTAATTTGGATCATATGATCTGATTAAGGATTTGAAAAATTTAATAACCCAAATTAAAATTTGATATTTTAAATTACTTTTAAGAGTATTTTTTCTAAATTCTAGGTTTAATTTCTCTTGCTCTATTTATCAAGAAGGTTTTTGGAAAAATCCTCTTTAAATCCATTTAAAATGTCTAAATTCATATTTAGGTCTGCACTTTTATCATGGTAAACATGTGAAAGGAGTTTTATCTCGACTTGCGTGAATGTGTTTCTTGAACACTAAGTGTGTGTTTGGATACACTTAAAAAAATTGATTTTGAGCCCAAACCATGGTTTGGGAAAAAATCATCCAAACACTAAAAAATTTTCCCAAACCATGGTTTTGTAAAAATCATCCAAACACCCTTAATTTTTCCAAACCAAGGTTTTGAGCTCAAACCATGGTTTGGATCTCAAAACCATGGTTGTGAGAAAATCTAATTTTTTTTTTGCTTTTTTCATATGTGGACCCCACCATCTCACTCTAATTGGTCCTTTTTATTAATGTGGGCCCCACACCACACTCTCTCTCTTCTTTTTCTTTTTCTTTTTTTTTTTTGAATTTCACCAATTTTTCTTTAATTCCTTTTTTTTTAAGAATGTTAAAATTTTAATACTCCCTTTTATCTTATAAAACCTATTTATCTAATTTGATTATATTAGAAAAATTAGTTAATCTGCACACGAAGGTCCCATTTGGCAAATAAGTTGGCAATGAGGGATTTTTTCACAATTTTCCTAAATCATTATTCTACTCATAATCTATTCTCCAAAAACTATTCTGCTTAAAATCTATTCTTCAGAAGCTATTCTCCATTTTTTCTCCAGAATCTATTCTTCAAAATCTATTCTCCTCATAATCTATTCTCTAAAAGTTAATCCAAACACACTCTAATTCAAACAACACTTAAATGGGATTGTCTCTTTTTTATAAGCCACCACATCGAATAGTTATTACAATTTATTCCTTTTAACACTATTCAATGTTGGAAAAAGAAGTCGATAAAAATATATATTTGATCATCTAACTTCCTATAAGAGTTCAAATGCTCCCTTAATTTTTTAAAGTCGTCATTTTTTTTTTTCATTCTTATAGTCTTAAAACGGTAAGTTTCAAATAATAATTTTATGTCCAAATTATTGTTATTTTAAAAAATTAAACTTGATATTCATATTTATGTGAATGTTTTGTAAACATTTAAAATTTTGAGCCCTTTTTTTTGTTAAAAAAAATGATGTTATGGTTAGAGGACTAAAAACTAAAACGACACTTAATAAAAATAAGAGAGAGAAAAATAAAATATATTATGAAATTAATGATTAAATAAAGCTATATTTTTTATTTAAGAAATTAATTATAAAACTTTTAAGAATGTATTTAACACAGAAAAAATAGAAAACTTATTTAACTTTTAAATATAGTGAAGGGATTTTAAGATCTCTCATTTTTAGTAACAAAAAGAGAGAGAAAAATTTAACCTGGCAAAAGAAACGATTGACCCAAGAGGGAAAGACGCACTAAGAATTTGTGTCTTGGCCTAAAAAATAACGCGAAAATCAAGTCCACCACACATGAGTTTGGCTTTGAAGTACACAGAAAGGACGTCAATGGCGTCTTCCGTCTTTTCCTCTTCCCGTATTGCATGCATGTATGCATATATATATATCCTAATTGAGACGAAACATTTCGTGACTTTGTTTTCAAGATTGTAAGTCACAAGGGAGGCTATGGCCCAAGATAGTGTGCTCAACGCCTTAGATGGAGCCAAGACGCAATGGTACCACTTCACGGCCGTCATCGTCGCTGGCATGGGCTTCTTCACCGACGCTTATGATCTCTTTAGCATCGCCAATGTTACCAAGTTGTTGGGACGGATATACTATACAGAAGAAGGGTCTAAGAAGCCGGGGAGTTTGCCGCCCAATGTGTCCATGGCCGTCAACGGCGTCGCCCTCTGTGGGACGTTGGTCGGTCAGATTTTCTTTGGGTGGCTCGGCGACAAGTTGGGGAGGAAGAAAGTGTACGGGATGACTCTCGCTCTTATGGTAATTGCCTCAATGGGTTCTGGTCTATCTTTCGGTGCCACCCCAAAAGGCGTCATCTCTACCCTTTGCTTTTTCCGATTCTGGCTTGGTTTCGGAATCGGCGGCGACTACCCTCTCTCTGCTACCATCATGTCGGAATACGCCAATAAGAAGACTCGCGGAGCATTTATTGCCGCTGTCTTTGCCATGCAAGGTTGGTTTTTCTCAATTACTTGGGTTAGGAAAAGCACAGCAGATGGTAAATCTTTCTATTACTTGCAAGAGTTATGAGAAAATAAATAAATAAATATATGGTCTAAATTAAATAGCACCAAAGACAAACAAAAAATCACATATATTATTATTAAAATAAGATGTAAGAGAGTCTCAACCAGATGTATAAATATATGCAATCACCTAGTCAAATAATTAAAGTTACAGGCTTACAATAGAGAATAAAATAGCTTTTATCAGAAAAAAATAAAATAAAAAAGAAAGCAAAGAAGCTGAAAATACTTAGAAACGTCCTTTTTTTAATTCTCTCGCACTTTTTTTCTCTTTTCATAAGATAGGAAATACATAAAATTGAATCATGTGCTTTTTTTCATATGGGAAGGGAGGCCAAAACGTAACAACTTAATCTATTCAATTAAATAATTTTCAAAAATGTTATTTATGATTCCTCAGGGTTTGGAATTTTGGTCGGAGGAATTGTTTCTCTCATGGTTTCCACAATGTTTGATCACGTGTATAAGGCTCCGCCATACAACGTGGACGCGAAAGCTTCTCTTCCGCCGCAGGCCGACTATGTTTGGCGCGTAATTCTGATGTTTGGAGCAGTGCCAGCAGCCATGACCTTCTACTCACGAGCGAAGATGCCGGAGACGGCCAGGTATACCGCTCTAGTGGCCAAGAATGCAGAACAAGCAGCTGCCGATATGTCAAAGGTTCTTAAAGTCGAACTCGAAGCTGACAAGAAGCCAAAATCATCTGAAAGAGGCAGCAACAACTTTGGTTTGTTCAGTGGGGAATTCGCTCGTAGACATGGGCTTCACTTGTTGGGAACATGTGCCACCTGGTTTTTACTTGATATTGCATTCTACAGTCAGAATCTTTTCCAGAAAGATATTTATTCGGCAGTGGGATGGCTTCCTCCAGCGGCTGAGATGAACGCCATTCAAGAAGTTTATGCTGTGGCAAGAGCACAAGTGCTTATCGCACTGTGTGGCACCGTGCCAGGATACTGGTTCACGGTGGGGTTGATAGACATATTGGGACGATTTGTCATCCAGCTTATGGGTTTCTTCTTTATGACTGCCTTCATGTTCGCTCTGGCAATTCCTTATAACCACTGGACCAAGAAGGAGAACACAATGGGGTTCCTTATCATGTATGCATTGACCTTCTTCTTCGCCAACTTCGGCCCTAACGCCACCACTTTCATTGTGCCGGCTGAGATCTTCCCGGCGAGGTTGAGGTCGACTTGCCACGGCCTGTCAGCGGCTGCCGGAAAGGCTGGAGCAATCGTGGGCGCATTCGGGTTCATGTATTTGGCACAGAGTAAAGATCCAAACAAGGTTGACAAAGGGTATCCAACTGGGATTGGGATGAAGAATTGTCTGATCTTATTAGGTGTGATTAACTTTGTTGGCATGTTGTTCACTTTCTTGGTCCCAGAAGCCAAGGGAAAATCATTGGAAGAGATAAGCGGAGAAAATGAGGACCAAGAAGGTGATCAAACTACAACCTCAACCTCTGCTTGAAGGACACTATTAATCTAGTGTGATTTCAATTAGCAATCAATTTAAGTATGATGGAAATAAAGATAGGAAGAAAAAAGATTAAATGGAGATTCTAGAATAATTAAAGACTATTCAAGAGATTTGAAGTTTAAAGAGAAGATTCAGAAATATTTTGCTTTAATCTTGATTTATAGTTATCTTTATTAATAATAGTTATTTCCATTTAATTTTATAATTTATAGAATGTTATCTTTTTAATTCCTAGAGTTAGAATTGGGGCTATCAATAGCTCTCAGCAATTGCATTATGTAGACATCTTATAAATTAAATAAACATATATTGAGTTTCCTTTTTGAGTATCTCTTTTCTCCCTCCTTTCTTATTGTCCTCTCTTCTCTCTCTCTCTCTCTCTCTCTCTCTCTCTCCTCTTTCATCTCCTTTTGCCTTTTCAATCTTCTTCTCTCCTTTCCTCTTCCCCTTTCTTTGCATCAATTTGGCATCAGAGTCTAGTTCCCTCTCCCTCCACTGCTTTCATTGCCCAACTCTTAAATTAAATCAACCAAAGCATTTTTCTTTCTTTAATATCTTATTGCTATTTGCAATATTTAGTTTTCTTTTTTATAATTTTATTAGAAAAAAAAGTAAAAAAAGGTTGAGAAAAAAATATTAGGAAAAAAAAGAAGCTAAAAAAAATCATTCCTTTTTGCTTTTAAAGTTGTGTTGATGTAGTAAATGGCCAACAACTAAGGTATTAAAATCCGGATCGGGTATTGAACCGGTCAAAGTACTGAGTTAAGAGTTAGTGGGTCAAATCGGGACCAAACCAGAGCTCAACCGGGGCCAAACCGATGAGAAATTGAAGATTTTAGGCTTATTAGTATGAAATTATAAAGAAAAAGTAAAAATAAAATTTAAAAATAGCAACCTGGACTGGATCGGGAACCAGACCGGTCTACCAGCCGGTTCGCCAGTTTCCGGGCCGGACCGGTCGGTCCGGTCCGGGTTCAACAACTCTGCCAACAACACCCAAATTGCACAAAATAGCCCTATAGAACATAGAAGGGTTCAAAATAAGTCTAGGGAGGAATTGGAATAGAGCTTAAACCACAAGTTTGAAGAAATTAAGAGGGCTCTCATAGATTTAGGTAGACAACGAGGTATTAAGATATCTTTCTCAGAGGGTGTCTTCTTCGATCATCCTTCAATGATACATGATATGCCACAAGAAGATATTAATTGTACAACTGATCCCGAAATTGGGTTTTCTATTATTAGTGAAAGCGTGGCCATAGAAGAGGTGACGGAAGAGGTCAAGGAAGTAGATGAAGTTATCATAGATATTATGAAGAAGGAAGAGGCGGCTGAACCAAATGAAATCTCCATGCACTATGAAGACAAGAGTCTTGAATTAAATCATGATTTTGCATTGGTGGCCAAAGATCATGAGTCACAAACCATAGAGATTCATCATGTTGGAAATCTTGACAAGACAGTTGTTCAAATTCATCAGATTTCTACTGCATATTGTCATCCTATTCTTCAAGTTCATCATAATCATATTGTTCATTGTCCTGAAGTTGTTGTAACTATGGAAGAGCACATTGTTTCTCCATTCGGTGATAACTTCTACAACTACCTTGTTCATTGAAAGGGTTTTCCAAACCCATGATCAGAATGCTCGTTCCCTTCAACGTCTTTTTTTATTACATTGTTTATTGGAAGTTTTCCAAATGCTAGACATGTGCCTCCATTCTAACTCATCAAGAATTGAGTTCTTCAAGCGGGGAGAAATGATGGAAATGAAAATAGGAAGAAAAAAAGATTAAATGGAGATTCTAGAATATTTGAAGACTATTAAAGAGATTTGAAGTTTAAAGAGAAGATTTGGAAATATTTTGCTTTAATGTTGATTTTGTTAGATCTTATGTTTTGATGATAACAAAGCTTAGAAATGTTTTGCAAAGGATTTGAAAGATGAACAAAGTATTTTGAATAAGGAAAGATCATTGTTTTGCAAAAATTATTAGATCACTCTAGTGATATGATTTCATCAATGTAAGTGATCACCGGAAGTAGAAAAATAGATCACTCGAGTGATGTGAAAAATCCTACATAAACCATCATGGTGATCTTTATGGTGAAATAGTTTTACAAAAGAAGATTACTTGAGTAACCACTTGAGTAATGTGTTCAAAAATTCATCACCATCTAATCACCATAGTGATTCATCCAATGATCAATGGTGCAAAATTTTTAAAGGGAAAATCACTCGAGTGATGTTTCAAGCTCACTCAAGTGTTGTGCTAAATCTCATCACTAGCATACCTCTCAAGTGATTTGTTCTAGTGATGCTGCTTTGAAGTATTTTTGAAGAAAATGTCACTTGAGTGACTAATCGAATGATAAGATAAGGAGCATCAGTAGTACAACACTGTAGTGATCTTAGAAGTGTTCTAAAATCTGAAAAATTTTCTAAGCATAAGATCACTCAAGTGATGTGTTAAAACAACATCACTAGCAGAACACTCCCGTGATGTGATCAAGTGATACCTTTTCTAAAAAATCAAGATCACTTGAGTCACCCTGTAATTCTTCATCACTAATTGATCACTGCAGTGACTTATCCAGTGCTCTACAAGATTTTCAAATTGCAAGAAAAAATAACTTGAATGATCACTCGAGTGATGCATTCCTAGAAAACATAGCATTGTTTTGAAACTTTTTTAGGGAGTAGACCGACACACAAATTTTGGTAATATTACGACTTAATTTGAATTTTTGAAGTTAATACCTCTTAAGGATCTTATATAATTTCATTGAAGATTGAGTATCAGCTTAGAAATGATCCTTATAAGTTTTATAGATTGAAAAATGTGGGTGGAAATATTTATGATTTGATATTTGATGACTGGTGTATAAGGAATTTGGGGCTTTCTCGTAAGGTTTTGCCATGGGGAAAATTCACCAACACAAGTTGGAGGAGGAAAACTTGAGTTGATTGTCATATCAATAGAATAGTAAAATTAGTAGAATAAGTTTTTTTTTTTGTAGGTAGATTATAAATGAAACCTTGAAAAGAGTGCAAACTAAAACATGTGATAGGAAATAGTTATAGTCATCATGATTAATCAGAGTAGCAAAATCAAAACATTGCAAGTGAAATATAAGAAGTGGATTGATGAAAAAGAGAACTTGGAAGTGAAGACTTTATGAGGATTTAAAATAGTACTATCTTTGAAAATTATACATTGATAGTAAAATATATCATTTGACTTGGCATTTACTCTATCCATGTAAGAATATTTATTATCGTGTGGGAAATGGGTTTTGAATGATAAAATATACTCTTAACCTAGTTACTAGAACTTTTGGGAAGAAAGGATGAATAGTTGATATCATGGAACAAGATCAACGGGCTATCAGAATTATTAATTTATTGTAAAAAGGAATTAGCTATTAGAAATAATGGGAGATCCTTATACAAAGGAAATAAGGGGAGCTTGTTTTAAACTGGTTGTGGTGATGAATTTTGGGAACAAAATTCCTATTTAGGAGGGGGAATTGTAGCATCTCAATTTGTGATTCTGGTATCTAACTATCTAAGTAATATTTGGATGAAATTAATTTATTGTAATTAAGTTTTAACATGTAATTACTCAAAATGAAAGTAAATTATCTAAAGTCAAAGTAAAAATTAGATGGAATTAAATAGAGTTGTCTAAAGTTTATTCTAAAATAGTATATTATAATCAGTTAAACATTGTGAAAATTCTGTGAGCAAAATACATAAACATAACCAATTTTAAATTTTAGGAGAATGGTGAAAAAGTTATACTTAAAAATAACAACAGCAACAAAAGCAAATAAAGTTATAAAAAATTTATTATCAAAAATTGAAAAAAATTATATAATAAAAAGAAAAAGAAAGAAAAGTAAAATAAAAAATATATCAAACTAAATAGTGGGTGATGATGAAGGGGAGGGGGCTAATACCCCTCGTGAGTCCGATACATTCCCTCCCCCCAATCTTTAAAACACACACAGGGCATTTGCTTTTTTCTTTTCTTTTCTTTTTTCATTTATTTGTGAAAAAAAGAAGCAACAACATACACATTTGTTATATGTACCACTTTCCCTCCAAACTCTACAAATATTTCTAAAATAAAAAACTAAGGAAATTCTTCCAAGTTCCACCAATTTCTTGTATAATTCTAAAGGGTTGCCATCAAAATACATCACCCCCTATCCTAGCTAATATGATCTCACCATCTCAACATATTTAAAGGGGCAGCAGGCTAGTCCACAAGACTATTACTTATCAAGATTGCAAAAAGGGTCTTGGTCAAAAATTGTCGCAAAGAGACAAATATTACAAACCACTTCAATTTAAGGTCAATACCAACAAAGTGATCAGAGCTTATTTGGGATTCCTGAGAACAATAATGACAGAATCTCCTCGTAGGAACATTTTACTGATGAACCTATCCTTGTTAACTGGTTGGGCCTTCTTCTTTCCTTTACCAGTCTTTGGCACCTGGACGGAACAAATAGGTCCATTAGATATTTATAAGCACAAGGATCCATTGCAAAACAGCATCACCATGAGCACTAAGATAATGTATTGTGAGTCACTATCTCTAATCTTAATCTCTCAAACTCCTTTCTTTTCTTTCCTAAGCTTGAGAGCTTCAATCCATCCTATATTGGGGATCTCATTTCTGAGTGAAAAAAAAAAGGAGATCAGTGACAGATAGAAAACATACTTCAGTCCACATTTCCCGAACATTTTCAAGAACCATGTTGCAGTGCCTATCAAAGGCCCTAACACGCCCCAGAAGCTTTCTATTGTTGCGACAGTTGATCAGCACCTGCATGAGCAGGATATTTGAACATAATTTCAAACCACATCAATTTAAACCTGTCATGGACACCGTAGTTCTATTTTAGAACAAACAGTACCTGTGTGTTATTCTTAACACTCATCATTAGCACAGATAGCGGTCCAGTGTTAAACTCCTCTTCTTCATTCTTACCTCCCTGTAAAAACCATGAATGATTACAAGTTGAACTGAACTTTCTAGAATCCATAAAATGTACAAGTCGGGAGATATTAACAATGTCAGACCTTCAATTTGATTGCAAAATAAACGGAAACAATCATAAAACTATTATTTCATTCAAATCAACGCAGTTAATATCATTATTATCTGATATCAACTGCAAAAAAGATCACGTTAATTATCAGTGACTTAGCTAAAGAAAGAGAATTAGAGAAATCAGAAATAGTAAAAGGCTGAGAGATAAAATCTACTCTAGCCTCTGCTCTTTATATAGCTGAAGTATATAACAGAAATTGGTTACAAAATGATATGAACCATACACGTGTCTAGAGAATCAGATATGATAAGATATGACAGCTATATACAACTGTACAAATACTAATCCTATACAAAATGCTAATTACGTATTAGTTCTAACAGCTAATCAGCAGTTACAGAGAAAAATTAACAGAGCAGCAACTAAGGAGTCCTTCAAAGACTTTTTTTTTTTTTTTGGCCAACGAGTCCTTCAAAGACATGCTTATGCATGATCCAAGGACTTGCAAAAATAATGAAAACGTCCTCACCCACCAACTCCAAAGCAAAAGATAAAAGAAATTAAGAGAAGAGAGAATTCGTTTTTTTTTTGGGGGGGGGGTTGGTGTGGAATAGAGGAAATTGGTTTCCATCACAGAAAGTTAATCACTTCAGATTTCGACGTCCAATAAGTGCTTATAAAAGACAAATCATCAATCTCGAATAATAAACCTAAAAAACAAGCAAAACAAGCATTTACCACAGTGATACATCAAGAGAGACTTCAGGCAATATATACAGCTAAAAGAAAATAATAACAACAACTTACATCTTCCTCCATTGGCCGGCTGACAAGAAATAAAGGGAGAAGAGAAACATATTAGTAATTAACCAAAAATCTCAAAATATCAAATAATATTAATCAAGACGACCAATTGAAACTAAAATCTACTTCATTTCGGATGGAAGTAACGCTCAGCTGCACAATCCAAATATAGAAGGAACTGTCCTGGAAAGGGAACAAATCAACTAAAATAAATCATAAGAACAAAATAAGAAATTAAAAACAAAACAGATGAACTGTGAAGAATAAGGAGTAAATGTTAGAATTGATATGATTGCATGTGTCCTAAGAATCAGAATTGAAAAATATTGCATAATGGTTTGCATTCCGTATTAGTGACAAGACTAGTTATGTAATAAGGAAAGAATGACAATGTGAGCTTGTTCATAATTAATTAATACAGAATGAGAGAATATGCAGCAAAGCAAGGAGATGAGATTGAAAATAAGATAAATCAGATAAAAAATTCCCTTCCAAGATCTAACCACATTTAAGCAAATAATTATAAATCTTGCTTAGTTATAAGGATTTCAAAAGAGCAGGCAATAGTGGGGGAATACAAGAAGCCTCCTCAAATCAGTTCTTCATAAACTTCCCACAAATGGCAATTCAGCAACACGAATTTTTTTTATTAGTCATCAGAGGCATTTTTTGTTCCCAGATGCCAATCTTAGTTGGTTTTAAATGGTTACAAAAAACTAAGAGTCCCAAAGTATGGCCAAATAGAAGTACTAGGGCATCGTTTAAGAACAATAAAGACCACAAAGAAAACACACATCTCGCGGACAACCCCATTCCTTTCGTATAAAACATAATATATTTTACTGAACCATGATGATTTAAGTCCACAATAATTTAAAATTCCCAAAACATGAGTTATATTTTTTGTACCTCAGGAAATAATTAGAACAGAATTGTCACTTAGGTTTAGTACCACTGAAGGTTGCTCTCGCCTGCTATGTTTTAGAAAACAAAAGTTAGGGATCTAGGTCTTAGATACTCAGAACCAAAGGAAAGCGTATATCACTTCAAACCATGGATTAATCAGAGAAACATAGGTATTTATCAATGTCTCTTCGTTTCAAGTCTCCAAAAGTATTTCCCATAGCTAAGAACTAAATCAGGAACTAATGTGAGAGACACAACGGGTTTTCCATGTAAATTACTTCGTTCGAAATCTTTAGAAGCATTCGTGAAGTATAGGACTAATAAGTAAATAATTCTCGGAAAAGCACAGATGCTTTCCAGTATGTCTCCTCATTTCAGGTCTCCAGAAGCTTGCTTCATGAATATTACACCAGAAGAACGAAAGTTTACTGCATTTATTCCTCATCAGAGACAAGAGCATGCACATCCACGGTAGACAAAAACCGAGATTCAAATCAAAATGAAAATAAAACACGTCCGAACGGAAGAAGAAGAAATTCGAACAGAGAAAACGAGGCAAAAAGAGAAACATAAAAATCGAAAACAAAGAAGCTAGAGTATGATGCATACCTTAATTCACTGGCCCAAGAACACCTCAATTCTGAAAGCTTTACTCTTGCCAAGCCAAGGCGTAAACACTCAGATTTTTGTAGTCCTAAACCCCGAAACTCTCCTCTCTCTGGTTTTTTTTTTTTTTTGAAGTTTTAAACCCTAACCAGTTGTGGTAGCCCAGTTCACTTCCGACCCAAATTTGCTTCTTTTTTAGTGGCCCAAATGTTGATTTTAGCCTTTTAGGAGAACAATGAAAATATGTTTAGGCGATTTATTAATTTGTTGGGAAAATTATACTTAATGAAGACTAATATGAGTTGATGATTATATTAAAAGATGTTAAAAATTACTTCTGAGTTATTAAAACAACTATTGGCATTTTTCTAAATTTTGAATTTCGAAATGTTTTGAATTTATAATTTTTTGAAGTATAAATAATAACTTTAAACGTACTAATTGCTAGTTTAATGAAATAATATGGTAATTCTATATTGCCATGAGTGGTGTGGAGCATTTCCTATTCCTGATTTGCTTGTCATGTGTGAGACGAATGAGTTTCATTTCTCAGACGGTCAAACATTATAACTAAGCAATATGAGAGACATGAAGCTAGGAATCCACATTCCCTGCTAATCCCCAGTTAAAAAAGGTTTTTTTTTTCTTGAAAAAAAATACGCCATGCACTAAAAATTAATTAGTTTAAGAAACTGAGTGCAAAAAAATTATTTCAGATATTGAGTGTTATTAAAAAAATATTTCAGAATACTGATGTTATAGGATAAATATTTCTGTATGCAAGACTAGAAATTAGTTAATTTGAGATACCGGGTGACAAAAATATTATAGAATGCAACATAAAATTTAATTTAAATAAATAAAAATACATAAAAAAAAAAAAAAAAAAAGCCCCCATCCCAAAACTGGGAGATGAGCATGCCAGGATGAGAACGCCATGAGGACCCCCTGGTGTGATGGGGTCTAGAATGAGTGCATGGTTTCTATGTGATTTTTAGTTTCTTTACCCCAAAAACAACTTTCCAAAAAAGGAAATAAAATATTGGAGTATTCTTTTCATCAATATTTAGTTTAGTACGTAGCATATTTTTCTCTCTTAATTAAATATTTAATTTTGATTTGTTTGCACAATCAATTCTTGTAACATAGCGAAATTAAAATATCTAATAAAAAAATACACATAAGTATCAAATTGAAAATTGATGAAAAGTAAAAGTAAGTATAGGTACATGTAAAATGATTTCCTAAATACAATTGATATGTCAAAAGTTTTTTTTCTTTTGTAATTAGTTATTATGTCTCTAATTGTTAGCAAAAAAAAAAAAAAAAAAAAGTTAGTATGTCTCTTTATTCTGATAATTAATGTTGTCTTGAATTTCTTTTGAAAAAATAATAGCAAATACTCCCTCCGGTCTTAATTATAAAACAAAGTTGATTTTTTTTGGAGAAATTAAGGAAGTGAATTAAATTATTTTAGAGTATTTATATTTATATTTTTTCCTTGAAAATAATTAATTTGACTAATAAACTAATATATAATCTAAGGATACTAAAAATATAAACACTCTAAAGTAATTTAATTGACTTCCTTAATTTTTCTAAAAAAGTCAACTTTATCTTATAATTAGGACCGGAGGAGTATTGTTTTGAAATTTCATAGTGAGAGATAAATGAAAATAATTTTTTAAAAAACAGGATAGAAAGAGTAAATTGGTATATGTATTGATTGATCACACTGTCTCTCAGTATGATATATATATATTTTTTTCCCAACCTCTCAGTATGATTATTATCGAGCTCTGTATCCCAGCGTGAGAGTTACAAAATCATGCCCACATGCATGTGGGGAGGGGCATACGCGCAGACAGGTTGGCAAGAGGGAGTTAAAAATCATGAAACATAACTTTTCCCTTCATATTAATTTAATTCATACTCTTTTATCTTATTTTTTATTTACATTTTCATTTCAACAAAAATAGAAAATATACAAGGATGTCATTTTAGCATAGATTTTTTAAAAACAAAATTTTAGCACATATCCTTCCAACATATGCGCTCTGTATTAGTTATCACAATATTTTTTTCGGGTGACAAGTAAAACTGAATTAGTTGTCTACTTGTCTTGTTCCATACTTTTAATTTTGTAATAAAAAAGAGCACTTAAACAATTTAATTACTAATGCCTTTTTTTTAAAAAAAAAAAATCAGATGTTCACCTCAACTTGAAAAGAAATTTTACTCTTCAAAGTTCAAGCCACGTAATAATAGTTGGGTTGGGGAACCGGATGATGATAAAAAAAAAAAAAAATATATATATATATATATATATATTTATATTTATATATATAGAATATAAATTGAATATTTAATTGTCATCTTCCATAAGTGAAACTGGTCTCGATGTCTGAAAGTGAGCATGGAAAATGCGTACGTGGGACCACCATACCATATAAATATCTCCGCTATGTACCCCACGCTTCACTGAAGTGAGCCTCAACTCTTCTAAGTTGTAACCGTTATTCTCTCTCTTCTCTCTCCCCCTCCCCCTCGACGCACTCTGTAGCATTCGACGCCATTGATTTGCTCTGCAATTCTCGGAAGCTGAACGGTAATGACAACTAGATCGAGCAGATTGAAGCGGAAACTGGAACTGGAATCTCGGCAGTGCATAACGAAGAAGCTCCGGTCTAAGTTATATCGTCGGAGAAGATGCCAGATCTCTCCAGTCTTGCTTGCCTCCAAGAAATTCAAAGATTCCGAGGCGAATGTCATTTCAATGGATTCGAGCTCTTGCTCTCGCTATAATGGCAAAGAATCATGCGATTCGACCAGAATATCGGTTGATTCGTGGAAGAATATGATCAACAAATTCGGAGATGATCTTCCGAAGGATAGATGCAAAGAGTTCTGGAGGATTTGGAGATCTGAACAGCAAAAGGATGGTGAGATGGAGGTGTCTGAGTCTTCGTGTGTGGAGTCGAATTTTGGAGTTGGTGAACAGAGGAGTCTGGTGTTGAAATTTAGGAGCGGAAAAGAAAGAAAGAATGTGAAAGAAACCGAAACAAATGAAGGTTCTGTAGCTTTTACGAAATCGGAGACCACTTGCGATGAGCAATGCTCTGCCGGTGATTCCAAGTACGGAACCGCGAGTCTTAAAATCTCATCGGAGATAACGGGAAACGATGTCGTTCCAGCTGGTTGTTGTGTTCTTGAGATGTCTGGAGAAGCAGGAGAGGAGACGTTCAGAGGAAAGGAAAACGGATCATCTGAATTAGAGTTCTCTCAAGTTTCCGGAAATCACCGTGCTAATGCGAACACAATCGAATTAAATGCGCAATCGAGCATACAACAGGGGTCAAATCATATAATCGACGATTCCGATCTAACTTGCACAGAGCAATTCTCGTATGCTGACGTCTCAGAGTATGCTTCTACTCAGGGGACAGACTATCCTGATCAAGACTCAGATATATTTCCTGAAAGCTCAGAGCTAGAAATTTCGGATTACTTTACGGATTCTGGAAGTCAATTCTCAGAGGACTCCGTTGCTGGAAATGTCTCTCCAACATTTTCTTTGTTTATTCAGTACAACAACGAGTTTTCGAGGTTGACTTCACCGGATACTGGAATTGCTCTATGCGTCGAGGATGATACCTCACATCAACCAGAAGTATGTTTTGTTGCTTAAGCACAGATTGGTGCTCAAATTTGTGGTCTGCAAAGGAAATTAAGATGGCCATGATTTGGGATCCAATAGTAGCATATTTTCGTTTTGATTTTTAAAATAATCATTCAATTTTCACCAAAAAAGCCCTATTTAATTTATTTCCATTACGTTATTATCCGGGATGCTCAGGAATTTGATAAATTTGATTTTAGTTCTTGAGGTTTGAAGATGCGGAGGTTGAAGACAGCTACCAAATGCTCAGAAAGAGAGAACGGGAGCAATTGGTTTTGTGCAAATATGCAGAGAAGTACTGTTCCAACACCACCCAATACGGCAAGCTCGTTCTTCAGCAACGCTCGCAAATGGTCCACTGGATGGTTGAGGTTAGTCAAATTCGGAGCCCTGCTTCAATTGTTAATTTCTCTTATGCCTCAAATAACTAATTTATCGCCGTAATTGACATAATAGAGAACCCCTCTGTTTCTAATGGCCAGCTATTACGCTGTGAATCATTTAATTTGCACAATAGAAAGCGTTCGAATAGCTAGACAAATTAAAACGAGTGAAAAGTAAATTTAAACCTGTGTGAGGGACTAAATATTCTCTACACGTAGACTCTTTGAAGACCATCTCTTACTTCAAATTTCCAATGGTAGATTGTTTTTAGGACGGCTTTATTCCGGCGTACTTTAATTTCGGTGAGTGGTAATGGCAAGCATGCAGTACACTTTTCTCGTATCTCTGTTGGTTTTTGACTTTCGAGTTCTGCCACGACGTCATTGCTTTGTTAACTGTTGGGCTTTACAACATTGCTTCGTTGAAGACTCGAAAACAAACACAAGAGAGGGGCAGTATTGTCATCCTTTCGGCACACTCAGTAACACGTGACACGCATGCTGCATGCATTGTGTGGCAGGAGTTTTGCCGGGAGCACAGAAATGGCAGTTATACAACGTGCCTCCGTTGTTATAACCATAACCAGATGCTCTAACTTTTAATTTTAAATTTAAATTCAATAAAAGTTGGATATCATTTATAATAAATTAATTTAATTGAGTTTGAAAAAATTAAATTATTTTAAACAATGATCAGGGAACATTTTTTAACATTGAATAATTTAATATTATTTAATTACTTTCGGGAAAGAATATTTCATTTCTCACATAGTAATTTTATTTTTAACTAAATTTTATATTTGAAAATAAAATAATTACCTTTTGATCTTAGACAGTATCAAAGTCATTACTATAATAATTTATATGTTTACAAAGTATAGTTGACGGAAGGGGGCCAAAAAAAAAAAAGAAGTCTCCGAAGTCATGGATTTCTATGTACAGGCCACTTTAGTCGGGCTCGTTCTTTCTCGTTCAGCACATACATGCCCCAAACAGTGTCACCCCCTATATATAAGAAAAGAAAGCATGTCTTATTATTGGAAGTTTGGAACTGGTATTTCTGAAGCTAGGGGTTATAGAATAAATGGAATTTGAATTGCTTGTTGATCTTGTGTGAAATTCTTGAGATGTAAAATTGGGTTCAAATGGGCAGCAATCTTGTCAAAAAGAACTTCAGCAAGAGACGATGTTTCTTGGAGTCAGCCTTCTTGACCGGTTCCTCAGCAAAGGATACTTTGAAACCAAACGGAACCTTCAAATTGTTGGAATAGCCTGCCTCACATTGGCCACGAGGATCGAAGAAAACCAGCCTTATAACAGGTAAATGATTTAACTTCTCCATTTCTTTCTTGTCCTAGCTGTCATGGGGTGACCAGTTGTTTTCATCATATTGAATTTAGCAGCCTGCTGGCGGAGTGATTGACTATAGAGCCCTTAGATTATGGACTAGAGAAATAGATTATTAATTAGTTGGCTGAAACTGAAGTGGAGAAATCATATGTAATGGAATCCCCAGATTAGTTGGGTTCATTTTCATTTGATTATATGCTAATAAGCTAACTTAAGTAAATTTGTTGAGCCTTGTAGCGTACGACAAAAGAATTTCTACATAGGAAGCACCATGTATAGTAGAAGTGAAGTGGTGGCTATGGAATGGGTGGTGCAGGAGGTGCTCAGCTTTCGGTGTTTTCAGCCCACCATCTACAATTTCTTGTGGTATAATATTTTTATATTTAATTACATTCTTCCACGTAGTCCCTATCTTATATGATTTTTTAAATAAGGTTCTATGGCCAGCTAATATGAGTAGCTAGCTAGAGGATACAAGCAAAGCGTTGAATTTATATTTATTTCAGCTATGTATCATATAACAGGTTCTACCTAAAAGCTGCTGGAGCTGACGCAAAAGTGGAGAAGAGGGTCAAGTTTCTGTCAACGCTGGCACTGTCCGCTCAAGAGCAGATGAGCTACTGGCCCTCAACTGTAGCTGCTGCACTTGTAATCCTGGGTTGCTTAGACATCAATGAAAACGCATCCCACAAAGTCATTGGGGTAATATTATTTCTGTACAATGCAGAATATATGTACTGAGGCTCTAATTGTTCTTAAATAGATCAAGTCAACGTACGGTTATACATCTTTTGACACTGCACGGTTAATCATAAAATCTGTGAGCAAGACCAGTTATGCCTCAATCATTCTAGATTCATTTTGGTCCTTGCTGAACATTTTTGTGCATAAATTTAACTCAAAAATATAACGCTTAGATAAAACAGGACCTCTCTGGTGATGACAATTCACAAATTTGTTTTTAGACTTCGAAGCTGAAGAATGATATCGTTTACATGGTTCACATCTTAAATTTGCCCCCTTTTTCGTTTGAATGGAATATTCAATATGTGATTTTAGGCCTTCCAGTATGAGAACTAATTGAGAATAAATCATGTAGTTAATTACTTTTATGGTTTTTTGCAGATTCACGTGAGATCAAAGGATGAGAATTTGCACAAATGCATTGAGGTATGGAAGAACTTTATTCTATTATTTTGTAGTCACAAACACTAGTGGACAACCAGAGGAGTCCTCGTAGTTGTACTATAAGTAATTTATACTATAAATTTCATTTTGCTTGTATTATTATTGGTATTATGTTGTAAATGAGAATGAGCTTAATATTCCTTTTTTATTGCAACAGGGTCTGGAGTGGTTGTTGCGCTATCTATGATAATGAAATCACACTAGCTTACAAGGAAGTCAATGCCGTGCTTATAGTTTCTTCCTGTTCGTTGAGAATTATTTTTACTGGTCTAAATACAAATGCAGCATAAAAGGAAGGTCATTGAAAATGGCCTTTCTTTGGCCTTGATGCCTGATCAAGAATATATTGAATAACATCTCATCATTCTTTAACATTTTTAAGAGAAAAATTACTTTCTTTTTGGCTCCTGTAACTGTTAGTTGTTATAAGCTGTCTGTAGTTATTAACACAGCAAATAGACCTCTTTTTATTTGTTGTCATTACAGTCAAGATAGATGTCTCATCTTTGTTTGCCGTCAAAACAATAGAAACATATATAAGGATAGAGAGCAAACTGTTGCTTGTTCTGAATCACAGAGCAAGTACCTCAGTTTTTTTTTTTTAATCTTGTGTTATGATTCCTTCTTTCCTAAGTAAGCATTTTCTTTTGTTTTCTCCTTGTAATGCTTTATAATAGTTTTCCTGATGATAAAAACAAATAAACTAGAAGAAATTTTGTCTTCATAAGGTTTTACCAACATAAATACAGATAATGAATTCTAGGTGTATTTCAGTTTGATCACCTAATTGCTTGTTTGGGTCCAATGGAGGGCTTTTTATTCATCTGATAAAAGGATTTAGATATCCCTGAAAAAGTTGCTCCCCTCTGAGAGATTTGCTGAAGGGCATGAAATGGAAGAATGACATTTTGAAGATTGTCTAAAAGCATTCATGAAATGCCTGACCCTTCCATCATGTTTTGAGACACAAAACGAATTCATTCAAATGGCTCCCTTATGTTTGATGATTCAATGAAATTATTGTAGAAAGAATGCACCAAATATACATATTTAAGACTCTCATTTTCATTATTCTCTCTACAGCACAGTCTACTCTCCACAAAATGAGGCCAAAAGACAATTACCATAGTTTTTACCACCTATATATTATCATAAATATTTTTGCCACCATTTTCCTCCTGATGTTCCATTCAGATAAAGTGAACAGTACCCCAAGGTACAATATAAGGATCAGCAAATCAAATGTCTACAAGATTTTGAAAGTCCCTCAAATCAAATGACTTTTGAAGGAACGACATTAGGGGCAAAATAAGAATAAAGACTTGTTAATTGAAATGTAATTAAGACTTCCTTTCAGATCCTGTGGAATATTAATAATAAATAAAAACTAATGTTATCCATTCAATATTGATTTATTAAAGAATAAAGAATTTAAGTCTGTCAAACAAGAAACAACCTTTTGATCATAACAAGTTTACAAAAGTCAAGAGTAGTAATCACCAAACAACAAAATTGCAGAAACTCAATGCTGAGTTGAGTATAAGCATTCAGAATATCAATCATACTGTACCGGTGAGAATGTAGAGAATTGGATGAAGTCAGTTCAATTCATGCAACCGCCATGGGCTGAATTGATCTCTTCCTTGTGAATAACCTCTTTCTTTTCCCCGTCAGCCTGTGCAACCTTCTCCTTTGTCATCGTGCCGACATCCCCGGCAACTTTTGCCACAGCAGAGAAGGTTCTTGACAAATATGAAGCTCCAGTTGAAACATAAGGATTACTCATGACAGCAGAAACAGCATTGCTAGCCTTTGGCCCAGCAACAGCAAGAGCAGACTTTGCTTTCTCAGAAACCTGAAACCTCTCATCCATCTCTCTCACCTTTTCATTCACAATAGCTGTTCCAATGCTTAATTTGTCAGTTAAACCAATTTTCTGGTCAATGGAAGCCACAGTTGCAGAAGCATTTGAGATCAACTGATGACGTTCATCAAAAGATTTTGCCTTGTTCAGTGCATCCTTTCCGATAGTTAAACTCTTGGAAAGCACCAAACTAGCCACATCTTCAGCTTTCTTCAATACAGCAGCAGGTTGCCTTATATCCTGAAGGGATCATTATGCATTAGAAGCTTCATCACAGGATTACCAGAATTTGATAAAAACAGAGCTTAATATCTACTCCCTCTGGTCCTTCATATTTAAAGAGTTGATCTTGGTCTTAAATATAAGACATAGTTTTCATATTTGTCAATTTTTTTCTAATTTACCCCTATTGATGCTCTTTCCACAATAATCAAGGAGGGAATTAAGGAAGATAACTAGGTATTTTAGAAAATACATGTCATATTAATTAAATTAACTAATTTTCTTAATCTAACAATAGTGAGCACAATAATGTTCACTATGACACCCAGATAATTTCGGAACCAGGGAAAAACATGTTCTCGTATATATTTAGACATGTTCATCATATTCAACTACATAATCAAGAGTGGCACAATGAATTATGATAATTAAACAATTGCAGGCAAGATATCTGACTAAATTTGGGCTTATGATCTGGTACTTACAGGGTTCGAGGGAAGATCTTCTTGAGGCAGCTGGTAATGCTCAACAAGTGCAATGCTGACGTACTGATCAGCTATTTTGGCACCCTATTAAGAGTGAGAAATATAGTAAATATTATTTCAACAAACAACTTACAGTATATATCTGTCTTTTCACTTTTTTCTAGAAACAATTAGTAAATTTATCAATGCAAAAAAATGTTGAAAGGAAATATACTGTCAAAAGTGATGCTGTATCAGCCCCCTGTGACTCCTTAAAGGTAACATAAGCAACCTGGGTGCTCTCATTTTCTCTGCAGAAAAATAAAGTGGATTTTAGTGTGCAAACATATTTTATGTTATCAGGAATGATGGGAAGTTTGGAATGAATGTTGCATTCCGTGGTCTTAAGGACACTACCATATAATCTTTGAAGAATGAGTAGCCATTGTCTCAACAATATATGAATGTAATGTTCAATGCCTATGTTTGGTACAATATGAAACCAATTCGTGTGATAACTCAAACCAGCCAAAGCCATAGGAGCCTCATATCCCCGCACTTTTAGCATTAAGTTTTATTAAATTGTAATTCATCCTCATAAAAACTTTTAAATGGCATAAAAAACTCTGAATATTGAAGATCACATCCTTTACCTCGGTATCGAACCTCATGGCATCCAAGGTATCAAGGAATGTGATGTTAACAATGTACCAAACCACACTCCTAATAAGAATGCATCTTGATATACACTCCCCTGGCCCTTAATATAAGTCAAATTTATCTAATTTAATTAGATTAAGGAAGTCAGTTGAGTTAGTTCATATGACATGTATTTTCTAAAACACTTCAGTCATCTTCCTTAATTCTCTCCTTCCATTTCCTCTTTGATTATTGTGGAGGGAGCTTCAATAGGGGTAAATTAGGAAAAGATTGATAAATATGAAAACTATATTTTATATTTAGGATCAAGATCAATTTCTAAAATATATCTTATATTAAAGACTGGAGGAAGTACAACAGAGCAGTTCTAACCTTTTCATCTCAACATGCTGAATATCGCCTGAGGAAGAAAAGAATTCTCTAAGGTCTATCTCAGAAGTAGCCAGTGATAGGTTGCTGACCTTAACTGTTTTTATCTGTAACAAGTAGAATAGATGAGTCAGCTTTGGAAATCTCCATTTGAGAGACAAGTAAAATCAGATGACCAACTCTTTAAATTTGTCATTAGTTAAAATATAAATATGGGGCAAACATAATTAACAATTACTGTTCTGGATAAATCTTAAAAATTAAACCAAAGGCCAGAATGTAGCATAACCTGAAGATACAAGATGTCAATGAAAGTAAACAGAAATTAATCATTTTTTAAACATGTTGAGTCCCTTATGCCTACAATGCATTTTTAAAAGTTACACTATCGATGTCAATGGCATGAAAATATAAATTTCACGTTGAATTCCTTACAATTGGTTCCTCAAACATCATAAAGCCAACCAATTTTATGGTATGAAAACATTTTCCTCACATCTGAGATCTTGTTTGTCCAATTTGGAGTGGCTGTAGACTGTGGAATCGCTTCAACATGTTGTTCAGTATGGTCCAAAGGGGCCTGCACATACATAAAATGATAAATTAGGTGTCCATAGGGTGATATTCCATAAGTCAAAAATCTTAACAATTAGTGGCATTAGGGAAAGAAAAAAAGTGAAGGAAATGAACCAAGGGGATCAGCCGTAGAACCTACAGTTCTGAATAAAACCATGGCAAAAAATAATAAATTACATGAAAGAAACAGAGGCGGGTTAGCAAGAAACAAAAACAAGTTGAGTGCTTTCTACAGAGCTTAAAAATAAAGCATGTACATAGATATGCTATTACTGAGTATGACCAACGAGTCAGAGTTCTACTGAAAAAGTAGGAATGAAAATGGAATTAAATTTTTCATAATAAACTTCAAGAATATATCTTAATGACTTGATATATTTGCATTTCTCACTTCCCTCAAAAACAAGCTGGCACCCCTTAGACCTGGGATGTATCACTCCCTCCCTTTTAAAGGATGTTCGTCCTTAAAGTTGCATCCGAACTTGTGCAGGCTTTGATACCATATCCTAGAAATAAAGCGCCAACTATCGTAGTAAAATCTTAAGCCGGTAGCAGGGGCGCACCCCAATTCTTTTAACTTAGATCAGATATGACACCAGTCTCTGCTAATTTTGGGTACCATTTGGCCCAACTTGATCCACACCCCCACCCTAGGACGTATCATCCCGCTCTCACTTGTTTTGAGGGCTAAATAATGCAGGCAAAGTGCATCAAAAGTAAAGGCTTTACATTTGATTGCAATTTATAAAGATAGCAATTAAAATAAGAATAACACCACCTCCAGAATAATCAAATAATTCATTCATGTGACATGTGTGAATGTATGATTCCAAATCAAAAATAAAATTTTTAACCACCCCTCCTTTTGGTAGATTCACCGGATGATTTTAATTTTGAGCAAGAGAAGAAAGAAGAAACAAGAATGCCATAATTAAATTGCAGCAAAAACATACACTAAAGAATAAAGATATAACTTGGAACTTCAAGAATAGGCTTCTTAAGTTAATACAAGCACAACTATGCATGACTTCGATCAACTGTTTGCATAGTAAATATACACGCAATTCTATAAGTAATTTTTTTTTTGGTCGAAACTATTCTATAAGTAATTCACTTCACCTGAATTTGAATTATCTTTTGTTTTAGTGAAAGGAGTTTCACTCACAAAATTAAATAAGATGTACAGAGGGGATCTGGTAAACAAGAACAAGGACTAGATCACAAAACAGTGAAAATGAAAACAATTAGACTACAAAAGATTACACAGTAAACCTATATTGTTAATATCACTACGAAATTCTCACTCTAAGAATGTGATTAATTAGCTAAACTTAAGATTTCATTGATAAAAGTGTAACGTAAGGATTAAAGGAGAATTCGAATCATCTTAATTTCAAGAGAGAGACTCACACACAACATGGGACCCCACACAACTGTCTGTTTCTCCTCCAAATTCCAAATTCGCATACGTTGATATATTATTTTGGAAAAGAAGCAAATAAGATCATCCAGAGTTTTAAAATCTTAATAAGATTCAATCTCTGTGTGTGTGTGTGTATCAAGTCACAACATTCCTAAACCATACACTAACGCTCATCATATTCGTGCACAACACAAGCCCTTATTCTAGTTATTTTTATTTTGCATGCGCATTATACATATCATTACGCTAAGTGGTTGATTTACAATTCTACATACGACGACACAATCGCCACGAAAACAAGAAGATCGAAAGAAAAAGAAACTCGTATTGGATCTGAATGCATGGAAGGAAGTTTCAGAGGGACAATGAACTTTACAAGTTCAAAATGCACAGAAATTAAAAGAGAAATGTGCGACGACCACAGCAGATCTAAACGAAAGGACGTCGAAATCGTCAAACTTACCGACATTTTGAGATCATGCAAGTTTCCCAGAAACAACGACGACAGTGGCGGCAAATAAGAATAATGTTGGTGAAGAAGAAGGAGAAGGAACAAAATGGTGAAGCTGATCAAACACAATATGGAGATTAGTTTTAATGTATGATTTATTGAATTGAAAAAATTGGTTAAAACTTTAAAGTGCTTGTTTCAAAATTTTATTCACCCAAGTGTAACTCATCTTAAGCAGGTGCAATTCTTTTTTTAATTGTGTGCAAAATATTTTTAGATATATGAGATGAGTTTATGAAGTTTCTTGATTTAGCATGGTTTCTCCTATTAATGAGTAAGGTACATCATTAAAATTATTAATCAAATTTGAGCAGAGTTATGTGGCTTCTCCTATTAATGAGTAACGTATGCGCTCGTGTAAATAGACTTGAAAATAATTTTTCATAATGTAAATGAAACAACATTATTAGCAAGCATTGATGTGTCAAGTTCTTGTTATATAATAACAATATCATTCCCCATCACATTCTAGAGATGCATTATTAAATGTTTCTTATAATAGTAAATGGTAATTGATGTTAAAAAGAAAATTACCATATCTAGATAATTACGTTATCTGGTTCTTTACTGGATTGATTATATTAAAAAAATCATTTTGTCTAATTATTTTCTTGAAATAAGGCGGATAGAAGTTAGAACCTTGTGAGTTTAAATTTTCAATGCATTAGATAAGAATAATGAGGAATTACGTTAATAATTTAGTTGTTATACGTGACTAAATTCTTTTTTAATGTTCTTCATTTCTAGACAATTTTAAAAAAGGAAAAAAAAAGATGTCATTTTTCAAGTGCCCATCCCACATCCAATGATCCAAATAACATCCATTATGTGTTAATCTCTTCTATTAGAAGAAAAAAAAAGAGTAAAAAGAAATAGATAGAGCAAATTGAAATCTGTAATCACTAAAAATCTCTTATTTGCCCAATACGGGCAGCGTTCGAATTGCCCACCAAGACAGATTAGCTTAATAAAAATTATCTTATTCAATTCCACTTTCACAGGGCACTCAGCAGTTCTGAATCTAAGCTCCAATGAAATGGTAAGATTCTGGCAAAAAAAGAAAAAAAAAAACGAAATGGTAAGATATAACAAAAATTTCATATTTTTTACAATGAAATTGATTAAATCATATTACAAATATCTTTGGAATTGGAAGTTCATCCAAGCCATCCTAATTTTCAATCTTTAGAATTCGAAATTCATCCTAGCTATTCTATTTCTCAATCTTTGGTTCAATCTCTGGAATTGGAAGTTCGTCCAAGCTATCCTAATCCTCAATCTTTAGAATAAGAAGTTCTTCCAAATAACAATACTTCTCAATCTTTATTATTGCAAGTTCTTCGTAATGTCTCTGCTTCACAATCTTTCCCAAACGTTTCAAATCAGCAGCATCTTCATGCCCAACAATATCAAATTGGGCCAACTTCTTCTCACTATCACCAATTCTTATAATTACCACCTCCCTCCAATAAAAGTTATCTTTCTTTAATCCATTCACTTGACAAAGAAATTAATGCTTTATCTCCATTAAGCTTGAGTGAAATTTATGTGATTCCAAAAAAAAAAAGAGCACAAGGAATGGGTTGAATCATTAGTTTTACCCATTTTGTATCATTTATTTTCCTACCTAGGGCGATCAAATGCTTAGTTCATTAGTTGTTTTTTAAATTATATTTATACCTCTTTTATAGGCAAAAGACATCAAGCAAGCAATGCAAATTGGAATATCAAAGGAGAATGATCATGGAGAAAAGGAACCACTTTATATCTTATAATCCCTCTGCATTTGTAAGTTTTCAACTCAATGAGTTTGAATTGGACATGACAAATTATTACACATTACTAAGTTTCTTTGAACTTGTTATCTTAAGGATTTCATTAATGTGCTCTCTACATATAGGACAAAATTATCTGGTTCAGAAACCATACACTCAATTTCTTATCAAACTCTGAATGCTTACAAGAGAATAGCTAGCTCCTATTTATACAATTAGAAAGGAAAAACACACTTATGAAAATAAACATTATGAAAATAAACATAATGATTCAGAAACCATACACTCAATTTCTTATCAAACTCTTGAATGCTTACAAGAGAATAGCTAGCTCCTATTTATACAATTAGAAAGGAAAAACACACTTATGAAAATAAACATTATGAAAATAAACATAATGATGCTAATAAAGCAAAAGGTAATGAATAAAGTCAAAAGAAAACAACCACCAAACATTCCACTACAACCACCGCCACCTCACTCTGTTTCTATCTGTTTCATCCTCCCGGGGTTGGACAGGACTCGTCCTCGAGTCAAAAAAAATATCATCATCAAGATACGGGGATAGATCAGGAGCCTTATGCTTGAGTAAAAACATCTTAGACTCATCTTTGGCTTTGATGTTTTTATCGGGTGGCAAAGGTTCGAGCTGAATCTTCACATTATCCTTCTTAAAGGAATATGTGTTTGTATGACCGTCGTACAAAACGTGTCGATCATATTTCCAAGGTCTTCCTAGAAGAAGATGACAAGCATTCATCAGAACAACATCACACCAAACTTCATCATGATACCTTTTACCAAGAGAAAAAGTAATAAGGCATCGTTTTGACACTTTAACAGCGCTTCCTTTGTTAAACCATTGGAGCTTGTATGGGTACGGATGATTATGGGTTGGTATTTGTAACTTTTCTACCATGTAGTTAGAGACTATATTTTCACAACTTCCGTTGTCAATAATGATGTCACAAACTTTACCTTGAGTAGTGCAGCGAGTATGAAAAATGTTGTGACGTAGCCAAGGCTCTTCTTCCTCTATGGCTGTATGCAAGCTTCGTCTAATCACAAGTGTTTCACCGTGATTAGGATGAATGGCTTCTTCATCAAAAATTGGCTCTTCATCAAAGACCGGCTCTTTATCAGGCATAGAATCATTTTCTTCTTCAAATATTGCAAAAGTTTCCCCTTCAATAATAGTAACAACTCTGCGGGTATGACATTCTGAAGCGATATGACCGAACCCTTGGCATTTGAAGCACTTAGGTGCTTTAGAGCTAAATTCTTTGGCAACCTTAGGTAGAGGCTTACTTGAAGAGCTAGGTTGATATACTTGTGTGGGCTTGCTTGAGGAGCTATGCTGATGCATTTGTGTAAGTTGATGCACCTGTGCTTCATGTCCCTCAAAAGGAATTTCAGTTGAGGAAGACGATTGGTAGGGAGGTCTTCTGATAAACTGTTTCTCGATACGGATCGCTAAGCGAATGACGTCGTCCAGAGTCCAGTATTGCTGGAGTTGTACTGGATGGGCGATGTTTGTATTTAATCCTCTGAGATATCGATCTATTGTTTGCTCCTCCCTCTCTTGTATATCACATTTCATCATAAGCTTCTCAAATTCCCTGGTATATTCCTCTACAGACATAACCTTTCCGCGGAGATTATGTAATTGAAGGTAATTATCTTGATAATAATTGTCGGGAAGAAACTTACTTGAGAGCTCGCGTCGCATCTTGTCCCACATTCTTATCTTGCTCTTTCCTTCTCTTTCACGCCTTCTTTTGAGATTCTCCCACCATATGGAGGCATGTTTCTTTAGTTTGATAGCGACAATTTTAACTTTCTGCTCATTTGGAATCTCTTTATACTCAAAGACCCGTTCAACAGTTTGTAGCCAGTTAATGAATTCGTCCGGTTGGAGTCTTCCCTCGAATTCAGGAATGGCTACCTTAATGTCATTAAGGCGGAATGGTTGTTGTCGAGGACGCTGACGGTAGTCAGGGGATGACGAACTGTGGCTATTCAAATCATCTTCTGAGTGGTCTCTATGAGTTTCGAGTAAGGCTTGCTGTTCTGTTATAGTGGTCTCTAGTTCTTGAATCCGGCGTCTCATTTCCTCCATCTCAATCTCCTGTCTATTCCGGCGTCTTGGAGGCATTTTGTAGTTTGTTGGACAGGTTATGACTTAAGTACGCAGTTATTAGGTACAAGGTAGAAGGTTAAGGGAAGTTCAGGGGGTCTGAAAAGTAATTTTGGCAGAATCTGGGGGTCAAAATGTAATTTCAGAAGTTAGGGGTCTGAAATGTAATTTTGGCAAATTCTGGGGGTCAAAATGTTATTTCAGAAAGTTCAGGGGTCTGAAATGCAATTTTGGCAAATTCTGGGGGTCAAAATATAATTTCAGAAAGTTCAGGGGTCTAAAGTGCAATTTTGGCAAATTCTGGGGGTCAAAATGAAATTACAGAAAGTTCAGGGGCATAAAGTGCAATTTTGGCAGATTCTAGGGGTCAAAATGAAATTACAGAAAGTTAAGGGGTCCTAACTGTAATTATCGCAGTATTTAGGGCACAAAACTGTAATTCTAACAAAATTCTGGCTGACCGTTATGCTGACGTGGCAGGGTTGACACGTGGCAGTCACTGATTCGTTTGACCCGGCGTTGACTGCTGATGTGGTCGTTGACTGGACTGGTGACGTGGCATACGCTGACGGTGAGGCTGGCGTGGCGATTTCGACACGTGGCAGTATGTGATTGGATGACGTGGCGTTGACTGGTCAGACTCTGCTGACGTGGGCGATGATGCGGCACTGACGTGGAGTCGTTTTCAACCTTTGGGCGCGTGGAGCTTTGTTGACGGCGCGTGGGACACAGAGTTGGCGCGTGACGGCGCTTGACGGCGGTTCACAGCGGTAGCTGAAGCTTGTCCTGGGTTTTGGAACGTTCTGAAGATGATGGCGGGGTCAGATTTCTGAAAATCCGTCGGTAGGATGGAATTTCGCACACCCTGTTTTTCCAACGGTGTTTCTCTCAATCCTATTCCTCACTCTCTCGTTTTTTCTTCCTCTGGAACAAAGCTCTGATGCCAAAATGGTTCAGAAACCATATACTCAATTTCTTATCAAACTTTGAATGCTTACAAGAGAATAGCTAGCTCCTATTTATACAATTAGAAAGGAAAAACACACTTATGAAAATAAACATTATGAAAATAAACATAATGATGCTAATAAAGCAAAAGGTAATAAATAAAGTCAAAAGAAAACAACCACCAAACATTCCACTACAACCACCACCACCTCACTCTGTTTCTATCTGTTTCATTATCAATCAAGGAAAACCTAGGATAAGCTAGGGTCTAAACATGTCGTTGGACCATGGACACAAGTTAAGCCAAGGTTGCAAACATGTCATTTGACCTTGAACAGTGTGCACACAACATGAGTTAGCATATTACATGACATGGTGCATTACATATTTATTTTCATATTTTATATATCGAAAAAGCATGTTACTACTGAGATTCACTCGAATCTCACTATTTATCAAATTGAAAAACATTCCAGCAGAAACTAGTGGCTCTAAGGGAAAGATGGGGGCTACCGGTGTGTTGAATCCCGGTGTGTACCAGAGCGGTTGTGAATGTCTATATTTGTACTTTTGCTTTCTTTTGAGCACTTTGTACATTTGTGTATATATTTCAAACCCTGCAAGGATTTTCCTATATTATAAATAAGTACCTAATGTTAGTATATATCCACTATTTCTGAATGCCTTATGGAACTATGCATATCAAAATATTAAGGGGTTTGGCATGTTACTTGTAATAATAAATGGTAATTGATGTTAAAAAGAAAATGACAATATCTAGATAATTACGTTATCAGGTTCTTTATCGGATTTTTTTTTTGACGACTTTATTGGATTGATTATACTACCTCCGGTCCTAAATATAGGATAAAATTTGTAATGCAAATTGCACTACAAACTTTATCCTATATTTAGGACCGGAGGGAGTATTAAAAAAAAATCATTCTGTCTAATTCTTTTCTTGAAATAAGGCCTATAGAAGTCAGAACCTTGTCAGTTTAAATTTTCAATGCATTAGATAAGAATAATGAGGAATTACGTTGATAATTTTGTTGTTATACGTGACTAAATTCTTTTTTAACGTTTCTTCATTTCTAGACAATATTAAAAAAGGAAAAAAAGATGTAATTATTCAAGTCCCCACCCACATTCAATGATCCAAATAACATCCATTGTGTGTTAATCTCTTATATTAGAAGAAAAAAAGAGTAAAAGCAAATAGAAAGAGCAAATTGAAATCCGTAATCACTAAAAATCTCTTATTTGCCCAATATGGGCAGTGTTCGAATTACCCACCAAGACAAATTAGCTTAATAAAAATTATCTTATTCAATTCGACTATTCACAGTGCACTCAGCAGTTCTGAATCTAAGCTCCAATGAAATGGTAAGATATCACAAAAATTTCATATTATTTACAATGAAATTGATTGAATCATATTACAAACATCTAAATAAATTAAGCTTCAAGTTAAAATTAACCTCACGTCTTTTTGTTTTCTTCTCCTAATTTTCTGACATCGCTCACTTATTATATATTTAAAAGAACCTCACTCACACACATTTCACTCAAAACTTAACTATATACAGACCTCTCACTGAGTTTTACAGACCCCGCCAAAAGTGTATGAACAGAAGCTGAGCTCCTCAAAAGTAAACCTTAGAATAAATTTTGATGAGCATAATTTACTCCTTCCTTGAAATTGTTGTTTTAACACCCCCTGGAAGTTTTAAAACAGAAACATAGAAGCTTCAGAAATCCAATGAAGAGAGCAATCTCTATCCCAGAGAAAATAGGCCGGGCAAAATCATTAATGACATTAATAATAATCACCCAAACCCAGGGTCTACAGATCAAGAAAGAAATAAGGGGAAAGAACATATAGTTTGTTGCATACCTTCATCTTCTTCAGGTATGATTTCCTTTGGCAGGTTAGATGCGGCATGGTATTCAAAACTACAAATCAATTCAACACACGCTTATAGTGATGGATAAGAATCTTAAGAAAGCTTCAAGAAATAATGAAACAACAGGTGACATAAAAGTAACAGGTGATAGTTTCATTACCAATTGGAGAAACCCAATTTGAGTTCATGATTAGAAGCATTCTTGGTGGCTTTAACTAACACAGTCATAATTTCTGTCTTTCGTGTACTAACCATGAGTAAATCATACTCTGTTGGGATTATTATTGCAAAAAAAGTTATCACTTAGGACACTGAGATACATCTTCTCAACAGCTGCAAGGGTAATCCTTCTTTTGAGTGCATCAGACTCCGGATCAACAATGTAAATGGAAAACTCGGTAATTAACAAGACACGGCGTTTCATCTTCCCAGAACTTGTTAACCTCAAAACTTTATCTGCAAAAAGAACTCGCATGTCTCCTGTGTTAAAAGGAAATGGAAAACAATTCAGGATTTCATGGATTGTTACCTTATTTGTCGTGCATCACTCCCTCTAGAGTCTCTGTATCATTCCCTCATTGACAAAAACTGAACAAAAAGCTTCTTGCTCGTTACTGTTTAAATGTCAGTAACTTGAATATTTTTAAATGCGCCTTAGCTTCCAGAAAGATGGTAGATGATAACCACATGAAATTCAAAGCCTTTATAAGTTTAAATTTTGCCATAGTATAACAATAGTTTTAGTTGGTTGTTCATATGATTAAAAATTAGCATCACCATCCAAAAAGCTTAATCATAAACTTCTCATCATGGTTGAAAACTTATTACATGGTCCTTTTACAATCAGTTGCAGCCAACAAAACTCTCGGGTTTTTAATGATTACATAACTTCAACCAATGCAATACTCAATGGTGAGATGATATTTGTTCAGACAATGGTGAGATTATAAAGAAGCACTACAAATATCTCAAGCATTAAACTATAGCATGAAAATATATTCACATTGGGGCATATATTTGGGAGAATCACATTTCAATCACCTGTAATGAAATTGTTGATATTTTGGCTCTTTGTTGTTGAAATTTACAACTACTATATATTCTACTGACAATTTTTTTTGGGGAAGTAGTGTAATATCCCAAATTTAATGAAGGTTAAAATTTTCTAAAAAGGAAATTTAAATGGGAATTTGTTAATAAGTCAAATTATAGAACCTACAAAATTTAAAGAATCTTAAATTAGATAATGGGAAAAAAAATTAGGGCTTAGTGTGTGCATCTAATAGGATAAAATTATACCTATATATAAATATATATATTAAAAACACACACAAGTATAAGCAATATAATATTCTTACCGACACACAAATGGACAATACACACATTAACAAACAATTAAATCACTCATCCTTTTCTTCATTTGGATGGAGTCACAAGAACCCCACAACACCCTCCCACTCTCTCAACACACAACAACACATGCTTCACTCTATTTCACTTTAATAATTGGACAACATCCACATACTCCTCATTTCTCCATTTTCTTTCGGCAATTTAGCTTTGCATGTGTATAGTGGAAAGATAGTGCACACTCATCACAATCAATTGTCCACACTTCTTTTTGTTTGAATTGGCAGACACCTCAATTCACTCTCAATCACATACATATTAATTAAAGCATTCTCTTACTCTCTCATGTAATCAATTCGGTCAAAGCAAAAGAAAGAAATAGAAAGAGTGAAAGAAATAGAGAAAACAGAATAGAAAAGAGAGGGAGAGATGTGAGAGAACTGGAGGAGGAGGAAGTTATGTTGGAGTAGAGGAAGAAGGAAGCTCTAAATCTTACATGCAACCACTGATCCTTGTATAGGTGAGTCTCCTACACATTTATCTTCATTTTCCCATTGGATTTGAGGTTGTTTTCTGGGTTGTTAGTTGCTGGAATTGAGAAAATTCGTCGGAAAATTCTGTCACTGAAAAGTTGTTAAACCAGTGATTGTGTGACCATTTGGGGGTGAATCTTGAGGTTCTTTGGTTCTGAAATTTGATCATTAACCTCAGGACATATGTGTAGGAGAGTATAGAGTTAAAATTCGTGAGGTTCAAAGTATAAATTCATGTATACATGTTAGTTTTCTCAAATCTGTTTTGCTGTCCGAAAAACAGAGTACATACCTGAAACTTGTAAAATTCGTAAACAGAGGCTATAGATGGAATTTTCTAATGGGTCTTTTTTAATAGATATTTTAGGATGTGTAGTTGATGATAGAATCAATAAAAGTATAATTTGGAGTGAAAATGGATGAGTTCTTGATTTTTGAAGTTAGACTGTCAAAACTGACGTTTTTTGCAGTCAGTCAGATTCATGTTGCGTTTTGACCAGACAAACATTAGTGAAAAATTATGAAATTTTACAGGAATATATTACACATTCATATCTTTCCAATGAGTCCAAGAACGCATTGTTTTGATATCTGTAGAGAGATTTATGATTTTTGAAAGTTAAGTCAGTAACAGAGAACATTTTGGACGTTCAAGTCTAGCAGTTATGATTTTCGATAATTCTGGGAAATATCAGATAACATCTAGTAGTTTTGGGTGTTTTTCCATGGCAAAAAATTTTAGAACACTCCATTTCAATTTTTGTAGAATTAGTTATGATTTTTGGAAGTTGAGCTATGTTTTTGAAATGCAATATAGAACATTAGTAGTTGGCTGAATTTCTGGGTAAAATGTGTAATCAGAAATTATCTTTGGATATTTTTTCATGAAACTACATTTAAAGAGCTTCATTTAGGCTTTGGAATCAGTCAATTTGAAATTTTCTAGAATTAGTTATGAATTTTCAAAGTTGACTGAAAATCTGTCAGTTTCTGGAAAATTGTGAAACTGTCGTTTAACAGTGATTTTGCAAAAACCGAGGTTAAAAATGGATTCCTTGAGTGAAAATATATTAAAATAGCATGGGTTAAATTTTCTGATAAAGTATAGTCGGACCAGGTACGGTGGGGCCGGGACCGGGTCCCAGGGGCATGTTGGTAATTTTTTCAATATAGACTAATATAACCACAAAAAATATTATGGAAGTCTCTAAAGAGGTACATGAATGAGTTTTAACTTAATTCTTGTACATTTAGAATTTTAGGACCGAATTAATCGCCTGAGCCGTTGGCACGTAGTTCGAGGAACTATTCTTGTGTAGCAAAAAGGGACATACGGTAGTAACTCTATCTCTCATATACTATGTGAATGTTGATATGCTATATGTTGCTATATTTTATGATATGAACACATGCTTTGGACACTCTACCTAGCTGTGGTATAGGACTCAGCTGAGGTACCCGAACATGTAGGAGATCCAAACAATCATTTGGCCCTGAGTATTGTGTACACACATATTATAGTATGAATTTTCATTTTTACATTATATGGTGCATTGCATATTTAATTTTCCCATTTTATATGATGGATTATGTGTTACTACTGAGATTCCTTGAAATCTCACGTTTTTTCATAAATAATAAATGTTTCATTGGGAACCAGTGGCTCCAAAGGCAAAGTGGTAGACATGGGCAATTGAGATGTGCAAGTCCCAAGATTAGAGTTATTTGGTTATATTAGTTTAATTTTAATATGTTGGATATTTTGGACAAAATTTGTACATATTATCAAATCCTGTTGGGAAGACTCCCGTATGTAAATTTGCACTTAATATCAGTATGTTTGTGCTATTTTTGTATGACTGTGGAATTGTGTCATTATTACTCTATGAATATCGAAATGTAAACAAGTGTTGACAAGCAGAATCACACATCAGAAATATTTCTCATCAACTCACTGTTAAAAGAAATAATGTGGAACAAAATGGGCAGACATTAGAGATCCATACACCCCTTTTGGGGACTTGGGATTATGTGTTATGAACCGTTTGCAATAATAACCTGAGGATAATGACCTTAATTACGTGTAGTTGTATGCTTCTTAAGCAACTCAAACCTTGTAAACCTTACAAGTCATTACGCTCAACCCATGGATGCAACTTTTTCCATTATATAAGGACTCAAACTACTAAAAGGAACCTATAAAAAAATCTGCAACAAAAAAGTTAACGTCCTCGCTGCAGCATTCAGGCAAGCTAAAGTCCAGTCAGCCTTGTTCTAAATTACTATCACTTATCCTAAATAGAAAACGAAAATGACTTTTTTTTTGGAGAGATTAAGGGGACTAAATAAGTTACTTAATCATATCATATATTATATATGATTAAATTATATACCAGTTTATAAGTAAGATAAATTATTTTGAAGAAAAAATGATAAATATAGATACTTTAAAATAATTTAATTAGTTTCCTTGATCTCCTTAAAAAGATCGGGTCTCGTATTTAGAAGATGAGATAGTAATAAGCTCATGATATTCCCACTGCTCGGCCAGTCATCCTTCATCAGATGGCCCAAAACAAATTTAATGCCATTTCTTTTTCAAGAAAAATAAAAGGAAAACACAGTAAAGGTGCTTTAAAAATATAAGGCAAAAACAAGCCATTCTTCAAACCAAGTCTTCAGGATCCAATGGACAAGATTTTTCTTATTTACTACGTATACGACAGATAAATTTAGAAACACCATATTCAAACATCTTATGAACAGATTTATATAGCCATGAAGATTCTGGACTCTACAACCTACGAACAAGAGTTCCAAATTACGTAAACGCAGCCAAGGAATAAGTAATTGCATTTAATTAGACCTAACCTTGTTTCTGCAAAATCTTCAATAACAGCGGATGAGAAGGCATGCCAATGTAGTCTCCTTTATAATCTGAAATAAAGGAGGCCGCTCTTCGAAGCTTTAATCCCATGAACGGGTCTTCATCGTCGGCGTAGACATGGCTATTGGTAGCTTCAAGTCGCGCGGTTGCTTGGCGTTGATCGTCGCAGTCGGGAATGTTGAGCTTAGGAGGGAAGGGATCATCGGCGGGCAAAACGACGTCGTCGTTCTTGGAATCGGGCTCAGATTTGAAATTTGATATCGGATTCTGTCTCTTCAACCTGAAACTTTCCATCATCTTGATGCCTTTCCTCGGGGATGTCGCAGAAAGCAGCGAGTTTGGCGAATGCTACTATGCATGCAGGCTGTAACGGACTTCTTTCTGAGATCGTCTTCAAATTCACATGGCTTCTTCCCATTAATATTATTTTTTTATCCAATTTTTTTTTTAAAAAAGGGAAATTTAAAGAAATTAAAGGATGGAGAAAATAAAATTTATCGTAAATGACTGTAAAAATTGTAATTATATAGATGAACCAAATATTGACACATAAATTTAAAAGTACTAAATTACACTTAACTAACATACTGGGTTATCCTTTTTTATTTAGGAAAATTTTACTCAATGACCCCATGGGCAATTAATATCCACTGGGTCTCAATAAATTCTGTTTTTTTTTTTGAGATACAAAGGCAAGCAAAGCTTGATAAAGTTACAAGATCAAGGGCTAGACCCCAAAGATTGTTCATGTGGCAGCAAACCACACTCTAACGCAAAAAGACGGATACATTCTGCCGGCGGTGACCGTAATTTGGCATAACTCTGGGTGCTATAGTGAGCCGATCGTGCAAGGTAATCTGCACAGCGAGTATTCTCCCTATATGTATGGAAAATCTTCAAGTCCCAGTCTGCACAGATAAGGGATTTGGTATCAAAGATGACGTCGTGCAAAGGGTGATCGATCTCACAATATGTTGACAGTAAGTGGATGGCCTGAAGTGAGTCGGTGAACAGTCTGATTTTCTTGAAACCCAACTGCTTACAAAGGTGCAGCCCTCGATGGATTACGTGGATTTCCGCAGCAGTTGGGAAAGAGAGTCCTAACTTCTGTTGAAATCCACGTACCCAGTTACCTTGGTGGTCGCGGATGACTCCTCCACAGGCTGATAGACCATCGCAAGCAGTTGAACCATCTACGTCAATTCTAATATAATCCTCTTTCGGGGAAAGCCGGTTAAGAAGACCTCTTGTTAACTTCAGGAAATTCTTACTAGAATTTCATATTTCATCCTGTTTTACTTCACTTTGGGTGCATAAGTGGGCATTTGAAAGGATTAAAGTGATGAATTTTGTTTTTCCCATGCTATGCACAGCAGAATGAAATTGTGGAGGACATTACTCACTAACGACTATGAATGTTTAACCATGTGTGCAAGTTCTTTGTGTAAACTGGTGCAGATTCAGTCATGGCTAGCCCAGAGGAAGCTACATGCAGTGAGAAGGAGAGAAAGGAAGTTGAATCTAACAACCATTTGAAGGAAAGGCAAGCTGGGAGAAGAACAGAGCAGAACAGAAGAGAAGATAACTCTGTCAAAGTCTGGGGCAGCAGCCCACCATCTCTTGGGCTGCGGCCCATGAAGGCAACATGAGCACAGAAACTCTGGGGCCGCAGCCCACCATCTCTTGGGCCGCGGCCCATAGAGTGGAGGGCCGCGGCCCAACCCTGAAAATAAAGCCGCGCGTTCTGACATCTGAGAAGATATAAAAGGAAAACCCAGGGTTTTGAAAAGGGGTTCCCCATTTTTGGAAAGACCGACAGAGGCGGCTAGAGAGGTGCTGAGAGCTGGGAGCTGCTAGAAGCAAGGAGAATCGAGTGAGCTAGAAGATTGGAAGAGATTTCACTCCAGTTTTCTCGACCCTTTTGTATTCATTCCTTTCTCCACTGTGATTCTATTATGGCTACTTTTACTCTTGTTATTTGTAATCCGTTTTTGAACATGAGTAGCTAGTTTTTCTCTTTCTAGGATTGTTCTACTCTGTTGTATGGATTAAACTCGAATTCTTCTTCCTCTTCTTTAGCTAATGGTATATATATGTTGATATTCTCTGTTTTCACTGATATTCATGAATTGCTAGCACTATGAACAACATGTTCAACTAGATTAAGCTTGAGAGAGTTAATCTAATTGAAGAACGTGGGGAGAGTTATGCTAGACTTGAAGTTTAAAGAGTTAAATGGATGTTTAGTTAATAACATAGAGATATAGTTATTAACCTAGCATTGTCAAAGTAAGGAAGTTGTGTAATGTTTATTTTCCCTTAAAGGCAGCAAGAGATTGTGTATCTAATCGGAAAATATATGTTTGGTTATGACTCGAGAGAGCTTAACCATTGGCTATCAAACCTTAGACTGACATATATATATATATATATATATCCCATAAACAGTAATATCGAAGAGGAAGTAGATTGAGTTTATGATATACAAAGGAAGCGAACAATCCTAGATACACTTTACTTGATTGATTCCACAAGAAGCATCCTCTGTTCAGTATTTTTCTTAGTTGTTATCAGCACATCTTTTGAATTTGTTGTTCTCACACTCAACATTTTGTTTGATTCAACTTAATCAAACACGTCAAGCCCTTTGTTTAACTAATTTGTTATTCAAATCCTCGAGGGAACGATCTCACTTATCACTATATTACTTGACGCGATCTGTGCACTTGCGGTTGTGAACAAGTTTTTGGCGTCATTGCCAGGGATTGGTGTAACAAATATTTTAGTTGACCTTAGGCTTATGTTAGTAGATTTCGCTTGATTCTTTAGTTAGAGTTATAATTTTTCTGTCATTGTTTTCTGAATTCAATTTCACTTGTTTTAGCTTGCTACTTGCTGTTTTGTCCTTTTCACAGGTATCAGTCCAGTTCATGCAACATTTGCAAGGAAACGAATTGATCGTGGTACTTGACGGATTACCGCACATTGAAGAGGAACCAGAATCAGCAGCAGAATTTGAGTCTGGAACAGAATCAGCAGTAGAATCTGAGTCTGGAACTAAAACTGAAGCAGAATCAATGGCAGATGAATATGATAGAGCCACTGTCAATGATTTCGCTAGCAGGAACATGAGAGGAACTCAATCATGCATTTGAATGCCAGAGATGCAAGCCCACACTTTTGAGATCAAATCGGTGATGATAACGTTGTTGCAAATGCATGGGTTGTACCATGGCCTTTATAATGAAGACGCCAACAAGCATTTAATGTATTTCTTGGAGGTGTGTGACTCCTTCAAGCAGAATGGTGTTCCTCAAGATATACTGCGGTTGCGGCTATTCCCTCTCTCTCTTCAAGGGAAAGCTAGAGATTGGTTTAACAATCTCCTGGAAGGATCCATAACCTCTTGGGCCGATCTTGAAGCTAAATTTAGAGCTCGATTTTTCTCCGATGATAAATCAGTGGAAGCAAGGGATGAGTTTCTAAGCTTTAGACAACAGTCGGATGAGCATTTATATGCCGCATGGGAAAGGTACAAGATGCTAATGAAACAATGCCCCAATCATGGGGTGGACTAGTGGGTAGTAATCCAGATTTTCTGCACACGATTGAATCCTCAATCTAAAGCAATGGTGGACTCTATGACTAATGGAGGTTACCGAAATGTGCCTGTCAATGAAGTTTTCAGACTTTTGGATCAATTATCTGCAAATAACACCCAGGGAAATGATAGGAGAACTTCAACTACCCCAGCCCTACTCAACACAAAAGAAGACTCTTCATCACAAATTGCCACAATTTTGTCTGCTTTGAACAAATGCTTTGATGTCTTAGAGTCTCAAATAAATAAGGGCAATACTCGTGGTGTGCATTCTGTTCAGTCCACTCTGATTGTATGTGAGCAATGCAATGATGTCCACATGCCGGACAATTGCCCTCTCTACATGGGCACTGAATCTGTCAATTATATGGGCAAATTCCAAACCTTCTCAAGGTAATCCATACTCACAAACTTACAATTGTGCTTGGAGAGCTCATCCCAACTTCTCTTGGAGTCAAGGTAAGACCTTGAACCCTCATCATGAGTCTACTTCTGGCACCAAGCCGGTCCCTCCACCAGGTTTTCCAATGCAATCAAGGCAAGCTCCTGTGAAAGAAGAAGAATCCAAGACCGACAAAATGTTGTCCCGGATCTTAATCGAAGTGGAATCTTCAAGAGGTGAGAGTAAGGCTACCTTTTCTCTTCATGAATCTGCTATTAAGAACCTTGAAGTTCAAGTGGGGCAACTAGCTATACAAGTAAACGCCATGGCTCGAAACGGTCTCCCAAGTGATACCATCCCTAACCCAAAGAGGGGTGGAAAAGAAGAATGTAAGGCCATTCATTTGAGAAGTGGCAAGGTGCTTCCGAACATGCCTAGCTCGAGCACAACGGGACCAAAGCAAGATGAGCAAGTGGACATTGAAGTTGATGAGGAAGAAGTCATAACTCCAGAAATTACTGTGGAAGACGAGGAAACAAAAAAAGAGAAAGCATACTGAGGGCGGATCGGATGATGTTGGCAAGAGCAAGAAGAGGGAACAAGAGCTGACTAATGAAAAGAAGAGCAAACCAAGCTCTTCCACTGTCATGCCTCCCTTACCATTTCCTCAAAGATTCAAAAAGAAGGAGGAAGACGCACAATTCAAGAAGTTTGTGAATATGTTTAAGCAACTACATGTCAACATTCCTTTTGCTAAAGCATTAGAGGGGATGCCTAAATATGCCAAGTTCCTAAAGGATGTGTTGTCTAAGAAGAGGCGATTCAATGAATTTGAAACTGTAGCTTTAACTGAAGAGTGTAGTGCCGTGATCCAAAGGAAGTTACCCACCAAGTTGAAAGATCCGGGTAGTTTCTATATCCCTTGCAACATTGGAACAAATTTCAACGGTAAAGCTCTTTGCGACTTGGGTGCTAGCATCAATTTGATGCCTTTGGCTGTTTTTAACCAATTGGGGCTAGGAGAACCAAGGCCTACCACAGTTACCCTTCTATTTGCTGACCAGAGTATTTCTAAGCCTAGAGGAATTATTGAAGATGTTTTAGTGAAAGTAGACAAGTTCATCTTCCCAGCAGATTTTGTGGTGCTTGATTGTGAGGTTGATTAGAAGATCCCACTCATTTTAGGCCATCCATTTTTAGCTACAGCAAGAACTCTGATTTATGTGGAGAAGGGGGAAATCACTTTGAGGGTGGACGACAAAAAAGTAATCTTTAACATGCCAAAAGCTTTAAAGTTCCATGATGATTCAGCTTAATGTTCATTTGTTGATATATTGGACTCACTTGTTCCCCAAGAGTCCTATGCTCCTATGATCAAAGACCCTCTAGAGGCATTTCTAATTGGGGAAAAGAATCTGGATGAATTTGATGAAGAAGTTATTGCAAACCTTTTTCCTATGGAAGCATTCCCTCACTCAAGACAAAGGAATTTTGAGCCACTTGAGGTGGCTGAGGCGTTGAGCACTCCTTTGAAGCCTTCTATTGAAGTTCCACCATCTCTTGAATTGAAGCCCTTACCATCTTATCTTAAGTATGCCTACTTAGGAGATGCCGACACACTACCGGTGATTGTCTCTTTCGATCTTTCGAATCTGCAAGAGGAAAAGCTCCTACGAGTTTTAAAAGAACACAAGCAAGCCATAGGTTGGACCATAGCGGACATTAAGGGAATCAACCCTTCGATGTGTATGCACAAAATCTTGTTAAAAGATGATCATAAAACTTCTATTGAGCATCAAAGGCGATTGAATCCAATCATGAAGGAAGTGGTCAAGAAAGAAATACTTAAATGGCTCTCCGCTGGAATTGTGTACCCTATCTCTGATAGTTCATGGGTGAGCCCAGTCCAATGTGTCCCTAAGAAGGGTGGCATGACTGTAGTGGCTAACACCCAAAATGAACTAATTCCTACTCGCACGGTGATTGGTTGGCGGGTGTGTATGGATTATCGGAAGCTCAAAACAGCTACAAGAAAGGATCATTTCCCTTTGCCATTCATAGATCAAATGTTGGACAAGTTAGCTGGTCAGGAATTCTTTTGTTTCCTTGATGGATATTCCGGGTACAACCAAATTGCCATAGCCCCAGAAGATCAAGAGAAGACCACCTTCACTTGTCCATATGGCACTTTTGCTTTCAGAAGAATGCCCTTTGGACTATGCAATGCACCAGCCACTTTTCAACGGTGTATGATGTCCATTTTTGCTGATATGATTGAGAAAACAATTGAGGTATTCATGGATGATTTTTCTATCTTTGGTCCATCTTTTGACTCGTGTTTGGAGAATTTAGATGCTGTGCTTATAAGGTGTGAAGAGGCAAACCTAATTCTCAATTGGGAGAAATGCTACTTCATGGTGCAAGAAGGCATTGTACTTGGCCATAGAGTGTCTAAGAACGGGTTGGAAGTAGATAGGGCTAAAATTGCTATTATTGAGCAATTACCACCACCTACTAATGTCAAGGGTATCCGAAGTTTTCTTGGACATGCCGGGTTCTATCGGCGGTTTATCAAGAATTTCTCAAAAATTGCCAAACCCCTTTCTAAGCTTTTGGAAAAAGATGTGGAATTCAAGTTTAATGATGAGTGTTTATATGCTTTTGAAGAATTAAAGAAGCGTCTCATTTTAGCTCCTATCTTAGTGGCTCCGGATTGGGTTTTACCTTTCATTATCATGGCTGATGCAAGTGATTATGCCGTTGGTGCTGTTCTTGGGCAAAAGGCAGAAAAACTCTTTCACCCTATATATTATGCGAGTAAAACTCTTGATGGTGCCCAACTCAATTACACCACCACTGAAAAAGAGTTACTTGCCATAGTGTATGCATGTGAGAAGTTTAGACCATATATTGTAGGTACTAAGGTTACTGTATACACCGATCATTCAGCTCTTAAGTACCTACTCACCAAGAAGGACTCTAAGGCTAGACTCATTCGCTGGGTGCTTCTACTTTAAGAGTTTGACCTGAACATAATTGACAGAAAAGGTACAGAGAATCAAGTGGCCGACCACCTATCAAGGCTGAGCACCGAACCTCAACTTGACGATTCTGACATAATCCAAGCAACATTTCCTGATGAACGGCTGTTCTTTGTTGATCACTCATCTACACCATGGTTTGCTGATTTTGTAAACTATTTGGTTTGTGGAGTGTTACCTCCGGAGTTCAATTCTCATCAAAATCATAAGTTTTTGCACGAGGTGAAGAAGTACTTTTGGGATGAACCTTACTTATTTAAGAGGTGCCCTGACTAACTCATTCGAAGATGTGTGCCAGAAAATGAACAAGAGTGCATTCTGCATTGTTGTCATTCATCTGAGTATGGTGGTCATTTTGGAGGAGAGAAAACTGCTGCGAAAGTGATTCAAAGTGGGTTTTATTGGCCTTCATTGTTCAAAGATGCTTATGCTTTTGCCCTCCAATGTGATCGGTGCCAAAGAGTGGGGAACATATCCAGAAGGAATGAGATGCCACTGAATAACATGTTAGAAGTTAAGCTCTTCGATGTCTGGGGGATTGATTTCATGGGCCCATTGCCTAAGTCCTTCAACAATGAACACATTTTAGTGGGAGTGGACTATGTATCAAAATGGGTGGAAGCTATGGCATGTGTGACTAATGATGCCAAGACGGTATTGAAGTTCCTCAAGAAGCACATTTTCACAAGATTTGGCACACCAAGAGCAATCATCAGTGATGGCGGATCACATTTCTGCAATCATCAATTCCAAGCTCTGATGAAGAAATATGGTGTAAGGCACAAAGTAGCATTGCCCTACCATCCCCAAACAAATGGCCAAGCTGAGATTTCCAACCGGGAAATCAAGAATATTCTTGAGAAGATGGTGAACACTACTAGGAAAGATTGGTCTTCCAAGTTAGATGATGCGTTGTGGGCCTATCGAACAGCTTACAAAACACCTATTGGTATGTCTCCATATCGATTAGTGTTTGGAAAAGCATGCCATTTGCCTGTGGAATTGGAATATGGAGCGTATTGGGCCATCAAGAAGTTAAATTTTGATCCGCAAGATGTGGGAGAAAAGAGGCTACTCCAACTCAATGAGCTGGATGAAATCCGCTTAAATGCTTATGAAAGTTCACGGATTTACAAAGAGAAGACAAAGAGGGATTATGACAGAAAAATCAGTCCTAAGAGCTTTGAACCGGGGCAAACTGTTCTTCTTTACAATTCCAAACTGAGGCTCTTCCCTGGAAAGCTTAAATCCCGATGGTCTGGGCAATTCAAGGTGATTCAGGTATCAAAATATGGTGATGTGGAGCTGGAGAATGATAAGGGTGAGAGAGTCAAGGCTAATGGTCAACGGTTGAAGCATTATTGGGGAGGAGATGTGGATAGGCTGATATCTACCATCTACTTATCAAATGAAGAGTGAACAAAGTGAGAAGTCAGGCTAAGGACTATAAACTAAGCGCTTCTTGGGAGGCAACCAAGTTCTGAACTTAATCTCTGTAGTTTCTTTGATATTAGCAAAATTTAGTAGGTTTATGTTTGGTCTTTTAACTTTTGTAGGGCGAAAGGGATTTCAAACTGAGAGCTGTCAAGAGCAGGAGAAATACAACGCAAGGGTTGGCATCTTGGCTGGATAGGCATATCCCAGGGAAGTTCTTCAAATTTTATACATGTTTGTGTACTCTGATGCCTGAGGTAGGATATGAGAGTTGCAATGAATGTTAGAGAAGCAATGTACATCATCTTTGGCCTCAATCTGTCAAATTGCTGATCACATATAGAAAACCCTGCCTTAGGAGGACATTTGGATCATAGGAAATGTATGGACTAGGGGTGTTGACTGTGTGAACGTCAATGTGAAAGTGTGGCATAGTTCTAAAACTCTTAATTGAATGGCCAATGGTTCTGTATACTGTATGTCACTGACGATTCCAGTGGATGATTAATGTGTAGAATCTGATAGGCTGGAAAATGCATTCGGGCTGCGGCCCAAAAGGGCTCAGAAGGTTGTGGGCCGCGGCCCATTGTTGGTGGACTGCGGCCCAACAATGCCCACAGTTGCTTAGAAACTTGTGGACCCCGGCCCGTTGTTGGTGGGCCACGGCCCAATATTGCCATCAAATGAAGATCAGGGCTCAGAGAGTTTTGGGCCGCGGCCCGTGGTTGGTGGGCAGTGGCCCAACAATAACCAGAGCTGAGTGTCAGGGGTCAGAGAGTTTTGGGCCGCGGCCCATTGATTCCAGAAGCTCTTGGGCCGCGGCCCAAGCGCGACAACAGGGTTTTTAAAAACCCTGCTGCGTGTTTATCTCATCTCATCTCTCTCTCTCACCTAGCCGCCGCCCCCCAAAAATCCCTCCTCCCCCATAGTCGACCCCCTTCCCCCATCTTCCCCCTCCAATTTGCCCTCACTCTCTTGTTTCTTCTTCTTCCCCTCTTCATTTTTGCTCTTCCTCTCCGTCTGCTGCTATCATTTGGGGCTGCTGTGCGACATCTGATCTTCCCTGCTGTGGAAGACGCTCTAGGGCACTACAAGAGGACCATTCCCCTTTGATTTCTCCTCTAATCTCTCAACTCTCTCCACACCTGAGGTAAGACGGTCTAAATCTTGCTCTTTTACTCGCCTTTGAGGGTAGTTAGGTCAACTTTGATGTGAGAATTTAGGCGTCAAAGTAGCAATTCTGTTGTAATTGTTGGGTTAGAGGGCAATGTACATGATTTATTGAGTCCTTCTGTCATCAGAATAGCAAATCTGTCTTCAATTCATTCTGACTTCCCTAGTGTGCCATTGTCCTGATTTGAGACATATGTCCCATTGCAAATGCTGCTACGAAGTCTCTGTATCAATTGCATAAACTGTCTCGTGTTGGCCTTGAGGATTTGTCCAGTGATAAGCATTGCTGAGATTTAGGCTTGAAGTGATATAGGATGTTTTGTGCTATAAATTGCAGAAGTATGAGTTCTCATGATTTTTAATTTTACTGCACATGCATCTTGTCCTCAAATTATTGACAATTGGCTTGTAATACACTACACTGTGCACCTGTGGCCTGATTGTTGACTGCTTAAACTTCTCTTGTCTATCATGATTGGGACCATATTTGCTTGAATTGTTGATTCTAGGGTACGTAATTCTATTGACCTGTTCTGGTATACACTGGTTTGTGGCTGGACTTGAGTTATCTGTTTCGGATATCATGTTTTAATTGTACTTCAAAGGTTTCAAATTTCATTTCAAACTTGAAAGATTGTGCAAGGTTGTGTATATTCTTTTGATTGACGAGTCTGTGATGACTGCAGTAAAAAATCTTCTGTGGATTTTATAAATGGAATTGTGCATTTTTGGTATGTGCGCATTGTGTGTCATGTGATCACATCATACAACATGTTTGCAATGCTGCATTATTTGACTAAGTTTGGAAACTTCTCGGCAGTTAATCAAAGTTGACAAAGTGTTGCAGTTTTTTTCCTTTTGAATGATTATGTAAACCTGGAGGGGCATCTTGTGCTTTTGAAAACCATGTTTGGCTTAACCTCCACCACTTGCACATTGCCTCATTGAATTTCAGAATTTCCAAGTCTTTTCATACACTGTCAACTGTTATTGAACTTGTGCTGTGGTAGTTACATTGTGCTACATGTTTTGGAATGATTGTGTGATGAAATTTTGCCAACATTATAGTGACCTAATTCCTTCTTCTGAGTTGATTAAGTGATGTAAGAGGTAGTGATGAATAGGTTGAGGCTTGAAATCTTACTGAACAGATTTGCGACTAATAGGTCATAAGTTTGGGGGGGTCATTATTGCATTGTCTGATTTCAGTGCCCATGTTCAGTGCCTGTTTGAGTCTTCATTGGTTTTTGGCTGTCCATTGTCTTCTCTCGCAGCTACTATGCCGGCCAAGCGTGTTGCTGATCGCTCAGGCCCCAGGGCCGTTGCTGAGGCCAAGGCCAAGATCATTACCCGACCCTTGCTGCAGGAACGGGAATTCCCGTTCAATGTCTCGTACGAGTTTTATGATCTCGCCACACGTACATATCACTTGCAGAGGCTTATGGAGCCTAAGGTTGACGGGAACCTACAGCTTGTCCAGGATTTCTACGCCATTGCCTGTGTGAAACCCATTTGGCGATTTCCTCTGCGCGGGGTCGACGTGGACTTCACTCTGGAGAGCTTTAGGCAGTTTACAGCACTCCCCGCTGTTGAGGAGTGTCGGTACAAGCAGCTATTGGACAGTGATGATGACATCCCTGAGGATGATATTTCGGAGTTGCTAGTGTACAACCACCAAGTGGCGTGGCAGACTCGCGGAGGGGCACAGAAACATTTACCTCGGGCTCAGTTATCAGTTGAGGCTCGGGTATGGCTTCATTTTGGCAAGGACTACTTCTGGCCGTCATCGCAGAGGAGTCGCCTCACTCGAGACCAGGCTCTCCTTATATACCTGCTTATGAAGAAGGAGCCTGTTGATCTTGGCGCCTTGATGTATCAGACTCTTCGCGACCATGCCCGGGATCATTCAGTAGGTCTGATACTGCCGCACCTCATTTCCTCCTTCTGCACGTCTGTGGGTGTTGCTGCTACGGCTTCTGATGTTATGTTCAAGCCTCTTAAGAAGTTCAATTACTTAAGCATCAAGCCACGACCAGATGAGCAAGTTCCAGCCTCCCAGCGTACAGTGACCGACCCCTTCTTTCAGCAGGGAGGACCATCTCATCCTCCTCATGACCTTCCATTCCCCCAGGAGCAGGGCGAACCATCCGGTGCCCCTTCCTCTTCTGAGTCTGCCGTCACGTTGGATGTGATCTTTGCGGCCATTCAGCGCACTGAGGCTACTGTTGCCCAATGCCTCACCTATCTACAGGATCACGGTGTTCGCCTGACCAGGTTAAAGGAGTTATTCGCTGCTTATATACCTGCTGCAGCTCAGGCCGGTGGCGATGATGATGGCACGGATGTTGGTGCTGACGGTAGGGATGACGATGATGAGGATGATAGCACTGATGCAGTCGCCAGTGATGGTGATGGCAAGGACTAGTTCTCAGTTATTTGTGCTGCCCATTTTTCCTGCTGTTTTCCATTTCTCTTGCATATGTTTCAGACTTTGTTTCCGCACTATTGTTACAGTTGCTATCCTCTTGTTTGACATCAGGATTTTATTGGATACTATGGTTTAGATATCTATGGTTTCACTGTTATACCTATGGCTGGCTGTATGCTCCTTTTCTTTTCAGGTGCTAACTGTGACACAGTGTGTCCTATGACAGTGGGGATACTGTATCCCTCAAGTTTGGGGGTGCTGATATATTTGCATGCATGTGTTGAAACCTGCTTTACGCCCTATTTCTGAGCTAAATTTCTAGATATTCATGACTGCTTGGTTTTTATTTTACACGAGGGTTGAGAATAATGCATGACATGTATGAATTGTTTTCATTGAAAGACCTTTGAAATTGTATTTGAATCCCTGGGAAGAGATTAGCAGTTCACACACTTCGAGAGCATAAGTGACACTATTTTTGAGCTAAATGATTTTTTTTACAGAACTGTTTATGTTTTTGAGTAAATTGTATGGAAGTGGCTATGGTTATGGCGCATAGTGTTAGCATATGGATCAGTTAAGTTAATGTATTCGAAATAAGTTAAGGTTGAATTAACCTTGGGGGTTGTGCACAAGAGAGGAGAAACCTCTGTTGGAATGGTTTTGAGTATGAGTTTCCTTCATTAGAGTGTTTGTGCCATTTATGCTAGTGTACCTCTAGAACTTGTTTAAATTCTTTTTCAAAATCACATATGCATGTGGATTAATGAAAATGATAGGGGCATTCATTTCTAAACCCATGAACCTACACACAAACATTTCACATTCATCCTTTGATCACCCCCTTTGAGCCATTCACTTTTTCTTTCTTCAAAAATCTGACATTTAACAAGTCATGCATGCTGTGTTCTACAATTGAATGACACTTAGAAAAGTAGTGAGTTAGCATTCGAATTACTATTTGTTTCGATAAGTGCTTAGTTACGCAACTTACAAAAGAAAAGAAGGAAGGAGTAAAAGAAAATCAATATGTACATGTGAAAAAAAAAGAAAGAAAAGAAAAGAAGAGAGAGATGTCATTATATACGCTTCAGCATGCATGGCACTTGTTCCATTAGTCATTCCCACTAGACCATTTCCAACATTACAACCCTGGTAAAAGGCCCCCTTGATTCATAAATCTAGGTGTACAAGTGGTGGAGAGAGTAGAATTTTTACAAGCCTATGGCAGGACCTGCTATAATTGGTACTGAGCGAAATTAACCCTAATTGTGAGGATTAAACACGTATATCAGCGAGGGTTTTCTTGTGCACATAACTTTGGTTGATTGAGCTGTAGCCTATTTCCTTTGCATTGCCTCAAACTGAACTTTGTGTTAGCTCCAAGCGAGAACAACGAACAATTCCATGCAACCTTAAAGTTCCTGTGGCACTGAAGGTGTGTGAATTGAGTTTAAGTAAAAGGAAAAAGAATGCAAAGGTTTAGGTCTAGATAATGATTCCGAATCATACATGCTGAAATATTGTTTCTGGTCTTGATAAATGCAGGATGAGTGTTGGACAACTCTTGTTGAACATACACTCAGTTGAAAATGACTAGGGAAGTAGTTTTTAAACTATGAACCAAGCAGGCATGTATATTTGGTAACATGAGTAGCTTAGGAGAAGAAAGGGTGCGCTTAATTTATTTTGACTGCTGGTGAATGATTGAGTTTACTTGAGGACGAGCAAAAGTTCAAGTTTGGGGGTGTGTTAACTTCAGGAAATTCTTACTAGAATTTTCATATTTCATCCTGTTTTACTTCACTTTGGGTGCATAAGTGGGCATTTGAAAGGATTAAAGTGATGAATTTTGTTTTTCCCATGCTATGCACAGCAGAATGAAATTGTGGAGGACATTACTCACTAACGACTATGAATGTTTAACCATGTGTGCAAGTTCTTTGTGTAAACTGCTGCAGATTCAGTCATGGCTAGCCCAGAGGAAGCTACATGCAGTGAGAAGGAGAGAAAGGAAGTTGAATCTAACAACCATTTGAAGGAAAGGCAAGCTGGGAGCAGAACAGAAGAGAAGATAACTCTGGCAAAGTCTGGGGCCGCAGCCCACCATCTCTTGGGCCGCGGCCCATGAAGGCAACATGAGCACAGAAACTTTGGGGCCGCAGCCCACCATCTCTTGGGCCGCTGCCCATGAAGGCAACATGAGCACAAAAACTTTGGGGCCGTAGCCCACCATCTCTTGGGCCGTGGCCCATGAAGGCAACATGAGCACAGAAAGGTGTGGGCCGCGGCCCACAACCTCTTGGGCTGCGGCCCATAAGCATCAACCTGAGGTCAGAAACTCTTGGGCCGCGGCCCACAGAGTGGAGGGCCGCGACCCAACCCCGAAAATGAAGCTGCGCGTTCTGACATCTGAGAAGATATAAAAGGAAAACCCAGGGTTTTGAAAAGGGGTTCCCCATTTTTGGAAAGACCGACAGAGGCGGCTAGAGAGGTGCTGAGAGCTGGGAGCTGCTAGAAGCAAGGAGAATCGAGTGAGCTAGAAGATTGGAAGAGATTTCACTCCAGTTTTCTCGACCCTTTTGTATTCATTCCTTTCTCTACTGTGATTCTGTTATGGCTACTTTTACTCTTGTTATTTGTAATCCGTTTTTGAACATGAGTAGCTAGTTTTTCTCTTTCTAGGATTGTTCTACTCTGTTGTATGGATTAAACTCGAATTCTTCTTCCTCTTCTTTAGCTAATGGTATATATATGTTGATTCTTCTCTGTTTTCACTGATATTCATGAATTGCTAGCACTATAAACAACATGTTCAACTAGATTAAGCTTGAGAGAGTTAATCTAATTGAAGAATGTGGGGAGAGTTATGCTAGACTTGAAGTTTAAAGAGTTAAATGGATGGTTAGTTAATAACATAGAGATATAGTTATTAACCTAGCATTGTCAAAGTAAGGAAGTTGTGTAATGTTTATTTTCCCTTAAAGGCAGCAAGAGATTGTGTATCTAATCGGAAAATATATGTTTGGTTATGACTCGAGAGAGCTTAACCATTGGCTATCAAACCTTAGACTGACATATATATATATATATATATATCCCATAAACAGTAATATCGAAGAGGAAATAGATTGAGCTTATGATATACAAAGAAAGCGAACAATCCTAGATACACTTTACTTGATTGATTCCACAAGAAGCATCCTCTGTTCAGTATTTTTCTTAGTTGTTATCAGCACATCTTTTGAATTTGTTGTTCTCACACTCAACATTTTGTTTGATTCAACTTAATCAAACACGTCAAGCCCTTTGTTTAACTAATTTGTTATTCAAATCCTCGAGGGAACGATCTCACTTATCACTGTATTACTTGACGCGATCCGTGCACTTGCGGTTGCGAACACCTCTCTCCGGAACTTGAAAGATCTGGTGATGAAAGCGCCTGCTCTCCACAATTTCCGAAAGGTGAAAGATGCATTTGTGAACAAGCTCCTTTGGTTTATCAGCTTTACCTTCAAATGCCTAACAACACTGGTTCTTCCAGAGTAGCCAGCATGTGGTACTGAATACTTTTTGCCATGACCATCTAGCCATTCTCTTGTTTCCGGGGGAATGCTGTGAATTCCATGTGAGCCAATCCTGCAAATTACCAGAAGCAAACATAGTAGAATATAAATGGTTAGTTAAAGAGAACCACACTCTCTAGGCCTGCTCACAGTCTCTCAGAACATGAAGGATGGTTTCTTCACTCTCACACTGAAAGGGGCAAGTGTTTAGGGCACTCGGGTTGTATCTCGCTCTAAAATTTAATTTCATTTTTCCCCATAGTCCTGTAGTAAAGCTTCAGAATTTCTTGAGGTGCAATTGGATATTAAATTGGCAACAATGGTCCTTGAATGAAATTTTCCCCCTTTTTTTTTTGGTTTTAGACCTAGTACAGAGTCCTGAAAAAATAAATATAGAACATGTTTGATGCATAATCTTTTAATTACATTTTCATTCACACTGTAAGAAATGAATGTATGTGATTATTGAAACATTTTACTTTAAAAACATCGAGTTATTGAAATTTGATGGTAGTTTTTTTGGATGAAATGGATATTAATTTTGTGCAAAAGATCCTTCTTATTAAGAAGGAGGTTAAATGTATACCAAACAGGAAGATAGATCAGTGTCTTGTATATTCCAATAATTCAATTACTACCTCTAATACTCATTATAAGGCACTTTCTTGATAATTCTCATTATAATGCACTTTTTTGAGGGCGATTTTGGTACTTTAATAAAGAATTCCCTTGTTTTAAGGAGTGACAATAGTGAGAGAGCTAGGGGTAGAAAATGAAATTCTATGATATTGGAAGGGGTGATTCAAACCTCAAACATCAAAGCAACCGGTTAAAGCTCAACTAAAATCTGGTAGAAATTAAAAAAAAAATGATAAAAAAGAATAGGAAAATGACATAAAAAGAACTTTAAAATTGCAAAATCCTAAATTAGGTTTATTACCAAAAGTTGATTAGAGAATTATAATAATTGATAAACAATTCATGACTCATTTTTTGAGAAATACCTTATTTGAGATTTTACAATTTCATAGTTTTTTTTTTCTATTATTTTCCCAAAAGAATAGCTTAAAGCGTGTAGGAATAATAATTAATTAAAAACAGAGAAAGAAGACAACTCAATTAATGAATGAAAACAATGATCAATGAAATTTTTATTTTATTTTTAAGCGTTAGAAAAAAAAATCTTGAATATTAGAAAGAAAATGCAAGAAATGAGAACAAAATCTTGCGGTCGGATAAATTTAAATATTATTCCAGCCAAGCAGCAATCTAAATATAAGGATATTTTCAACAAATATAAAGACTGTCATATTTACAACAAATAATCAAGGAGGAGATGGAAGGAGAATTGAAGAAGATGAGTATGGTGTTTTAGAAAATATATATTAACTAATCCAACTAACTTCTTTAATATAATCAAATTAGGTAAACATATTTTATATTAAAGACCAGAGGAGTTTTAATTTTGTGCGGAGGATTCTCCTAATTAAGAAGGAGGGTTTTTTTAACCGAAAAATTAAGGAGGAGGTTAATGTCTCAAAGAGGAAGAGAAATTATTGTCTCGTGTATTCCAACATCTCAAGTACTTAATCCTTGAATTCTTATTACAAAGCACTTTCTTGAAGGTGATTTTGATTTTTCAAATAAATCTTCGGTTTAAGTAAATTACATTATTCTTCTTAGCTGAGCAATCCTTTTTTTTTTTTGGATAAAAAATAAGGGCCTCCAACGGAAAACAAGCCAAAGGAAATAATTAAAATACATTAAAGCCTTAAGAGGATTTTTTTTTAGAATCCATTTTCTTTTTTTGATTCTAGAATCTATATACGATTTTGAAAAGAAAAAGAAAAAGAGAAAAATAAGAGAACCCAAACCCCATCCATATCATTAAATTTAACTCCGCAAACTCCTTATATATATTAATCTCCTCTATTATAATCCTCCTCTCTATTTTTCCATTGTCATCAAGAGTTTCCCAGTATTATTGCCATCGAGTATGCTTCCTTTCTTTAATTTACCCTAGCGCCATGTTCTACTTGTCTTTTTCTTTTTGTTTTTCTTTCTTTCTTTAACCTATCATGGTGCCATCTTCTACATCTCCTCGTCTTTTATTCACATGAGTAGCTAATTCCTTCTTCTTAAGGATAGATAACGTGACTTGAATTTTGTTTGTTTTGGGACCCAATTAATTCTCACGATCTTAAAAGACGTTAAAAGGGAAGGTATCTAAACCACCTCCAACTCTAAATTATCCGCTTTGGTTCCATTTCTTTTCATAGTTTTAAAACTCGTCAAAATGAGAAATATTCAGACACATATAAGGGTCGATAATTTATATAACTTTTTTGTACTCAATCTTTAATTTAAAATCATTTTTACTTATTAATTTTTTAAAAAATAAATCTGTGAAGTCCTACCTTAGCTAGAGAGGAAACGAAAGAGTTTTATAAGAGTTTGGATATATTGTTTTCTTATTTGTATGCGACGTCGCTTCTAGTTCTTGCAAGGCAAAGTGCCCTTGCTGGGATAAGACCAGCGATTATAGGAAAGGAGGGCATTTTGGTTTTAAAAATCTCAATGCCAAGACTAAATTCCCAATACCACCTTCCTATGGTATTGCCTAATACCATCTAGCAAGCGATCCCTCAAACCAAACACTCTTTTATGGCTTTTCAATCTCAATCCTAATCCCTTCCTTTTAATGGGAATAAAGGACAACTTATAAAGGTCTGGACATCTCCCTTGATGCTTATAAAAAATTGAGACTTTCATTGCCTCACGGTGGGGAACTCCAAGTTGTGGGAATTCACAATTTTAAATTTTAATTATAAAATATTATGTTCAAAACTAAATTTTTTTATTAAAAAAAAAAGTAAATGTGTTTGTGAGTTTAAATTTGTATGTTTCTATTCTTTATGTATTGTAGCAATATGTATGTATATATGAAAGAGATATGCTAATATATTATAATTTATTTAAATTTTAGGACCCATTTGAATATTATACCAGAATGGATGAAAGTGCCTCAACATTAGCCCCTACAACAAATCTTCTACCAAATTCAGCCATACAGGTACTTATATTTAAGATATTTTAAGATAGGAAAATACAATAATCTGATTGTTTAAGTTTACTTCTTTTTTTCTTTTCTTCGTTCCGGGTATGTTTTTGGGTATCATTAAATCATTAGATGTAACATATTTTAATGAAATTGAATTCTGTCTGGCTTCTTGTTTTTGTTTTGGGTTGGGCAATGGAAGGAGGGTACTGTACAGAGAAAAGGAACACCACTGTTCAGTCTTCAGCGCATGAATAGTATAGATGAATTGTTGAAATATTGCAATTTATTTTAATTTCAGGACCCAGTTGAAGATCACAGTGGGGATGTTTGGTTTCTAATGGGTGATAAACTTGACTCACCATCATCAACCCACTTATGGGATATGATTGACTTTGAACTGTAACGTTCTAAAAATCAAACTTTGAATTTGGAAGATCTCCTCAATGACCCTACTTTTCAGTCTTTAGAATTGGAAGCCACCCCAAGTGAGATGCACAACGCGTCTCAGGATTTGGAATTCGAGGACTTTCTAAATCATCATATTTTTTGGTCTCCGGAGTTGGACATTCCTCCAATATTCTCTTCTTCTCAATCTTTAGAATTGGAAGTTCATCCAAGCCCTACTAATTCTCAATCTTTGCAATCTGATTCTCAATCTTTGGAATTGGAAGTTCATCCAAACTATGCTAACTCTCAATCTTTGCAATCTTCTCAATCTTTGGAATTGGAAGTTCATCCACGCCATCCTAATTCTCAATCTTTTGAATTGGAAGATCATCCCAGCCATCCTATATCTCAATCTTTGACTCAATCTCCAGAATTGGAAGTTCATCCAAGCCTTCCTAATTCTCAATCTACGGAATCGGAAGTTCTTCCAAATATCAACACTTCTCAATCTTTGGAATTGCAAGTTATTGAGAATGTCTCACTATCACCAATTCATCCAATTACCACCTCCATCCAATAAAAGGTATGTTTCTTTAATCCATTCACTTGACAAACAAATTAATGCTTTATCTCTATTAAGCTTGAGTGAAATTTATGTGATTCCAAAAAAAAAAAACTCAAGGAATGGGTTGAATCATTAATTTTACCCCATCTTGTATTATTTATTTTCCTTGCTAGGGCGATCAAATGCTTAGTTGTTTTTTAAATTATTTTTATGCCTCTTTTATAGGCAAAAGACATCAAACAAGCAATGCAAATTGGAATATGAAAGGACAATGGTCATGAACAAAAGGAACAACATCATATCTCATTATCCCTCTGCATTTGTAAGTTTTCAACTCGATGAGTTTGAATTAGACATGACAAATTCTTACACATTACTTAGTTTCTTTGAACTTTTACCGTAATGATTTTATTAATGTGCTCTGTATGTATAGGACAAAATTAGCAATCAAGGAAAACCTAGAATAAGTTGTCACTGCGGAAAGACAAAATGCTCAAATAGATATTGCTCATGCTATAAGGTAATTCTTTATTAAGCCGTTGTTTTTAATTGACATGATTGAATCTTTTATTTAAAAACGTTATTGAAAAATTCAAAATAAAGTTCTATTAATATTTTTATTTTCTTAATGATGGCACTAAAAATGGTGGTAAGAATCTTTTGAGCATCTTGAGCTGTTAGCAATTTTATTGCTGATATTTATGTGTGTGGTCCTTTTGGTTTCTCCTCAAAATTTTGTTTCATATATACATATATTGTATTAGTTAAGTTTATTGGTTGTTCAGTAGATGATTAATGGATATTATTTATGCAAATATATAGGAATTTCATCAACTTCTAACTCAAGTTTTGCTCCAAGAGAGCGTGCCCTCATCACAACTCCAAGCAACAGTATTTCTTTGATCAGTGAGAGGCAATTGGTAAGTGTCCACTCTTTCATAAAATTGATTTTTGTTATGACTGTCACAAGTATACATGCAATTTTATGCCATTTTTTATATTCTTATTATTTCTTTTTGGTGTTCATGAATGTTATGTTAGGATGATGGATTCAACACACTCACTCATAACAACTTATTTAGATCAGATACAAATCAACATGGAGTGTATGGTACACCTGTGATGAATCCATTTGATCCACCGCCAATCGTCCAAATAGCCATTTGCTCCATCAAGAAGTATCTCGCCACCGCACGCTGTCCAAATGGCCGCCACAACTCGGCCTCGAGTGAATCTATACACAGTTGATCAGCCTCATCAGCAGCAACATATGTTGATGAGCCCAGCCAGTCCCCTTGCTGATGCGCGTGGATCATCATTAATGCGACTACCCCGAAGGTTTGTAGTACCCAAAACCTAAATCAATAAATATTTTATGAAAAACATATTAAAATTTGATGTTACTTTTTATTTTTCTTTGCTTTGATAAATAACCCATATTTGTTTGTGCAGATTTCGTCAAGAAGCTAACGACATATATTGGAAGCATGGTTCAAGGGGATAGTTTGATAAATTGTGGCCATAGTCTTTCATAAATCGTTTTTATGTATTATGAATCCACACTGAATTATTTTTATATGGAATGAATGAAATTATTCAATAAATAGCTTATATTAAATTTGTTATTTTTGAATTGGGTTTATACTCCTTTTTGGAAGCTATAATAATTACTGAATCAATTCTTGCCAATATCCACTTTAGGAGATTGAGAACATAAATCCAACAACACAAACAAAATGTCCAAATAAGAACATCCACACCTAGACTGATAAACTATTCATATTAAAAGAGTTATATCAATTGATAAGTTGTGAATGATTTAAACATAAATAATCTCTTAACCACCTCATCAAATAGGTTGAAGATTCATTAAACTGTGAAATGGCTATAGGGTAATGCACTTCCAACGCCAATAAAAGAGTACTCATCCAATAGTATTTAACATCCTGAAAACTGCCAAATGAAATGCATCCCAAGCCGAAATATTACAAGTACCACATCATCCTGGGCCATCGCAAGGAAAACTATAAAAAAAATTAAAAAATTTACACTACATTTACTTGGAACCACATGCATCCAAAGCAACTTAAAAAAGAGTTGTTTGCTTTACTAGATAAGTCTCATCTTATATAGTTATCATTGGAATCACAAAATTATTTAAAATAAGTTAATCCAAAAACTGCTTTATGCATCAAATGGCATCAAATTGATAATAACCAATCATAATTAAGATTAAAAAATGACAAAAAGGTTGTTCCAAATCTCTGTCTATAAACCCGATCGACAAACCGCATTCATGACACAGTGGTTCCTCACTTCTATAGAATTTGAAATGAATCTCAATATGAATTATTCTGATACCTCTACAACCCGTTCAAGGGAAGAAAACAGAGTCCTAAGAGGGACATATTTCTTTCCAGCCCTAGGTCCACAAAAAAAATAAGGCTTCTAAATTACTGCGGCAACTTGCTGATCGCGAGTAAATGTCTCGTGACATTAAAATTTACTTTTCCTCGTGTTATCTTGTTTTGACAAGAAAAGAAAATCTACAAGGACAATGAAGCACCATTGAGACAAAACAGATATTCAAATATCTATTCTCCAACTGTCAAACCAAATCCAAATTTGTAGTCTTTTTTCCTGTGGTCAAGCTGCAATGAAAACAGAAACTATGTTGAGAGAAAAGAAAGCAAAAACCGGTAGGCAGATTCCCAAGGGGATCCTTGAGAATATATGTTTGAAGAACAAATGTGGAAGAAAACAATGTACCCTCACCCCAGCAGAAAGAATAAATTAAGACCCATATTTAAACGCTCCTCCAAAAATGCAGAGACACAACCATTGGAATCAATCTTTCCTCTTAGTCGGCACTAAAATAATCATAACAAAATGGAATGAGAATCGCTAGAACAGAATTTTAGGTGTCATGACTCAAGATCATTCACAATTTTGTAAAACAAGAAGCAACTTTACGAGGCAAAACTTTCCAGATAAAGGGTGACTTGTTGACATTTGCTCACTTAGACACAGGTTTATTGTTAATGTAATCTTAAAGAGTGAGCCCATCTGCATGCATAGTGAGTGAAGTGAATACCTGAAAATCCTTTTGTTTCTTTCCTTATAATTATAATTGATTTCTTTCTTGTTCTTCCCCCCCTAATTTCCCCCTTTATCCAAGAGGGGAAGGGGGAAGGCAGAGAGGTATTAAATCACCAGCTTATTCGTCTCTTACTATTTAACAAGCATAAAATACATGGAAACTTGAAGAAAGCAGCGCCAACTGATAACAAATGGCTAACATAGTAGATTTCCTAGTATAATATTATTCACCAACACTCACTTTTTGTGATACAACCCCATATGTTTTCAATGGGCAAAGCAAAAACAGTTTGTTGATGAGAATGCAAGTTTTCCAGATAAATATTTGAACTGGCATGTTCTGCAGATTTTTCAAAATTTAGCTCATATTTCCCAACTTAATATGAAAAGCAATTTTGAAGCAAATGACCAATATACTGAAAATAATCTCAACTCAGTCACACAAACTGGCATTTAAACTCTAATAGCAAAGGTGATGACTGAAAAAGCACAAAAGCCAAAACGCTACCCTTCTCAGGATGTAATCATAACCAAAGTTGGCAGTGACATCTCTTGACATGTGGTTATACATGAAGTCAGATCCTAGAGAGACTTGAAAATATATTTTATATAAGAAATTAATTTGGATTGATAAATGATATAATACTGCAACATTATGCAATTTACTCACCTTCTGAGATACCTTCTGAACATAGCTTAAAGCAACGAAACCAGTACTAGCAACTTGCCCGGTTGCAACCTGCATGCACGTTAGCAAGCACATAGGCTCCTCTTAGCATTTAAGGCACATTATCCTTTTACTTTTTCTGTAGAAAAATTAGAGGAAAGAAATCTTGAGGATGATTTTGGTACTTTAATAAAGAATGCCCTTGTTTTAAGGAGAGACAATAGTGAGAGAGGGTGAAAATTCTATGATATTGGAAGGGGTGATTCAAACCTCAGACATTAAGGGTGTGTTTGGTTTGACGGGAGGGTAGGGGAGACAAATTACAATTTTGGACGAGGGAAACCCAAAATTTACTCTCTCATTCTTTTAAATTTTGGAATCCCGCCCAAAATTTACCCTCTCATTCCTTTTAAATTTTGAATTCCCACCTAAAATTTAAATACCTTCAACACAAAAAGGTAATTTAACTCCCTTCCATCTCCTCCCCTCAAACCAAACATGCTCTAAAGCAACCAGTTAAAGCTCAGCCAAAATCCGGTAGAAATTAAAAAAAAGAATATCTTAAAGGCGTATAGGAATAATGATTAATTAAAAAACAGAGAAAGAAGACATAACTAAATTAATGAATGAAAACAATAATGAATGAAATTTTTATTTTATTTTTGTGCGTTAGAAAAAAAAATCTTGAATATTAGAAAGAAAATGTAAGAAAATGAGAACAAAATCTTCAATTTGGATAAATTTAAATATTAATCTTAGCTGAGCAGCAATCTAAATATTAAAGACCTCTACGTCTATAACAGAAAAGAAGCCAATAAAAAAAAAACATTAAATTCTTCAAAGATTCTCTCATGATCTTTTTTGTATTGTGATTTTCAGAATCTATAAAATATTAAATATAAATCATCTATTTATTTATTTTAGTCTGACGGTGAATATAGGATTTTGAGGAACAAATTAATGAGAAATAGAAAGATGAGAGAACTTAAACCCATCGATATCATTAAATTTAACCCCACAAACTTCTTATATATTAATCGCTCTGTTACTATCCTCCTTTCCATTCTTCCATTGCCATCAAGAATTCCTAAGACTATTGCACTTCTTTAACCTACTCCTCCTCTCTTTTTCTTTCTTTCTTGTCTTCGTTTCTTTTTTCTTTAGCTTCTTTTGGCGCCATCTTCTACTTCTCCTCTTCTTTCTTTTCCTTTCTTTCTTTAACCTACTGCGATGCCATCTTCTGCTTCTCCTCGTCCTTTTATTTTTTTATAACCACATGAGTAGCTAGTTCTCCTTCTTCTCAATGAGAGATAACGTGATTTGATTATTGTTCATTTTAATTACTTCTCAAGGGTTCTAGAAGGCATTAAAAGGAGAGGTATTTAAACAGCCTCTAACATGAAATTATCCGTTTTGAGCCAATTACCTTTTATGGTCTTAAAACTCATCAAAAGGGGATATATTCAGACCTTTATAAGGCTTGGATCATATTGATATTAGTTTATATAATTTCTTTGGTACTCACTGTTGCAATAATGTTAGAAATGACATGAAAGAAGATTAATTAATTAGAAAATCTCCTGAGAATGGATGATTTTACAATGCTCCCACTGGTATTGTTGAGATAGGAGTAAGCACTTCAAAAAATCCAACCCAACATCATCCTGCTTTACTAATATTGTATTTCAAATCTTTAATATAAAATTGCTTTTACTGGTTAAAATTCTTGTTAAAATAAATCTATGAAGTCCCACCTTGGTTGGAGAGGAATAAAAGTTTGAATACCTTTTCTCTTATTGCACTACTAAATATTGCAGTACTCTAAATGGTATTGGATAATACCATCTAGGAAGCAATCCCTCAAATCAAAACCTCTTTTATGGTTTTCCAATCTTAATCTTAATCATTATCTCTCAACGGGGAATGAAAAACGTCTTATAAGGGTCTAGATATCTCTCTTCTCAACACATTTTAAAACTGTGAGAGTCTCATTATCCTAACGGGGAGCTCACCAGTTATGAAAATTCACAATTTTGAATATTAATGATAAATATTATGTGCAAAAATAAAAAGAAATTTAAAAAATAACATACGCATGTGTGGGTTTTTATTTTAGGCCCCATTTGAAGATTCTACCCTAATGGATGAAAGTGCCTCACTGTTAGCCCCTACAACAAATCTTCTACCAAATTCAGCCATACAGGTATTTATATTTGAAATCTTTTAAGACAGGAAACTACAATACAATAATTTGATTGTTTAAGTTTATTTTTTGTTGTTTTCTTCATTGCTAGTGTGTTTTTTTTAGTATCATTAGATGTAACATTTTTTTAATAAAATTGAATTATGGTTATTTATCTTGTACATGCACCACATGGGAAAGAAAATTAGGTTTACTCGGTTAAAAAGTTGGGTTTAAGTTAGTCCCTTATTTGAGAGTGTTTAAATGACGTGATGTATCATACGTCAAAGAATTATGTTTAAAGATTCCAAGATTCCATGCCTTCCATCACTCAGCTTCGTCTTGTACGAAATGGATATTAATTTTGTGCAAAGGATCCTTCTTATTAAAAAGGAAGTTTTGTTTTTTCTACCGAAAAAATAAGGAGGAGGTTAATGTCTCAAAGAGGAAGAGAAATTATTGACTCGTGTATTCCAAAATTTCAAGTACTTAATCCTTGAATTCTTATTACAAAGCACTTTCTTGAAGGTGATTTTGATCTTTTAAATAAATCTTCGGTTTAAGTAAATTACATTATTCTTCTTAGCTGAGCAATCCTTTTTTTTTTTTGGGATAAAAAATAAAGGCCTCCAACGGAAAACAAGCCAAAGGAAATAATTAAAATACATTAAAGCCTTAAGAGGATATTTTTAGAATCCATTTTCTTTTTTTGATTCTAGAATCTACACAAGATTTTGAAAAGAAAAAGAAAAAGTGAAAAATAAGAGAACCCAAACCCCATCCATATCATTAAATTTAACTCCGCAAACTCCTTATATATATTAATCTCCTCTCTTATCATCCTCGTCTCTATTTTTCCATTGTCATCAAGAGTTTCCAAGTATTATTGCCATCGAGAGTTCCCTCGTACGTACACCTATACTATGCTTCCTTTCTTTAATTTACCCTAGCACCATCTTCTACTTGTCTTTTTCTTTTTGTTTTTCTTTCTTTCTTTAACCTATCATGGTGCCATCTTCCGCATCTCCTCGTCTTTTATTCACATGAGTAGCTAATTCCTTCTTCTTAAGGATAAATAACGTGGCTTGAGTCTTGTTTGTTTTGGGACCCGATTAATTCTCATGTTCTTGAAAGACATTAAAAGGGGATGTATTTAAACCACCTCCAACTCTAAATTATCCACTTTTGGCCTATTACTTTTCATAGTTTTAAAACTCGTCAAAAGGAGAAATATTCAAACCTATATAAGATATTGTTTATTTAACGTTTTTGTACTCAATCTTTAATATAAAATCATTTTTACATGTTACTTTTTTTAAAAATAAATCTGCGAAGTCCTACCTTAGCTATAGAGGAAACAAAAGACACTTTATAAGAGTTTGGATATATTGTCTTCTTACTTATATCCGATGTCACGTCTAAATCTTGCAAGGCAAAGTCCCTTGCTGGGATAAGACCAGCAACAATAGGAAAGGAGGGCATTTTGGTTTTAAAAATCTCAATGCCCCGATTAAATTGCCAATACCACCTTCTCATGGTATTGCCTAATACCATCTAGCAAGAGATCCCTCAAACCAAACACTCTTTTATGGCCTTTCAATCTCAATCATAATTCCTTCCTTAAAACCGTGAGAGTTTCATTGCCTCACGGTGGGGAACTTGCAAGTTGTGGGAATTCACAATTTTAAATATTACTGATAAATAATTATGTGCAAAAATAATTTTTTTTAAGGGAAAAAAAAAACGTGCGTGGGTGTTTAAATTTGTATGTTTCTATTTTTTATGTATTCCAGCAATATGTGTATGTATGAAAGAGATATGCTAATATATTATAATTTATTTAAAATTTAGGACCCATTTGAATATTATACCAGAATGGATGAAAGTGCCTCACCATTAGCCCCTACAACAAATCTTCTTTCAAATTCAGCCATACAGGTACTTATATTTAAGATCTTTTAAGATAGGAAAATAAAATAATTTGATTGTTGAAGTTTACTTCTTTTTTTTCTTTTCTTCGTTGCGGGTATGTTTTTGGGTATCATTAATTAGATCATTAGATGTAACATATTGTAATGAAATTGAATTATGTCTGGCTTCTTGTTTTTGTTTTGGGTGGGCAATGGAGGGAGGGTACTGTACAGAGAAAAGGGACATCAGTCTTCATCTCATGAGTAGTATAGATGAATTGTTGAGATATTGCAATTTATTTTAATTTCAGGACCCAATTGAAGATCACAGTGGGGATTTTGGTTTCTTTTTTTTTTTTGGTTACAAAGGCAAGCATAGCTTGTGAGATTACAAAAACCTATAGGGTAGACCCCATAGACTGTTCCTGTGGTAACAACCCACAATCCAAGGCAAAAAGGTGAGTACAATCCATAGGGGAAGCCCCTATTTCTACATAGTCCAGAGTGTTGGTATGAGCCATACGTGCTAGGTAATCAGCACAACGAATGCAATCCCTGTGGGTATGGGAGATATCCAAATCCCAGTCTGCATAGATAAGAGACCTGGTATTCAAAATGACGTCGTGTAACGGGTGATCGGTCCTATAGTCAGTAGATAAAAGGTGAATGGCATGGAGGGAATCTGTGAACAACTTGATTTTCTTAAGACCCATCTGTTTGCATAAGCGAAGTCCGTGTTGTATTGCATGGATTTCCGCAGCAGTTGGGAAATAGTGTCCTAACTTCTGTTGAAATCCAAGCACCCAGTTTCGCTGTTGATCACGGATAACACCTCCGCAGGCAGCCTGACCTCCACTGAAGGCGGATCCGTCGACATCTAAGTGGTAGAAGTTCTGCTCTGGTGGTTGCCAGTGAAGAAGTCCTCTCTCTGGAACTCGAAATAACTGGTGATGAAAACGACCATTCTCCACACTTTCCGAGAGATGATAAATGCATCTGTGCACTATCTGCTTTGGGCATTCAGCTGATCCTTCGAATGCTTGGAGGCATCGGTTCTTCCATAGTAGCCAACATGTGGTGCTGAACACTCTCTGCCATGACCATCTAGACATCCTTCGGTTTGCTGGCGAGTTCTGTAAGTTCCAACTAAGCCAATCCTGCAAATTACCAGAAGAAAAGATAGTATAGTATAGTTGGTTAGTTAAAGAGGTCCACACTCTTTGGGCTTGCTCACAATCTCTCAACACATGAAGGATGCTCTCCTCACTCTCACACTGGAAGGGGCAAATATTTGGAACACTCGGGATATGTCTCGCTCTTATCTCATTTGTTGGGAGCCTCTCATGGAAAAATGTGCACTATTTGTTGGGGATTTTGGTTTCTGATGGGTGATGAAGATGCCTCACCATCATCAACCGACTTATGGGATATGATTGACTTTGAACTGGAACGTTCTGAAAATCAAACCTTGAATTTGGATTCTCTCCTCAATGACCCTACTTCTCAGTTTTTAGGATCGGAAGTCACCCCAACCGAGATGCACAATGCGTCTCAGGATTTGGAATTCGAGGATTTTCTAAATCATCATATTTTTCAATCTCCGGAGTTGGACATTCCTCCAATATTCTCTTCTTCTCAATCTTTAGAATTGGGAGGTCATCCAAGCTATATTAATTCTCAATCTTTGCAATCTTCTCAATCTTTAGAATTGGAGGTTCATCCAAGCCATCCTAACTCTCAATCTTTAGAATTGGAAGTTCATCCAAGCTATACTAATTCTCAATCTTTGGAATTGGAAGTTCATCCAACATTTCAAGTATTTCCTCGAATTCTTATTACAAAGCAATTTCTTGAAGGTGATTTTGGTCTTTTTAATAAATCTTCGGTTTAAGTAAATTACATTATTCTTCTTAGCTGAGCAATCCTTTTTTTCTTTTCGATAAAAAATAAGGGCTTCCAACGAAAAACAAGCCAAAGGAAAGAGTTAAAATACATTAAAGCCTCAAGAGGATTTTTTAGAATCCATTTTCTTTTTTTGATTCTAGAATCTATATAAGATTTTGAAAAGAAAAATAAAAGAACCCAAACCCCATCCATATCATTAAATTTAACTCCGCAAACTCCTTATATATATTAATCTCCTCTCTTGTCATCCTCCTCTCTATTTTTCCATTGTCATCAAGAGTTTCCAAGTACTATTGCCATCGAGAGTTCCCTCGTACGTACACCTATACTATGCTTCCTTTCTTTAATTTACCCTAGCGCCATCTTCTACTTGTCTTTTTCTTTTTGTTTTTCTTTCTTTCTTTAACCTATCATGGTGCCATCTTCCGCATCTCCTCGTCTTTTATTCACATGAGTAGCTAATAGAAGGATAGATAACGTGACTTGAATTTTGTTTGTTTTGGGACCCAATTAATTCTCACGGTCTTAACAGACGTTAAAAGGGAAGGTATCTAAACCACCTCCAACTCTAAATTATCCGCTTTGGTTCCATTTCTTTTTATAGTTTTAAAACTCGTCAAAAGGAGAAATATTCAGACACATATAAGGGGTCGATAATTTATATAACTTTTTTGTACTCAATCTTAAATATAAAATCATTTTTACTTGTTAATTTTTTTAAAAATAAATTTGTGATGTCCTACCTTAGCTAGGGAGGAAATAAAAGACGCTTTATAATTTATAAGAGTTTGGATATATTGTCTTCTTATTTGTATGCCACGTCGCTTCTAGTTCTTGCAAGGCATAGTGCCCTTGCTGGGATAAGACCAGCAATAATAGGAAAGGAGGGCATTTTGGTTTTAAAAATCTCAATGCCCCGATTAAATTGCCAATACCACCTTCTCATGGTATTGCCTAATACCATCTAGCAAGAGATCCCTCAAACCAAACACTCTTTTATGGCCTTTCAATCTCAATCCTAATTCCTTCCTTAAAACCGTGAGAGTCTCATTGCCTCACGGTGGGGAACTTGCAAGTTGTGGGAATTCACAATTTTAAATATTACTGATAAATAATTATGTGCAAAAATAATTTTTTTAAGGGGAAAAGAAAAAGTAAACGTGTGTGGGCGTTTAAGTTTGTATGTTTCTATTTTTTATGTATTCTAGCAATATGTGTATGTATGAAAGAGATATGCTAATATATTATAATTTATTTAAAATTTAGGACCCATTTGAATATTATACCAGAATGGATGAAAGTGCCTCACCATTAGCCCCTACAACAAATCTTCCTTCAAATTCAGCCATACAGGTACTTATATTTAAGATCTTTTAAGATAGGAAAATAAAATAATTTGATTGTTGAAGTTTACTTCTTTTTTTCTTTTCTTCGTTGCGGGTATGTTTTTGGGTATCCTTAGATCATTAGATGTAAGATATTTTAATGAAATTGAATATATCTGGCTTCTCATTTGTGTTTTGGGTTGGGCAATGGAAGGAGGGTACTGTACAGAGAAAAGGAACACCACACTTCATCGCATGAGTAGTATAGATGAATTGTTGAATTATTGCAATTTATTTTAATCTCAGGACCCAGTTGAAGATCACAGTGGGGAAGTTTGGTTTCTCATGGGTGATGAAGTTGACTCACCATCATCAACCGACTTATGGGATCTGATTAACTTTGATCTGGAACGTTCTGAAAATCAAACTTTGAATTTGGAAGATCTCTTCAATAACCCTACTTCTCAGTCTTTAGAATCGGAAGTCACCCCAAGCGAGATGCACAATGAGTCTCAAGATTTGGAATTCGAGGATTTTCTAAATCATCATATTTTTCAGTCTCCGGAGTTGGACATTCCTCCAATATTCTCTTCTTCTCAATCTTTAGAATTGGGAGTTCATCCAAGCTATGTTAATTCTCAATCTTTGCAATCTTCTCAATCTTTGGAATTGGAGGTTCATCCAAGCCATCCTAACTCTCAATCTTTAGAATTGGAAGTTCATCCAAGCTATACTAATTCTCAATCTTTGCAATCTTCTCAATCTTTGGAATCCGAAGTTCATCCAACCCATCCTAATTCTCAATCTTTGGCTCAATCTTTGGAATTGGAAGTTCATCCAAGCTATGTTAATTCTCAATATTTGGAATTGGTGGTTCATCCAAGCCATCCTAACTCTCAATCTTTAGAATTGAAAGTTCATCCAAGCTATACTAATTCTCAATCTTTGGAATTGGAAGTTCATCCACGCCATCCTAATTCTCAATCTTTGGCTCAATCTTTGGAATTAGAAGTTCATCGAAGCCATCCTAATTCACAATCTTTGGAATCGGAAGTTCTTCCAAATATCAATACTTCTCAATCTTTGGAAATGCAAGTTATTGAGAATGTCTCTACTTCACAATCTTTCCCAAATATTTCAAATCAGAAGCATCTTCATGCCCAACAATATCAAATTGCGCCAACTTCTCCTCTCTATCACCAATTCATCCAATCACCACCTCCATCCAATAAAAGGTATGCGTCTTTAATCCATTCACTTGAAAAAACAAATTAATGCTTTATCTCTGTTATAAGCTTGAGTGAAATTTATGTGATTCCAAAAAAAAAATAAACTCAAGGAATGGGTTGAATCATTTGTTTTACCCCATTTTGTATTATTTATTTTTCTAGCTAGGGGGATCAAATGCTTAGTTGTTTTTTAAATTATTTTTATACCTCTTGTATAGGCAAAAGACATCAAGCAAGCAATGCAAATTGGAATATGAAAGGACAATGATCACGGAGAAAAGGAACAACTTCATATATCATAATCCCTCCGCATTTGTAAGTTTTCAACTCAATGAGTTTGAATTAGACATGACAAATTATTACCCATTACTTAGTTTCTTTGAACTTGTTATCTTAAAGATTTCATTAATGTGCTCCTACATATAGGACAAAATTATCAGTCAAGGAAAACCTAGAATAAGTTGTCACTGTGGAAAGACAAAATGCTCAAAAAGATATTGCTCATGCTATAAGGTAATTCTTTATTAAGCTGTTGTTTTTAATGGACATGATTGAATCTTTTATTTAAAAAAGTTATTAAAAAATTCAAAATATATGAATTTCTATTAATGTTTTTATTTTTTTATTGAAGGACGGAGTTGGATGTTCTGATCTCTGTCAATGTAAAGGATGTAGTAATAATTATGGCGCTAAAAATAGTGGTAAGAATCTGTTGAGCATCTTGGGTTTTTAGAAATTTTATTGCTGATATAATAGTGGTCATAATCTTTTCTGCACATATATAGGAACTTCATCAACTTCTAACTCAAGTTTTGCTCCAAGAGAGCGTGCCCTCATCACAACTCCAAGCAACAATACTTCTTTAATCAATGAGATGCTATCGGTAAGTGTCCGCTCTTTCATAAAATTGATTTTTGTTATGACTCTTAATGTCACAAGTATACATTGCATTTTTTATATTCTTATTAATTCTTTTTGGTGTTCTTGAATGTTATGTTAGGGTGCTGGATTCAACACACTCACTCATAACAACTTATATAGATCATATACAAATCAGCATGCAGTGTATGGTACACCTGTCACGAATCCATTTGATCCACCGCCAATCGTCCAAATAGCCGATGTGGCTCAACCTCAAGCGGATCCATTTGCTCCATCGAGAAGTATCTCGCCACCGCACGCTGTCCAAATGGCCGCCACAACTTGGCCGCGAGTGAATCTATACACAGTTGATCAGCCTCATCAGCAGCAACATATGTTGATGAGCCCAGCCAGTCTCCTTGTTGACGCAGGTGGATCATCATTAATGCGACTACCCCCAAGGTTTGTGGTACCCAAAACCTATATCAATAAATATTTTATGAAAACCATATTATAATTTGATGTTACTTTTTATTTTTCTTTTCTTTTATATATAACCCATATTTGTTTGTGCAGATTCCTTCAAGAAGTCAGCAACATATATTGGAAGCATGGTTCAAGGGGATAGTTTGATAAATTGTTTTTATGTATTATGAATCCACGTTGAATTATGTTTATACTCTTTTGATGTATTTTGAATGGAATGGATGAAATTACTCAATAAATAGCTTGTATTAAATTTGTAATTGTTGAATTGGGTTTATACGCCTTTTTGGAAACTATAATAATTACTCAATCAAGATAATATTAATAACTACGCTTAGAGATGAAGAATATAAATCCAGTAACCCAAACAAAATGTCCAAATAAGAACATCCACACCCAATCTAATAAACTATTCATATTAAAAGAGTTATATCAATTGATAAGTTGAAAATAGTTTAACCATAAATAATCACTTAACCACCCCCATCAAATAGTAGAAAATGCATTAAACTGTGAAACGGCCATAATGTAATGCGCTTCCGATACCAATAAAAGAGTACTCATCCAATATTATTTAGCATTTTGAAAACTGCCAAATAAAATGCATCATAAGCCGAAAATATCATAAATACCACCTCATCCTGGACCATCACAAGGGGGGGGGAATCTTTTATATACCGCATTAACTTAGAACCACGTGCATCTAAAGCAACTAAAAGCATTGTTTGCTTTACGAGAGAAGTCCCATCTTATACACTTATCATTGGAATCAGAAAATTATTTAAAATAAGTTAATCCAAACACTGCTTTATGCATCAAATGGCATCAAATTGATAATAACCAATCATAATTAGGATTAAAAAACGACAAAAAGGTTGTTCCAAATCTCTGTCTATGAACCCGATCGACAAATCGCATTCATGACACAGTGGTTCCTCACTTCTATAGAATTTGAAATGAATCTCAATATGAATTATTCTGATACCTCTACAACCTGTTCAAGGGATGAAAACAGAGTCCTAAGAGGGACATATTTCTTTCCAGCCCTAGGTCCACATAAAAAATAATGCTTCTAAATTACTGCAGCAACTTGCTGATCACGAGTAAATGTCTCGTGACATTAAAATTTCCTTTTCCTCGTGTTGCCTCGTTTTGACAAGAAAAGAAAATCTACAAGGACAATGAAGCACCATTGAAGACAAAACAGATATTCAAATATCTATTCTCCAACTGTCAAACCAAAACCAAATTTGTAGTCTTTTTTCTTGTGGTCAAGCTGCAATGAAAACAGAAACTGTAATAAGAGAAAAGAAAGCATAAACCGGTAGGCAGATTCCCAACAGGGTCCTTGAGGAATATATGTTTGAAGAACAAATGTGGAAGAAAACAATGTACCCTCACCTCTGCAGAAAGAATAAAATTAAGACCCACATTTAAACGCTCCTCCAAAAACGCCGAGACACAACCATTGGAATCAATCTTTCCTCATAGTCGGCACTACAACAATCATAACAAAACGGAATGAGAATCGCTAGAACAGAATTTTAGGAGTCATGACTCAAGATCATTCACAATTTTGTAAAACAAGAGGCATCTTTACGAGGCAGAACTTTCCAGATAAAGGGTGACTTGTTGACATTTGCTCACTTAGACACAGGTTTATTGTTAATGTAATCTTAAAGTGTGAGCCCATCTGCATGCATAGTGAGTGAAGTGAATCTGAAAATCCTTTTGTTTCTTTTCTTATAATTATTATTGATTTCTTTCTTGTTCATCCCCCCTTAATTTCCTCTTTTATCCAAGAGGGGAAGGGGGAAGGCAGAGAGGGATTAAATCACCCGCTTATTCATCTCTTACTTTTTAAAAAGCATAAAATATATGGAAACTTGAAGAAAGCAGCGCCAACTGATAACAAATGGCTAACATAGTAGATTTCCTAGTATAAAATTATTTACCAACACTCACTGTTTGTGATACAACCCCATATGTTTTCAATGGGCAAAGCAAAAACAGTTTGTTGATGAGAATGCATGTTTTCCAGATAAATATTTGAACTGGTATGTTCTGCAGATTTTTCAAAATTTAGCTCACATTTCCCAACTTAATATGAAAAGCCATTTTGAAGCAAATGACCAATATACTGAAAATAATCTCAACTCAGTCACACAAACTGACATTTAAACTCTAGTAGTAAAGGTGATGACTGAAAACGCACAAAAGCCAAAACGCTACCTGTCTCAGGATGTAATCATAACCAAAGCTGGCAGTGACATCTCTTGACATGTGGTTATACATGAAGTCAGATGCTAGAGAAACCTGAAAATATATTTTATATAAGAAATAAAGTTGGATTGATAAATGTAATATCCCAAATTTAGTGAAGCTTAAATTTTCTAAAAATAGAAAATTTAAATGAAAATTTGATAATAAGTCAAATTATGGAACCTACAAAATTTAAGGAATCTTAAATTAGACAAAGAGAAAAATTAGAGCCTAGTATATGTAATTAATAGGATAAAAATATACCTATATGTATTTTTATTAAAAGCTGCCGACACTTTGTCCAAAAGAAAAAGCTGCCGACACACACACTAACTTTAATGACTCCATCTTCTTTTGTTTGCACACCTAGAGGCTTCTCCAACGCACATAAATACTTTTGCTTAGAATTGGACAACACAAAAGTTCCAGCTAATTATGGTCAGCACACACGCATACACACCTATTAAATAAATCATATCAGCCTCCTCACACGTCCATTTATGTTCTGCATCCAAAGCCAAAAGAAAGAAAACAGAATAGAAAAAGAGAGAACAAAGAGAGAGTCAAGAGAGCAAGAGCGATCGGTGCAATTGAGGAAGGAAGAAGAAGCTCCAAATTTCACATCCAATATCATAAACATATTTAGGTGAGTCTCCTACACATTTATCTTTGTTTTCATGTTGGATTTGAGTGGTTTCTATGGTGGTTTCTGGCTGGAATAAGAGAAAATTCGTTAGAAAGTTTCTGTCACCGAAAAGTTGTTAAAACAGTTATTGTGTGGCGATTTTGGGACGAATTTCGGAGTTCTTTGGTTCTGTAATTTGCTCATTAACCTCAGTACATATGTGTAGGAGAGTATAGAGTTAAAATTCGTGAGGTTTAGAGTAAAATTTCATGGTTACATATTAGTTTTCTTCACCTTGTTTTGCGGTCCGAAAAACAGAGTACATACCTGAAACTTGTAAAATCTTAAACAGAGGCTATAGATGGAATTTTCAAATGGGTCCTTTTGTATAGATATTTTAGGATGTGTAGTTAATAATAGAATCAAGAAATGTACCATTTGGAGTGAAAATGGATGAGTTCTTGACTTTTGAAGTTAGACTGTCAAAACTGACGTTTTTTGGGAGTCAGTCAGATTCATGTTGAGTTTTGGACAGACAAACCTTATCGAAAAATTATGAAATTTTAAAGCTATGTATTAGACATTCATAGCTTTTCAATGAGTCCAAGAATGCATTATTTGGATATATGTGGAGAGAGTTATGATTTTTCAAAGTTAAGTCAGAAACAGGGGGTCATTTTGGACGTTCAAATCTGGCAGTTCTGATGTTCAAAAATTCTGGGAAATATTATATAACATCTAGTAGTTTTGGGTATTTTTCCATGAAACTACACTTAAAGAGCTTTCCATATAATTTTAGAACACTCCATTTCGATTTTTGTAGAATTAGTTATGGATTTTTGAAGTTGAGCTCTGTTTCTGGAATGCAATGTGGAACAGTAGCAATTGGCCGAATTTCTGGGAAAAATGTGTAATCCGAAATTATCTTTGGATATTTTTCCATGAAGTTAAATTTAAAGACCTTCTTTTAGGCTTTGGAATCAGTCAATTTTAAATTTTCTAGAATTAGTTATGAATTTTCAAATTTGACTGAAAATATGTCAGTTTCTAGAAAATTATGAAACTGCCGTTTGGCAGTGATTTTGCAAAAACCGAGGTAAAAAAAAATGGATTCCTTGAGCGAAAATATGTCAGAGTAGCTTGGGTCAAAATTCCTGAAAAAGTATAGTTGACCGGGTACGGTGGGGCCGGGATCGGGTCCCAGGGGCATTTTGGTAAAATTTCAGTATAGACTAATATAACCACCAAAAATATTATGGAAATCTCTGAAGAGGTACACGAATGGGTTTTAACCTAATTCTTGTACATTTGAAATTTTAGGACCGAATCAATCGCCTGAGCCGTTGGCACATAATTCGAGGAACTATTTTTTATGTAGCAAAAAGGGACATAAGGTAGTAACTCTATCTCTCATACACTATGTGAATGTTGATATGCTATATGTTGCTATATTCTGTGATATGAACACGTGCCTGGGGCACATTACCTAGCTGTGGTATGGGACTCAGCTGAGGTACACGGACATGTAGGGGATCCAAACAGTCATTTGGCCCTGAGTATTGTGTACACACATGTTATAGTATGAATTTTCATTTACATTATATAGTGCATTACATATTTAATTTTCGCATTTTATATAATGGATTATGTGTTACTACTAAGATTTCTTGGAATCTCACCCTTTTTCATAAATAATAAATGTTCCAGCGGGAACTAGTGGCTCTAAAGGCAAAGTAGTTGACACGGACAATTGAGGTATGCAGGTCCCAAGATCAGAATTATTTGGTTATATTAGTTTAATTTTAATATATTGGATATTTTGGACAAAATTTGTACATATTATCAAACCCTACGGGAAGACTCCTGTATATAAATTTTCATTTAATATCAGTATATTTATGCTATTCCTGTGTTGTCCACCGAACTGCGTATCATCATTTTCCGTAAATACTTTGAAAAAGGTGAAATAAAGATAAGGGTGTGACAATAAATGATATAATACTGCAACATTATGCAATTTACTCACCTTCTTAGATACCTTCTGAACATAGCTTAAAGCAACCAAACCAGTACTAGCAACTTGCCCAGTTGCAACCTGCATGCACATTAGCAAGCACATGGGCTCCTCTTAGGTCTTAGCATTTTAGGCACATTATCCTTTTACTTTTTCAGTAGAAAAATTAGAGGAAAGAAATCTTAGCATTATCTGGTGCAGCAGAGTATGCTTAAAATAGTAAGAAATAGCAGGGAAAAATAAAAATTAAACAAGCAAGCAAGCAAGAAATAAGTAAGATAAGAAAATACAAAGAACAGGTGGCCGGCAATGTAAATAAAGACTGTTATTAAGTCACCATACCATTTTATCAGTGTTGTAGTGAGCGGCATAGCCAATACCAGACTTCCGATGCTGACCAGCCCAAAACACTTCCCCACCCAAAGGTAAATGCGGTGTAACACTGTAAAACAGTCATTTCATTCAGAAAAAAGACATCAACAATATATACAATTATTGTCCCTCACCATGCATCCAGTAAAGTCAAGAAAATGATGATCAGGTTTGACCACAATCAACATTAATACTCCTCCGGTACTTAATATAAGACATATTTGGATAGTTGATATTTGTCCTAAATATAAGACATGATTTTCATATTTATCAATCTTTTCCTGATTTACCCTAATTGTTGCTCCCTCAACAATAATCAAGTAGGAGAGGAGATAAGGGAATTAAGGAAAATTACTTGGGTATTTTAGGAAATACATACTATATTAACTAACTTCCTTAATATAATCAAATTAGGCATATACATCTTCTATTAAGAACCGGAGAGAGCACTTGGCAATAGACTAAATACAACAGCAAGAAAGAAAATGATGCATGGAACAGTTAAAAGGGGGAAAAAATAATACATTATCATAAGCAACAAATGTTTATTGAAGCAAAGCCAACAAATTAATTCCAAGAAAGAAATTGACAGACACTGATAAATTGGACCATTCCCAACTGTCAGCATTGACAATTTATTCCCTCTGATCTTAAATATAAGAAACTAATACTAACCTTACACAAACCAATAAAATTGGTCAAAGTTAGTTAAAAGAATTAGACTTGCAACAAAAGATAATTTTTTTCTCAGATTTACCCTGAATTAATGTGTTCTTCATCCTCTTTATCACTATATTCCCCCTCCCCATCTCTCTTAATTAATAAGCAGTAAAAAATGGAAAAACTCAACTAATAAACCATATTAAATAGAAGAGTGTCTTCTATTTTGAACAATGTAAGTTCTCCCCTCAAAGTCTTATATTTGAGACCCGAGGGAATAAAAGTTTCAAAAAATTATTAAATTTTCTTGTACCAAACATCAAGACGAAATTTATGTAACTTGTGAGCTTATTCTCAATTGCTTATATTGTGACAAGAAAAAATTTTTGTTAACAAGGGCGTCCAAGAAATATCACTGAGGAAAAAAGGAAAAGAAGAGAAAAGATAGATGTCATTTTTTGATATTCAGATAATATACTCCCTCTAGTCTTAAATATAAGATTCTCTTAACTAATTCGTAGAGACCAAGCAAAGTTGGTAAGTTGGTTATTTGTAATTCATATGTAGAGAATTTGACACTTCTCCAAAAATGCCCCTTCCATTTCATGATTTTTTTTTCCCCAAAAATGCCCCAATCAATAAGGGTATGATGGGAAAGAAAAATTTGAAATAGGAGTTGAGGGAACAGGATCTTATATTTAGGACCGGCATGTATGTTACAAACTAACGATAACAATTAGCTAAAGACTAATACATAGTATAAGAGAAATTTGTTATCACTGATTTTAGTTGACTTCTGCTAGAAGTATGCAAATGTTTCATTCTTATATTCACCAATAAACAGAAAAAGAGACATGATATCAATCATAATAAATAAATAAATAAAGGGAACGTAGACACAATCAGTACATAAATTCAATTCAAAATAAAGTTCTATTAATATTTTTATTTTCTTAATGAAGGCTGGAGTTGGATATTATGATCTCTGTCAATATAAAGGATGTAGTAATAATTATGGCGCTAAAAATAGTGGTAAGAATCTGTTGAGCATCTTGGGTTTTTAGAAATTTTATTGCTAATATAATAGTTGTGAGAATCTTTTCTGCACATATATAGGAACTTCATCAACTTCTAACTCAAGTTTTGCTCCAAGAGAACGTGCCCTCATCACAACTCCAAGCAACAATACTTCTTTAATCAATGAGATGCAATCGGTAAGTGTCTGCTATTTCATAAAATTGATTTTTGTTAAGACTCTTAATGTCACAAGTATACATTGCATTTTTTATATTCTTATTAATTCTTTTTGGTGTTCTTGAATGTTATGTTAGGGTGGTGGATTCAACACACTCACTCATAACAACTTATATAGATCATATACAAATCAGCATGCAGTGTATGGTACACCTGTCACGAATCCATTTGATCCACCGCCAATCGTCCAAATAGCAGATGTGGCTCAACCTCGAGCGAATCCATTTGCTCCATCGAGAAGTATCTCGCCACCGCACGCTGTCCAAATGGCCGCCACAACTTGGCCGCGAGTGAATCTATACACAGTTGATCAGCCTCATCAGCAGCAACATATGTTGATGAGCCCAGCCAGTCTCCTTGTTGACGCAGGTGGATCATCATTAATGCGACTACCCCCAAGGTTTGTGGTACCCAAAACCTATATCAATAAATATTTTATGAAAACCATATTATAATTTGATGTTACTTTTTATTTTTCTTTTCTTTTATATATAACCCATATTTGTTTGTGCAGATTCCTTCAAGAAGTCAGCAACATATATTGGAAGCATGGTTCAAGGGGATAGTTTGATAAATTGTGGCCATAGTCTTTCATAAATCGTTTTTATATATTATGAATCCACAATGAATTATGTTTATACTATTTTGATGTATTTTGAATCCACATTGAATTATTTTTATATGGAATGAATGAAATAATTCAATAAATAGCTTATATTAACTTTTTTATTTTTGAATTGGATTTATACTCCTTTTTGGAAGCTATAATAATTACTGAATCATTTCTTGCCAATATCCACTTTAGGAGATTGAGAACATAAATCCAACAACACAAACAAAATGTTCAAATAAGAACAACCACACCGAGACTGATAAACTATTCATATTAAAAGAGTTATATCAATTGATAAGTTGTGAATGATTTAAACATAAATAATCTCTTAACCACCTCATCAAATAGGTTGAAGATTCATTAAACTGTGAAATGGCTATAAGGTAATGCATTTCCCACGCCAATAAAAGAGTACTCATCCAATAGTATTTAACATCCTGAAAACTGCCAAATGAAATGCATCCCAAGCCGAAATATTACAAGTACCACATCATCTTGGACCATCGCAAGGAAAACTATAAAAAAAATAAAAAATTTACACTGCATTTACTTGGAACCACATGCATCCAAAGCCACTTAAAATAGAGATGTTTCCTTTACTAGATAAGTCTCATCTTATATAGTTATCATTGGAATCACAAAATTATTTAAAATAAGTTAATCCAAACACTACTTTATGTATCAAATGGCATCAAATTGATAATAACTAATCCTAATTAGGATAAAAAAAGGACAAAAAGGTTGTTCCAAATCTCTGTCTATGAATCCGATTGACAAACGGCATTCATGACACAGTGGTTCCTCACTTTTATAGAATTTGAAATGAATCTCAATATGAATTATTCTGATACCTCTACAACCTATTCAAGGGAAGAAAACAGAGTCCTAAGGGGGACATATTTCTTTCCAGCCCTAGGTCCACATAAAAAATAATGCTTCTAAATTACTGCGGCAACTTGCTGATCGCGAGTAGATGTCTCGTGACATTAAAATTTCCTTTTCCTCGTGTTGCCTTGTTTTGACAAGAAAAGAAAATCTACAAGGACAATGAAGCACCATTGAAGACAAAACAGATATTCAAATATCTATTCTCCAACTGTCAAACCAAAACCAAATTTGTAGTCTTTTTTCTTGTGGTCAAGCTGCAATGAAAACAGAAACTTTGTTAAGAGAAAAGCAAGCATAAACCGGTAGGCAGATTCCCAACAGGATCTTTGAGGAATATATGTTTGAAGAACAAATGTGGAAGAAAACAATGTACCCTCACCTCTGCAGAAAGAATAAAATTAAGACCCATATTTAAACGCTCCTCCAAAAATGCCGAGACACAACCATTGGAATCAATCTTTCCTCTTAGTCGGCACTACAACAATCATAACAAAACGGAATGAGAATCGCTAGAACAGAATTTTAGGAGTCATGACTCAAGATCATTCACAATTTTGTAAAACAAGAGGCATCTTTACGAGGCAGAACTTTCCAGATAAAGGGTGACTTGTTGACATTTGCTCACTTAGACACAGGTTTATTGTTAATGTAATCTTAAAGTGTGAGCCCATCTGAATGCATAGTGAGTGAAGGGAATCTGAAAATCCTTTTGTTTCTTTCCTTATAATTATAATTGATTTCTTTCTTGTTCTTCCCCCCCTAATTTCCCCCTTTATCCAAGAAGGGAAGGGGGAAGGCAGAGAGGTATTAAATCACCAGCTTATTCGTCTCTTACTATTTAACAAGCATAAAATACATGGAAACTTGAAGAAAGCAGCGCCAACTGATAACAAATGGCTAACATAGTAGATTTCCTAGTATAATATTATTCACCAACACTCACTGTTTGTGATACAACCCCATATGTTTTCAATGGGCAAAGCAAAAACAGTTTGTTGATGAGAATGCAAGTTTTCCAGATAAATATTTGAACTGGCATGTTCTGCAGATTTTTCAAAATTTAGCTCACATTTCCCAACTTAATATGAAAAGCCATTTTGAAGCAAATGACCAATATACTGAAAAGAATCTCAACTCAGTCACACAAACTGGCATTTAAACTCTAATAGCAAAGGTGATGACTGAAAAAGCACAAAAGCCGAAACGCTACCTGTCTCAGGATGTAATCATAACCAAAGCTGGCAGTGACATCTCTTGACATGTGGTTATACATGAAGTCAGATCCTAGAGAGACTTGAAAATATATTTTATATAAGAAATTAATTTGGATTGATAAATGATATAATACTGCAACATTATGCAATTTACTCACCTTCTGAGATACCTTCTGAACATAGCTTAAAGCAACCAAACCAGTACTAGCAACTTGCCCGGTTGCAACCTGCATGCACGTTAGCAAGCACATAGGCTCCTCTTAGCATTTTAGGCACATTATCCTTTTACTTTTTCTATAGAAAAATTAGAGGAAAGAAATCTTGAGGATGATTTTGGTACTTTAATAAAGAATGCCCTTGTTTTAAGGAGAGACAATAGTGAGAGAGGGTGGAATTCGGTGGATCTTTTAATGGATCGGCTAAATCTTTTCCCTTTTGAAATTTATTAATTTCTAAAGGTAAGCTTTCTAAATCATCTAGGCTTAAATCTTCCATTCCACAAGTGATAGACATACATCCACACTTTCTTTTATTGGCTATTTCGATTTTTCCATAATCAGTATTAGATTCTGGAAATAAAGGATTTAATTGTCTTCCTGTACTTATTTTTCTAAGTTTAGAAGCTTCTTGGGCTATCGCATGATCAACTATACATTGACTCATGGCTTTATAGACATAATGTTTTACTTGAACAAAATCTCTTAAGCTAAACAGCCAGAAATTTCTTAATAAATACTCATCTGAGTAATCAAATGAACATCCAAAGTGTTCAATAAATTCGGCTATTGCAGAATGCAATCTATTTTCAAATATAGCTTTCTGAATACTCGGATATTGTCTAATTAATGTCATTTCATTCATAAAAATTTATATATTTTTATGAAATTCCTTGGCTATGTACATTAATTCTAGAATAAGATTTTTCATCTTAATAAAATCAAGAAATTCCTAATTTTGTTCTATCATGTTTCAAATAACTAATAATCAGGATTACAACAGGATGAGAGATTAGGATTTACCGGGTCCAACTCGTCTTCCGCAAGTCGTTTCCTCTTTCTCACTTCTCCGCCTCAGCACCTTTCGGCAGGTATCTTGCCCTTCAACAGCCTCTCGCTTTTACGGGCTTACCCTAACGCTGGCAGACCTTCGAGAATTTAGAATACAACTTATTCAGAATTCTTATCGTCCGGTTATCCGAGTGATTTCCTCAACTCATCCTCTCTCCTCTCGAAATATTAGATAGGAAGCATAATTATAGAACAAGGAATAGGAATTCCTTGAATTTTATTTACTCGAAGAGAATGTACATATCTGGAGGAAAAACAAAGTACATTAGCGAGTGAAGTGCTAATTGTGTGTTTTTTGAAAAAACCTCCTTCGGTTTTTATAGAGTCTTGACTAGAAGGTAACTATGGTTTTATAACTCAACCATAGTTCCTTTTACACAACCCTAGTTACAAAAGTAAATCACGGGCAGTGTCTTTTAGTCTCTGCGGCAAACATCTTTCAGTCTTTTCCATCTTTTTGGATAACACTTTAAGAAAAGCATTTAGGTGGCAGACACGTTTGTCTCCTGCTTTCTTTTCTCTTTTGTTTTTTCCGCCGACGATGGTTGGCAATTTGGACAGCTATGCTACTTTTCTTCTTTTCTATGCATTATTATGCAGAGATTCTTTTTTACTTTGTCGCTTGCGTTGATTTGATTCAACTTTATCTTTCTCTTGAATGCATTGAGCTGGCTAACGACACCTGGCTTCATTGGATTCTTTTTTCTGTAATAAACTACTGCAGACTCTGTCACATGGTAGGTCCATGCTCCACCATCTTCTATCATTTCTTCAATCTCAAGAAGATAAGGGATGTATCCAGCTGCTCGTCTGAGATGAGAGTAGTTCTCATCAAATTCCCATTTAATATCTAGGAAGCTCTTCTTTATCTTTAAATTTATTTGCTGATTTACACCAACCGTTCCAACTTGACAAGTATAATGACCTGTAAATGAAAACTCTGGTGGGACAATAGCAAATTTTAAAAACTTGGTTTTGGTTGGTCCTATTTTATCTAGCTCTTTGATAGCTAATACAATAGGCTTGGGTATTTTACCATCAATCTGCTGATGATTGTCTATATAGGCTAGGGAGAGATAACCATAATTAAACGCAAGTTTAATTATCTCTTTTGGTGCTTCACTCAGGGTTAAAATTTTAGGATAATAACTCCCATCATCTATGGCAAAAGTTTTACTAGACTCTTGGTTGTTTCCTGAGTTCATAATGGTATTCACTCGGTTATATTCCATCAAAAACTCATTTTTGGATTTATGGTTCTCAAGTAACTCTGGAAACTGTTTTGGATAAGGGGGTAGCTGTTTAGCTTTTTCTACAAAGGTAAACCCTACCTGAACAGCTTCTTTTTGGGAACTTGGATGAAATTTTGTCCAAGTAACTCTTGGGTTAACTTTTCCAATTCAAGGCTAACGATTTCTTTGACTTCACAGACTTTAGCCTCAACTATCGTCTCAGTCTTAGAACCTGAATCGTTGAGTTTTAAGGCTTGTTGCCTTTGTTCTTTGGATAATTCATTGGGTCTCACTAGTGAGACTTCCTCTTTATCCTCTTTCATAGAATCATCAGAATCTTGATGTTTTTTAGATTCTTCATCTGTTTCGGCTATTGTTGCAGAAACTATTGTTTCTGACTTTTTTGCTTCCAGTATTCTACCTGAAAGACTTTTCTCGCTTAAACCAGAAGAACTGGCTAAGACTTTCTTGGATTCTTCGCTCAAAGGACTAGAATTCCTTATAAACTATTTTAAATCAGTTCTGAGTCGAAGTAATATACTTCTTTGAAGTATAACTTGGCTATGAAGCTTTATTAGCTCCTCATACTTTATCTTTTGAGAATCTAGAAGAGATTCCATCTTGGCTTCTTCATCTTGGATCTTTTGAATTTGATCCATAAGACTAGTCATGGAATTGGCTTCCATATCGGCTAAGAAAATCTGCAAAAACATTATGAATTCTTTTAATAGTAACAACTTTAAAAGAATACATACTAAAACATGCAGACAATTTTGCTCTTCTTTGGGTAGCAATTGAATTTGGACATTTATTGTTTATAAATGCCTTTACTTGGGTATTGTCTATTTCAACAACAAATTCTTTGCTGACAATCCAGATCTCGAACTTTTTTATGCCATATTTAACAGCAAGAAGTTCTTTCTCATTAATATCATAATTTATCTCAGCTCCCTTGAATGTACCTGAAGCATAAGATAAAATCAGATTTATGGGTTCTTCCCACTTTCGCAGTACTGCTCCCCAATAATGGTTAGAAGCATCAATTTGTAAAAACATATCATCTTCATCCTTTGGTAAAGGTAGAGGTTTGACTTCATTTTTTACATACTCTTTTATCTTCTTAACCTCTTGGATTTCTTCTCCTCCCCATATGAAGGGTTTATTCTTTCTAAGCATCTTCTGTAATTTACCTCGAACTAAAGCTCCATAAGGAATAAAGTTCATGGCATAATTAAGATGACCTAAGAAAGACATTAATTGTTTCTTATCTTTTAATTCATCTGGAAATGTTAGGATTGTCCGAATGATATTTGGTTGTAATTCTACAACTCCTCTTGGTTTTATATTTAAACCCAAATATTCTATTTGAGTTTTTCCTATTTCTGCTTTTTTCTTTGATAATACTAATCCATTTTTAAAAGCAAGACTAGCGAAAACAAACAAGTGTTTCCTATGTTCATCTTTGCTTTTAGAAAAGATTAGAATATCATCAATATAGACCACAATGAATGATCTATATGGATTAAAAATCTGATCCATTCTTTCTTGAAAGATAGCTGGACTAGTTTTTAATCCCATTAGTAGAACATTCCATTCATAATGTCCATTAGGTACACTAAAAGCAGAGCACTCTCTTGAACTTTCTTCTAATTCTATTTGATAAAATCCAGATTTACAATCAAATTTTGAAAATATTTCTGAATCGTTGATTTTATCAAAAAGAACATCTTTTCTTGGGAGTGGATATGTATTAGATTTTACAACCTTATTTAAGGGTTTATAATCTATTACAAATCTCGGTTCCCCTCTCTTTTGTTCAGAATAATTTCTTACTAAAAATCCTGGGCAATTCCATGGACTTTTAGAGGCTCGTATTAAATTTAGATTTAACAATTTTTCCATTATTTTAGGAAAATCTTCCAAATCTAACTTTGAATATCTTCTTGGTTTTTCATAAACTGGTTTATCAGTTTTAACTTCTATTTTTGCAATGTAATTTTTTCTATTTGCAAATGCTCTTGGGTTTTCTTCAAAGCATTGGTTTAACAACCTTTGAGTTTCTTTTGAAAGTTGAAATTCTTTTTCTACTAATTCACCACACTGAGCTGTTAAACTCTGAGTGTAATGATGTATACTAGGATAAGGGATTAATGCAACTTTAAAACTCGTATTACAATGAGTTATAAAGTAAGCATTTTTCTTCGTAAGACTAAAAAGCTTAAAAGCTTGTCTTATAGCTCGAATTCCTAGAATAAAATCACTTCCTATTTCAGAATATTGATAAAAAGTATCAATTCTGAATTCTATATTTCCGATTTGTAAATAAAGGTGTTTATATCCTTTATCATACCTTGTTTCTTGATTGTGAATATCAAGAGCTCTCACAGGTGTAATATTAATTAACTTTTCTTGGATTAATTTATGTTGTACCAAATTAATGGTACAACATGTATCCAAAAGACAATCATATCTTTTAGCTCTATATTGAACTCGAATATAGAGTGTTTCCCTATCTTGTTTTTGGAATTTTGTATCCACTTATTTCTAAATGACTTGGATGGATTATTACTTGATTATTGGTAATGAAATCTTCTCCCAATAAAATCGGCAATTGTGGATTTGTCATTAATTCAAATTTTTGAATTATTACAATCTCTTTATTCTCATTTGTAAATAAAGTTAAAGCTAACTCTACTTCTTTCTCAACAATTTCTAGAGGATTATATCGTCTAGCATTTTCTAATCTTTCTGGTATAGCTTGATATACTAAGGACTCTCTAATATGAGAGAATTTTACTGCTGTATTGATCACACAATTCTGTGCTATCCTTTCATTTTTTATTACTAAAGGAATTAAATATGAACTTCCTTCTTCTCTCGGATTTTGAACTAAAGGAGTATCATTTAGTTCTTCTTGGATCTTTATTAGACTATTATCAGACCTATTTATCATTCCTGATTGTCTAATAATTATTCTATTATTATCAAATGATAATCTTGGGATTATATTTGATTATCTAATTAGAGGTCTCTGTCTTGAGGCTTCTAATACTATTTCTTCTGGAATCATCCTATAATCAGTTGGTATAGGTTGATTACTTACAAAAGTACTGAATATAGAGGGAACTATCACTCTTTCTTCAGTTTTTCTTTTTATCTTATGATTTTCTGTAAATGCATACAGAATCTTGGTTTCAATAGTCATGACATCACTTCCTGGCATCATGTCTATTCCTGACAATTTGTAGCATAACTTTAATGCTCTATGTATGTTTGGCTCTCGTCTGGTTAAACTAAAGTTTGGTTGTATCACAAACTTTAATTTCTGATAGATTAAATCTCCTAAAACAACACCTATCGTGGCATGTTTTAAGTTAGATGTAATTCTATCGTCCATCAGATATAATTGGATTGGAGTACTAATTCCAGACCTGAAACAGGCTTTTATTAAAATGTGTACTGTAGCTATATAAATATTCTGAATTCTTGGATTATTTATCTTCTCCAATTCCTCTTCGGCTATCTCATTTGTTAATAAAGGTATTTCGTCCATTCCAGAAATAGCTTGATCTGCCCTTATTAGTTCTTGAATCTTTTTAATCACAAAGTATTGTTCTTTATTCTTTTTGAAAATATTTTTCAAAATTTCACTTTTAAAGATATTTGATGGTTCAATATCAAAATCTTCTTTTTCTATTTTGGCTGCTAACTGTTTATCAAAATAATGAGCTTCACTAGTCATTTAATTCTGATTCATAATCGGATTCACTTTCACTTGAAATTTCATAAAATGAACAATCATTTTATGAAACTGAATATTCATTTTCTTTACAAGGATAAAATCCTTGTTCTTCTAAAGTTTCAAAAACTTTAGTTTCTTTCTTTCTTTTATCTTTATTAGAGCATTCATTTGCATAATGACCTTTTTCTTGATATATGTAACAGGTACACTATTTTTTCGGTTTATATTAACTTGTCTTTTTTCTCCAATATCCATACTTTGGATATTTCTTTTTTCTATATTTTTTATGTATTTTCTTGGGTTTCCATTTTTTCTTTTTCTTTCTTCTTTCTATAAATTGTGGTTTACAACCCCATCTTTTCTCGAGTAAATTATCACAACATAACCCTTTAGTTTGTTTCCATTTTTCTATTTTCTTACTCATTAAATGTTTAAGACACACTTCCTTAAACCATTCTCGACTGAATTTTATCTTTTGTCCTAATGTATCATTTTCTTGAGTATTATTCTTATTATTATAATAAGCATAATAATATTTCTCTATTTGAGATCCCCATGGTTCAGATATTTTCTGAAAAAATAATCTTGAATATATATCATATTCTTGAACACCTGGGTCTCCAAATCTTCCTTCATAGAAGATATCTTGGAAATTACAAATGTATTGCTCCAAATAACATGGAGAACACATTGCTAATTGATTAAGCCTTCTAATTGACTCCTGTGTTTTTCTTTGAGTCCATTCGGATACTGATTCTTGTTTTGGATCTCCTACCCATCCCCATAGTATTAGATTCTCTAACTTGGTTGCTAATTCTTGGATATTAGCATATGCTCTAAGATTGGTTTTTACTTCTGGATTAACTGATTGAAAAAACTTATCAGTTTGTCCTTGGGTAGTCATCATTAAGTAATCTAATGCCTGTGACACATTAAGTGATTTAGACATCGCTACTACTGAATTTTCTTTTATCCATGCTTGAATTTTAGCTTCTGGATCTATTTCACAATCTAAATTTAAAATAACTCCATTGGGTCTTACAAACTCCATTGGGTTATCACTTGGTTCATATCGATAAAATCGATAATCTCTATTAGGCAAGTTATTACTATACCTTTCTTCATTTCGGTTTCCATAAACTCTTCTACTTTCTGATCTAGCAGAATTAGAAGTTTGTCCTTCTTCCATTTTTACTTCATTAGCTTGAAGTTCAACTAAATTATTAGTTAACTCAAGATCTAATTCTCAACTTATCTCTTCTTCTTTTAAACTATAAGAAGATTCATTTTCTAAATATTCTTCTAAAGTTATTTCAAAATTTTTAGTTTCAACAACTTTTTCTTCTTTATAACTAAATGATGAAGAGGTTTCTGATTCATCACTTTCTTCTTCTTCAACCTTTGCTTTTAGTTCTTCTAAAAGTTTTCTTTTCTTTTCTTCTGCTTCTTTTTCTTTTAGTCTTAATTCTCTTCTTTTCTTTCTTTCAGCTTTTCTTTTTTCTTTTTCTAAAAGAATTGCTTTTAGATCTTCTATTTCTTTATCTATAGCAGAAGGTATTGCTAAAAAAAGAATATATTTCTTTATTTTTTAATCTCGGCTTTTCTAGTTTACTACTAGAAGCTTCGCTTACTAGTTGTTCTCTAGTAAGTTCAGATTCTATTTTGATCTGTTCACTTATTAATTCTAACTCTTGTTTTAAAATCTTTAATTGATTTTGTATCAGCTCTAGATTAACTGGTAATCCTTGGTTAATTATCTCTAATTTCTTAGTCTTGGATAATTCTTTTTTTATTTCAATTTTCCTAGTTTTTAAATTGATCATTTAAAGATAAGGATAATCGGATGATTTTTGATAGATATTTTGCAATCTCCTTCTTCTATGTTCTTCTTCATTATACTCAGTATAATTATATATAATAGCATACTTATCTTCACAAGTGTCTACTATCGGGTCTTTTTCTTTATTTAAAATAATACTAGTCTCTGATACCACTTTGCTGGAATTCGGTGGATCTTTTAATGGATCGGCTAATGTACTCAAACCTCAGACATTAAGGGTGTGTTTGGTTTGACAGGAGGGGAGGGGAGACAAATTACAAGTTTGGACGAGGGAAACCCAAAATTTACCCTCTCATTCTTTTAAATTTTGGAATCCCGCCCAAAATTTACTCTCTCATTCCTTTTAAATTTTGAATTCCCACCCAAAATTTAAATACCTCCAACCCAAAAAGGTAATTTAACTCCCTTCCCTCCCCTCCCCTCAAACCAAACAATCCCTAAGGCTGTGTTTGGTTGGAGGGGAGGGGAGAGAGGGTGGGGAAATTACAACTTTAGACAAAAGAAATCCAAAATTTACCCTCTCATTTTCTTAAATTTTGGGTTCCCGCCCAAAATTTACTTTCTTATTCTTTTCAAAATTTTGGATTCCCGCTCAAAATTTGAATTCCTTTAACCCAAATAGGTAATTTACCCACCCTCTCATTCCTCCCCTCCCCTCAAACCAAACACAGCCTAAAGCAACCAGTTAAAGCTCAGCCAAAATCCGGTAGAAATTAAAAAAAAAGAATATCTTAAAGGCGTATAGGAATAATAATTAATTAAAAAATAGAGAAAGAAGACATAACTAAATTAATGAATGAAAAAAATAATGAATGAAATTTTTATTTTATTTTTGTGCGTTAGAAAAAAAAATCTTGAATATTAGAAAGAAAATGTAAGAAAATGAGAACAAAATCTTCAATTTGGATCAATTTAAATATTAACCTTAGCTGAGCGGCGATCTGAATATTAAAGACCTCTACGTCTATAACAGAAAAGAAGCCAATAAAAAAAAAACATTAAAGTCTTCAAAGATTCTCTCATGATCTTTTTTCTATTGTGATTTTTAGAATCTATAAAATATTAAATATAAATCATCTATTTTTTTTTTTTTAGTCTGACGGTGAATATAGGACTTTGAGGAACAAATTAATGAGAAACAGAAAGATGAGAGAACTTAAACCCATCCATATCATTAAATTTAACCCCACAAACTTCTTATATATTAATCGCTCTGTTACTATCCTGCTCTCCATTCTTCCATTGCCATCAAGAATTCTTAAGTATGTACTACTGCACTTCTTTAACCTACTCCTCCTCTTTCTTTTTCTTTCTTTCTTGTCTTCTGCTACTCTTCTTTTTGTTCCTTTTTTCTTTAACTTCTTTTGGCGCCATCTTCTACTTCTCCTCTTCTTTCTTTTCCTTTCTTTCTTTAACCTACTGCGATGCCATCTTCTACTTCTCCTCGTCTTTTTCCGTGGGTAAATTCCGTCGGTATACCGACGGAATTTTTTCCATGGGTACGTAATCCGTCGGTAATTTCCCATGGAATAAAAATTCCGTCGGTAAATCAATTTGTCACGGATATTTTAGAGACAGAAAAAATTATGTCGGTAATTCCGTTTCTCTCCCTAATCCATCTATAATTTGATTTCAGAGACGGAATTCTGTGGGTAATTTCCGTAGGTAATACGTTGTTTTTTTGTAGTGTTCTCCTTCTTCTCAATGAGAGATAACTTGATTTGATTCTTGTTCATTTTAATTACTTCTCAAGGGTTTTAGAAGGCATTAAAAGGAGAGGTATTTAAACAGCCTCTAACATGAAATTATCCGTTTTGAGCCAATTACCTTTTATGGTCTTAAAACTCATCAAAAGGGGATATATTCAGACCTCTATAAGGCTTGGATCACATTGATATTAGTTTCTATAATTTCTTTTGTACTTACTGTTGCAATAATGTTAGAAATGACATGAAAGAAGATTAATTAATTAGAAAATCTCTTGAGAATGGATGATTTTACAATGCTCCCACTGGTATTGTTGAGATAGGAGTAAGCACTTCCAAAAATCCAACCCAACATCATCCTGCTTTACTAATATTGTATTTCAAATCTTTAATATAAAATTGCTTTTACTGGTTAAAATTCTTGTTAAAATAAATCTATGAAGTCCCACCTTGGTTGGGAAGGAATCAAAGTTTGAATACCTTTTCTCTTAATGCATTACTAAATCTTGCAGTACTCTACATGGTATTGGATAATACCATCTAGGAAGCAATCCCTCAAATCAATAACTCTTTTACGGTTTTCCAATCTTAATCTTAATCATTATCTCTCAACGGAGAATGAAAAACATCTTATAAGGGTCTAGATATCTCTCCTCTCAACACATTTTAAAACATTGAGAGTCTCATTATCCTGAAAATTCACAATTTTGAATATTAATGATAAATATTATGTGCAAAAATAAAAAAGAAATTTAAAAAATAACATACGCATGTGTGGGTTTTTATTTTAGGCCCCATTTGAAGATTCTACCCTAATGGATGAAAGTGCCTCACTGTTGGCCCCTACAACAAATCTTCTACCAAATTCAGCCATACGGGTATTTATATTTGAAATCTTTAAGACAGGAAAATACAATACAATAATTTGATTGTTTAAGTTTATTTTTTGTTGTTTTCTTCATTGCTAGTGTGTTTTTGAGTATCACTAGAAGTAACATTTTTTTAATAAAATTGAATTATGGTTATTTATCTTGTACATGCACCACATGGGAAAGAAAATTAGGTTTACTCGGTTAAAAAGTTGGATTTAAGTTAGTCCCTTATTTGAGAGTGTTTAAATGACGTGATGTATCAATACGTCTAAGAATTATGTTTAAAGATTCCAAGATTCCATGCCTTCCATCACTCAGCTTCGTCTTGTATGAAATGGATATTAATTTTGTGCAAAGGATCCTTCTTATTAAAAAGGAGGTTTTTTTTTTCTACCGAAAAATTAAGGAGAGGCTAGGGTGTGTTTGGTTTGAGGGGAGGGGAGTTAAATTATCTTTTTGGGTTGAAGGTATTTAAATTTTGGGCGGGAACCCGAAATTTAAAAGGAATGAAAGGGTAAATTTTGGGCGGGAACCCAAAATTTAAAAGAATGAGAGGGTAAATTTTGGGTTTCTCATGTCTAAAATTGTAATTTATCAATCATCCCCTCCCCTCCCCTCCCCTACCCTACCATCAAACCAAACACACCCTAAATGTCTCATAAAGGAAGAGAAATTATTGTCCCGTATATTCCAACATTTCAAGTATTTCCTCGAATTCTTATTACAAAGCAATTTCTTGAAGGTGATTTTTGTCTTTTTAATAAATCTTCGGTTTAAGTAAACTGCATTATTCTTCTTAGCTGAGCAATCCCTTTTTCTTTTTTCTCTTTTGGATAAAAAATAAGGGCCTCCAATGGAAAACAAGCCAAAGGAAATAATTAAAATACAATAGAGGATTTTTTTTTAGAATCCATTTTCTTTTTTTGATTATAAGATTTTGAAAAGAGAAAGAGAAAGAGAAAAATAAGAGAACCCAAACCCCATCCATATCATTAAATTTAACTCCGCAAACTCCATATCTAAACCCATGAACCTACACACAAACATTTCACATTCATCCTTTGATCACCCCCTTTGAGCCATTCACTTTTTCTTTCTTCAAAAATCTGACATTTAACAAGTCATGCATGCTGTGTTCTACAATTGAATGACACTTAGAAAAGTAGTGAGTTAGCATTCGAATTACTATTTGTTTCGATAAGTGCTTAGTTACGCAACTTACAAAAGAAAAGAAGGAAGGAGTAAAAGAAAATCAATATGTACATGTGAAAAAAAAAGAAAGAAAAGAAAAGAAGAGAGAGATGTCATTATATACGCTTCAGCATGCATGGCACTTGTTCCATTAGTCATTCCCACTAGACCATTTCCAACATTACAACCCTGGTAAAAGGCCCCCTTGATTCATAAATCTAGGTGTACAAGTGGTGGAGAGAGTAGAATTTTTACAAGCCTATGGCAGGACCTGCTATAATTGGTACTGAGCGAAATTAACCCTAATTGTGAGGATTAAACACGTATATCAGCGAGGGTTTTCTTGTGCACATAACTTTGGTTGATTGAGCTGTAGCCTATTTCCTTTGCATTGCCTCAAACTGAACTTTGTGTTAGCTCCAAGCGAGAACAACGAACAATTCCATGCAACCTTAAAGTTCCTGTGGCACTGAAGGTGTGTGAATTGAGTTTAAGTAAAAGGAAAAGAATGCAAAGGTTTAGGTCTAGATAATGATTCCGAATCATACATGCTGAAATATTGTTTCTGGTCTTGATAAATGCAGGATGAGTGTTGGACAACTCTTGTTGAACATACACTCAGTTGAAAATGACTAGGGAAGTAGTTTTTAAACTATGAACCAAGCAGGCATGTATATTTGGTAACATGAGTAGCTTAGGAGAAGAAAGGGTGCGCTTAATTTATTTTGACTGCTGGTGAATGATTGAGTTTACTTGAGGACGAGCAAAAGTTCAAGTTTGGGGGTGTGTTAACTTCAGGAAATTCTTACTAGAATTTTCATATTTCATCCTGTTTTACTTCACTTTGGGTGCATAAGTGGGCATTTGAAAGGATTAAAGTGATGAATTTTGTTTTTCCCATGCTATGCACAGCAGAATGAAATTGTGGAGGACATTACTCACTAACGACTATGAATGTTTAACCATGTGTGCAAGTTCTTTGTGTAAACTGCTGCAGATTCAGTCATGGCTAGCCCAGAGGAAGCTACATGCAGTGAGAAGGAGAGAAAGGAAGTTGAATCTAACAACCATTTGAAGGAAAGGCAAGCTGGGAGCAGAACAGAAGAGAAGATAACTCTGGCAAAGTCTGGGGCCGCAGCCCACCATCTCTTGGGCCGCGGCCCATGAAGGCAACATGAGCACAGAAACTTTGGGGCCGCAGCCCACCATCTCTTGGGCCGCTGCCCATGAAGGCAACATGAGCACAAAAACTTTGGGGCCGTAGCCCACCATCTCTTGGGCCGTGGCCCATGAAGGCAACATGAGCACAGAAAGGTGTGGGCCGCGGCCCACAACCTCTTGGGCTGCGGCCCATAAGCATCAACCTGAGGTCAGAAACTCTTGGGCCGCGGCCCACAGAGTGGAGGGCCGCGACCCAACCCCGAAAATGAAGCTGCGCGTTCTGACATCTGAGAAGATATAAAAGGAAAACCCAGGGTTTTGAAAAGGGGTTCCCCATTTTTGGAAAGACCGACAGAGGCGGCTAGAGAGGTGCTGAGAGCTGGGAGCTGCTAGAAGCAAGGAGAATCGAGTGAGCTAGAAGATTGGAAGAGATTTCACTCCAGTTTTCTCGACCCTTTTGTATTCATTCCTTTCTCTACTGTGATTCTGTTATGGCTACTTTTACTCTTGTTATTTGTAATCCGTTTTTGAACATGAGTAGCTAGTTTTTCTCTTTCTAGGATTGTTCTACTCTGTTGTATGGATTAAACTCGAATTCTTCTTCCTCTTCTTTAGCTAATGGTATATATATGTTGATTCTTCTCTGTTTTCACTGATATTCATGAATTGCTAGCACTATAAACAACATGTTCAACTAGATTAAGCTTGAGAGAGTTAATCTAATTGAAGAATGTGGGGAGAGTTATGCTAGACTTGAAGTTTAAAGAGTTAAATGGATGGTTAGTTAATAACATAGAGATATAGTTATTAACCTAGCATTGTCAAAGTAAGGAAGTTGTGTAATGTTTATTTTCCCTTAAAGGCAGCAAGAGATTGTGTATCTAATCGGAAAATATATGTTTGGTTATGACTCGAGAGAGCTTAACCATTGGCTATCAAACCTTAGACTGACATATATATATATATATATATATCCCATAAACAGTAATATCGAAGAGGAAATAGATTGAGCTTATGATATACAAAGAAAGCGAACAATCCTAGATACACTTTACTTGATTGATTCCACAAGAAGCATCCTCTGTTCAGTATTTTTCTTAGTTGTTATCAGCACATCTTTTGAATTTGTTGTTCTCACACTCAACATTTTGTTTGATTCAACTTAATCAAACACGTCAAGCCCTTTGTTTAACTAATTTGTTATTCAAATCCTCGAGGGAACGATCTCACTTATCACTGTATTACTTGACGCGATCCGTGCACTTGCGGTTGCGAACACCTCTCTCCGGAACTTGAAAGATCTGGTGATGAAAGCGCCTGCTCTCCACAATTTCCGAAAGGTGAAAGATGCATTTGTGAACAAGCTCCTTTGGTTTATCAGCTTTACCTTCAAATGCCTAACAACACTGGTTCTTCCAGAGTAGCCAGCATGTGGTACTGAATACTTTTTGCCATGACCATCTAGCCATTCTCTTGTTTCCGGGGGAATGCTGTGAATTCCATGTGAGCCAATCCTGCAAATTACCAGAAGCAAACATAGTAGAATATAAATGGTTAGTTAAAGAGAACCACACTCTCTAGGCCTGCTCACAGTCTCTCAGAACATGAAGGATGGTTTCTTCACTCTCACACTGAAAGGGGCAAGTGTTTAGGGCACTCGGGTTGTATCTCGCTCTAAAATTTAATTTCATTTTTCCCCATAGTCCTGTAGTAAAGCTTCAGAATTTCTTGAGGTGCAATTGGATATTAAATTGGCAACAATGGTCCTTGAATGAAATTTTCCCCCTTTTTTTTTTGGTTTTAGACCTAGTACAGAGTCCTGAAAAAATAAATATAGAACATGTTTGATGCATAATCTTTTAATTACATTTTCATTCACACTGTAAGAAATGAATGAATATGTGATTATTGAAACATTTTACTTTAAAAACATCGAGTTATTGAAATTTGATGGTAGTTTTTTTGGATGAAATGGATATTAATTTTGTGCAAAAGATCCTTCTTATTAAGAAGGAGGTTAAATGTATACCAAACAGGAAGATAGATCAGTGTCTTGTATATTCCAATAATTCAATTACTACCTCTAATACTCATTATAAGGCACTTTCTTGATAATTCTCATTATAATGCACTTTTTTGAGGGCGATTTTGGTACTTTAATAAAGAATTCCCTTGTTTTAAGGAGTGACAATAGTGAGAGAGCTAGGGGTAGAAAATGAAATTCTATGATATTGGAAGGGGTGATTCAAACCTCAAACATCAAAGCAACCGGTTAAAGCTCAACTAAAATCTGGTAAAAAAAAATGATAAAAAAGAATAGGAAAATGACATAAAAAGAACTTTAAAATTGCAAAATCCTAAATTAGGTTTATTACCAAAAGTTGATTAGAGAATTATAATAATTGATAAACAATTCATGACTCATTTTTTGAGAAATACCTTATTTGAGATTTTACAATTTCATAGTTTTTTTTTTCTATTATTTTCCCAAAAGAATAGCTTAAAGCGTGTAGGAATAATACTTAATTAAAAACAGAGAAAGAAGACAACTCAATTAATGAATGAAAACAATGATCAATGAAATTTTTATTTTATTTTTAAGCGTTAGAAAAAAAAATCTTGAATATTAGAAAGAAAATGCAAGAAATGAGAACAAAATCTTGCGGTCGGATAAATTTAAATATTATTCCAGCCAAGCAGCAATCTAAATATAAGGATATTTTCAACAAATATAAAGACTGTCATATTTACAACAAATAATCAAGGAGGAGATGGAAGGAGAATTGAAGAAGATGAGTATGGTGTTTTAGAAAATATATATTAACTAATCCAACTAACTTCTTTAATATAATCAAATTAGGTAAACATATTTTATATTAAAGACCAGAGGAGTTTTAATTTTGTGCGGAGGATTCTCCTAATTAAGAAGGAGGGTTTTTTTAACCGAAAAATTAAGGAGGAGGTTAATGTCTCAAAGAGGAAGAGAAATTATTGTCTCGTGTATTCCAACATCTCAAGTACTTAATCCTTGAATTCTTATTACAAAGCACTTTCTTGAAGGTGATTTTGATTTTTCAAATAAATCTTCGGTTTAAGTAAATTACATTATTCTTCTTAGCTGAGCAATCCTTTTTTTTTTTTGGATAAAAAATAAGGGCCTCCAACGGAAAACAAGCCAAAGGAAATAATTAAAATACATTAAAGCCTTAAGAGGATTTTTTTTTAGAATCCATTTTCTTTTTTTGATTCTAGAATCTATATACGATTTTGAAAAGAAAAAGAAAAAGAGAAAAATAAGAGAACCCAAACCCCATCCATATCATTAAATTTAACTCCGCAAACTCCTTATATATATTAATCTCCTCTATTATAATCCTCCTCTCTATTTTTCCATTGTCATCAAGAGTTTCCCAGTATTATTGCCATCGAGTATGCTTCCTTTCTTTAATTTACCCTAGCGCCATGTTCTACTTGTCTTTTTCTTTTTGTTTTTCTTTCTTTCTTTAACCTATCATGGTGCCATCTTCTACATCTCCTCGTCTTTTATTCACATGAGTAGCTAATTCCTTCTTCTTAAGGATAGATAACGTGACTTGAATTTTGTTTGTTTTGGGACCCAATTAATTCTCACGATCTTAAAAGACGTTAAAAGGGAAGGTATCTAAACCACCTCCAACTCTAAATTATCTGCTTTGGTTCCATTTCTTTTCATAGTTTTAAAACTCGTCAAAATGAGAAATATTCAGACACATATAAGGGTCGATAATTTATATAACTTTTTTGTACTCAATCTTTAATTTAAAATCATTTTTACTTATTAATTTTTTAAAAAATAAATCTGTGAAGTCCTACCTTAGCTAGAGAGGAAACGAAAGAGTTTTATAAGAGTTTGGATATATTGTTTTCTTATTTGTATGCGACGTCGCTTCTAGTTCTTGCAAGGCAAAGTGCCCTTGCTGGGATAAGACCAGCGATTATAGGAAAGGAGGGCATTTTGGTTTTAAAAATCTCAATGCCAAGACTAAATTCCCAATACCACCTTCCTATGGTATTGCCTAATACCATCTAGCAAGCGATCCCTCAAACCAAACACTCTTTTATGGCTTTTCAATCTCAATCCTAATCCCTTCCTTTTAATGGGAATAAAGGACAACTTATAAAGGTCTGGACATCTCCCTTGATGCTTATAAAAAATTGAGACTTTCATTGCCTCACGGTGGGGAACTCCAAGTTGTGGGAATTCACAATTTTAAATTTTAATTATAAAATATTATGTTCAAAACTAAATTTTTTTATTAAAAAAAAAAGTAAATGTGTTTGTGAGTTTAAATTTGTATGTTTCTATTCTTTATGTATTGTAGCAATATGTATGTATATATGAAAGAGATATGCTAATATATTATAATTTATTTAAATTTTAGGACCCATTTGAATATTATACCAGAATGGATGAAAGTGCCTCAACATTAGCCCCTACAACAAATCTTCTACCAAATTCAGCCATACAGGTACTTATATTTAAGATATTTTAAGATAGGAAAATACAATAATCTGATTGTTTAAGTTTACTTCTTTTTTTCTTTTCTTCGTTCCGGGTATGTTTTTGGGTATCATTAAATCATTAGATGTAACATATTTTAATGAAATTGAATTCTGTCTGGCTTCTTGTTTTTGTTTTGGGTTGGGCAATGGAAGGAGGGTACTGTACAGAGAAAAGGAACACCACTGTTCAGTCTTCAGCGCATGAATAGTATAGATGAATTGTTGAAATATTGCAATTTATTTTAATTTCAGGACCCAGTTGAAGATCACAGTGGGGATGTTTGGTTTCTAATGGGTGATAAACTTGACTCACCATCATCAACCCACTTATGGGATATGATTGACTTTGAACTGTAACGTTCTAAAAATCAAACTTTGAATTTGGAAGATCTCCTCAATGACCCTACTTTTCAGTCTTTAGAATTGGAAGCCACCCCAAGTGAGATGCACAACGCGTCTCAGGATTTGGAATTCGAGGACTTTCTAAATCATCATATTTTTTGGTCTCCGGAGTTGGACATTCCTCCAATATTCTCTTCTTCTCAATCTTTAGAATTGGAAGTTCATCCAAGCCCTACTAATTCTCAATCTTTGCAATCTGATTCTCAATCTTTGGAATTGGAAGTTCATCCAAACTATGCTAACTCTCAATCTTTGCAATCTTCTCAATCTTTGGAATTGGAAGTTCATCCACGCCATCCTAATTCTCAATCTTTTGAATTGGAAGATCATCCCAGCCATCCTATATCTCAATCTTTGACTCAATCTCCAGAATTGGAAGTTCATCCAAGCCTTCCTAATTCTCAATCTACGGAATCGGAAGTTCTTCCAAATATCAACACTTCTCAATCTTTGGAATTGCAAGTTATTGAGAATGTCTCACTATCACCAATTCATCCAATTACCACCTCCATCCAATAAAAGGTATGTTTCTTTAATCCATTCACTTGACAAACAAATTAATGCTTTATCTCTATTAAGCTTGAGTGAAATTTATGTGATTCCAAAAAAAAAAACTCAAGGAATGGGTTGAATCATTAATTTTACCCCATCTTGTATTATTTATTTTCCTTGCTAGGGCGATCAAATGCTTAGTTGTTTTTTAAATTATTTTTATGCCTCTTTTATAGGCAAAAGACATCAAACAAGCAATGCAAATTGGAATATGAAAGGACAATGGTCATGAACAAAAGGAACAACATCATATCTCATTATCCCTCTGCATTTGTAAGTTTTCAACTCGATGAGTTTGAATTAGACATGACAAATTCTTACACATTACTTAGTTTCTTTGAACTTTTACCGTAATGATTTTATTAATGTGCTCTGTATGTATAGGACAAAATTAGCAATCAAGGAAAACCTAGAATAAGTTGTCACTGCGGAAAGACAAAATGCTCAAATAGATATTGCTCATGCTATAAGGTAATTCTTTATTAAGCCGTTGTTTTTAATTGACATGATTGAATCTTTTATTTAAAAACGTTATTGAAAAATTCAAAATAAAGTTCTATTAATATTTTTATTTTCTTAATGATGGCACTAAAAATGGTGGTAAGAATCTTTTGAGCATCTTGAGCTGTTAGCAATTTTATTGCTGATATTTATGTGTGTGGTCCTTTTGGTTTCTCCTCAAAATTTTGTTTCATATATACATATATTGTATTAGTTAAGTTTATTGGTTGTTCAGTAGATGATTAATGGATGTTATTTATGCAAATATATAGGAATTTCATCAACTTCTAACTCAAGTTTTGCTCCAAGAGAGCGTGCCCTCATCACAACTCCAAGCAACAGTATTTCTTTGATCAGTGAGAGGCAATTGGTAAGTGTCCACTCTTTCATAAAATTGATTTTTGTTATGACTGTCACAAGTATACATGCAATTTTATGCCATTTTTTATATTCTTATTATTTCTTTTTGGTGTTCATGAATGTTATGTTAGGATGATGGATTCAACACACTCACTCATAACAACTTATTTAGATCAGATACAAATCAACATGGAGTGTATGGTACACCTGTGATGAATCCATTTGATCCACCGCCAATCGTCCAAATAGCCATTTGCTCCATCAAGAAGTATCTCGCCACCGCACGCTGTCCAAATGGCCGCCACAACTCGGCCTCGAGTGAATCTATACACAGTTGATCAGCCTCATCAGCAGCAACATATGTTGATGAGCCCAGCCAGTCCCCTTGCTGATGCGCGTGGATCATCATTAATGCGACTACCCCGAAGGTTTGTAGTACCCAAAACCTAAATCAATAAATATTTTATGAAAAACATATTAAAATTTGATGTTACTTTTTATTTTTCTTTGCTTTGATAAATAACCCATATTTGTTTGTGCAGATTTCGTCAAGAAGCTAACGACATATATTGGAAGCATGGTTCAAGGGGATAGTTTGATAAATTGTGGCCATAGTCTTTCATAAATCGTTTTTATGTATTATGAATCCACACTGAATTATTTTTATATGGAATGAATGAAATTATTCAATAAATAGCTTATATTAAATTTGTTATTTTTGAATTGGGTTTATACTCCTTTTTGGAAGCTATAATAATTACTGAATCAATTCTTGCCAATATCCACTTTAGGAGATTGAGAACATAAATCCAACAACACAAACAAAATGTCCAAATAAGAACATCCACACCTAGACTGATAAACTATTCATATTAAAAGAGTTATATCAATTGATAAGTTGTGAATGATTTAAACATAAATAATCTCTTAACCACCTCATCAAATACGTTGAAGATTCATTAAACTGTGAAATGGCTATAGGGTAATGCACTTCCAACGCCAATAAAAGAGTACTCATCCAATAGTATTTAACATCCTGAAAACTGCCAAATGAAATGCATCCCAAGCCGAAATATTACAAGTACCACATCATCCTGGGCCATCGCAAGGAAAACTATAAAAAAAATTAAAAAATTTACACTACATTTACTTGGAACCACATGCATCCAAAGCAACTTAAAAAAGAGTTGTTTGCTTTACTAGATAAGTCTCATCTTATATAGTTATCATTGGAATCACAAAATTATTTAAAATAAGTTAATCCAAAAACTGCTTTATGCATCAAATGGCATCAAATTGATAATAACCAATCATAATTAAGATTAAAAAATGACAAAAAGGTTGTTCCAAATCTCTGTCTATAAACCCGATCGACAAACCGCATTCATGACACAGTGGTTCCTCACTTCTATAGAATTTGAAATGAATCTCAATATGAATTATTCTGATACCTCTACAACCCGTTCAAGGGAAGAAAACAGAGTCCTAAGAGGGACATATTTCTTTCCAGCCCTAGGTCCACAAAAAAAATAAGGCTTCTAAATTACTGCGGCAACTTGCTGATCGCGAGTAAATGTCTCGTGACATTAAAATTTACTTTTCCTCGTGTTATCTTGTTTTGACAAGAAAAGAAAATCTACAAGGACAATGAAGCACCATTGAGACAAAACAGATATTCAAATATCTATTCTCCAACTGTCAAACCAAATCCAAATTTGTAGTCTTTTTTCCTGTGGTCAAGCTGCAATGAAAACAGAAACTATGTTGAGAGAAAAGAAAGCAAAAACCGGTAGGCAGATTCCCAAGGGGATCCTTGAGAATATATGTTTGAAGAACAAATGTGGAAGAAAACAATGTACCCTCACCCCAGCAGAAAGAATAAATTAAGACCCATATTTAAACGCTCCTCCAAAAATGCAGAGACACAACCATTGGAATCAATCTTTCCTCTTAGTCGGCACTAAAATAATCATAACAAAATGGAATGAGAATCGCTAGAACAGAATTTTAGGTGTCATGACTCAAGATCATTCACAATTTTGTAAAACAAGAAGCAACTTTACGAGGCAAAACTTTCCAGATAAAGGGTGACTTGTTGACATTTGCTCACTTAGACACAGGTTTATTGTTAATGTAATCTTAAAGAGTGAGCCCATCTGCATGCATAGTGAGTGAAGTGAATACCTGAAAATCCTTTTGTTTCTTTCCTTATAATTATAATTGATTTCTTTCTTGTTCTTCCCCCCCTAATTTCCCCCTTTATCCAAGAGGGGAAGGGGGAAGGCAGAGAGGTATTAAATCACCAGCTTATTCGTCTCTTACTATTTAACAAGCATAAAATACATGGAAACTTGAAGAAAGCAGCGCCAACTGATAACAAATGGCTAACATAGTAGATTTCCTAGTATAATATTATTCACCAACACTCACTTTTTGTGATACAACCCCATATGTTTTCAATGGGCAAAGCAAAAACAGTTTGTTGATGAGAATGCAAGTTTTCCAGATAAATATTTGAACTGGCATGTTCTGCAGATTTTTCAAAATTTAGCTCATATTTCCCAACTTAATATGAAAAGCAATTTTGAAGCAAATGACCAATATACTGAAAATAATCTCAACTCAGTCACACAAACTGGCATTTAAACTCTAATAGCAAAGGTGATGACTGAAAAAGCACAAAAGCCAAAACGCTACCCTTCTCAGGATGTAATCATAACCAAAGTTGGCAGTGACATCTCTTGACATGTGGTTATACATGAAGTCAGATCCTAGAGAGACTTGAAAATATATTTTATATAAGAAATTAATTTGGATTGATAAATGATATAATACTGCAACATTATGCAATTTACTCACCTTCTGAGATACCTTCTGAACATAGCTTAAAGCAACGAAACCAGTACTAGCAACTTGCCCGGTTGCAACCTGCATGCACGTTAGCAAGCACATAGGCTCCTCTTAGCATTTAAGGCACATTATCCTTTTACTTTTTCTGTAGAAAAATTAGAGGAAAGAAATCTTGAGGATGATTTTGGTACTTTAATAAAGAATGCCCTTGTTTTAAGGAGAGACAATAGTGAGAGAGGGTGAAAATTCTATGATATTGGAAGGGGTGATTCAAACCTCAGACATTAAGGGTGTGTTTGGTTTGACGGGAGGGTAGGGGAGACAAATTACAATTTTGGACAAGGGAAACCCAAAATTTACTCTCTCATTCTTTTAAATTTTGGAATCCCGCCCAAAATTTACCCTCTCATTCCTTTTAAATTTTGAATTCCCACCTAAAATTTAAATACCTTCAACACAAAAAGGTAATTTAACTCCCTTCCATCTCCTCCCCTCAAACCAAACATGCTCTAAAGCAACCAGTTAAAGCTCAGCCAAAATCCGGTAGAAATTAAAAAAAAGAATATCTTAAAGGCGTATAGGAATAATGATTAATTAAAAAACAGAGAAAGAAGACATAACTAAATTAATGAATGAAAACAATAATGAATGAAATTTTTATTTTATTTTTGTGCGTTAGAAAAAAAAATCTTGAATATTAGAAAGAAAATGTAAGAAAATGAGAACAAAATCTTCAATTTGGATAAATTTAAATATTAATCTTAGCTGAGCAGCAATCTAAATATTAAAGACCTCTACGTCTATAACAGAAAAGAAGCCAATAAAAAAAAAACATTAAATTCTTCAAAGATTCTCTCATGATCTTTTTTGTATTGTGATTTTCAGAATCTATAAAATATTAAATATAAATCATCTATTTATTTATTTTAGTCTGACGGTGAATATAGGATTTTGAGGAACAAATTAATGAGAAATAGAAAGATGAGAGAACTTAAACCCATCGATATCATTAAATTTAACCCCACAAACTTCTTATATATTAATCGCTCTGTTACTATCCTCTTTTCCATTCTTCCATTGCCATCAAGAATTCCTAAGAATACTGCACTTCTTTAACCTACTCCTCCTCTCTTTTTCTTTCTTTCTTGTCTTCGTTTCTTTTTTCTTTAGCTTCTTTTGGCGCCATCTTCTACTTCTCCTCTTCTTTCTTTTCCTTTCTTTCTTTAACCTACTGCGATGCCATCTTCTGCTTCTCCTCGTCCTTTTATTTTTTTATAACCACATGAGTAGCTAGTTCTCCTTCTTCTCAATGAGAGATAACGTGATTTGATTATTGTTCATTTTAATTACTTCTCAAGGGTTCCAGAAGGCATTAAAAGGAGAGGTATTTAAACAGCCTCTAACATGAAATTATCCGTTTTGAGCCAATTACCTTTTATGGTCTTAAAACTCATCAAAAGGGGATATATTCAGACCTTTATAAGGCTTGGATCATATTGATATTAGTTTATATAATTTCTTTGGTACTCACTGTTGCAATAATGTTAGAAATGACATGAAAGAAGATTAATTAATTAGAAAATCTCCTGAGAATGGATGATTTTACAATGCTCCCACTGGTATTGTTGAGATAGGAGTAAGCACTTCAAAAAATCCAACCCAACATCATCCTGCTTTACTAATATTGTATTTCAAATCTTTAATATAAAATTGCTTTTACTGGTTAAAATTCTTGTTAAAATAAATCTATGAAGTCCCACCTTGGTTGGAGAGGAATAAAAGTTTGAATACCTTTTCTCTTATTGCACTACTAAATATTGCAGTACTCTAAATGGTATTGGATAATACCATCTAGGAAGCAATCCCTCAAATCAAAACCTCTTTTATGGTTTTCCAATCTTAATCTTAATCATTATCTCTCAACGGGGAATGAAAAACGTCTTATAAGGGTCTAGATATCTCTCTTCTCAACACATTTTAAAACTGTGAGAGTCTCATTATCCTAACGGGGAGCTCACCAGTTATGAAAATTCACAATTTTGAATATTAATGATAAATATTATGTGCAAAAATAAAAAGAAATTTAAAAAATAACATACGCATGTGTGGGTTTTTATTTTAGGCCCCATTTGAAGATTCTACCCTAATGGATGAAAGTGCCTCACTGTTAGCCCCTACAACAAATCTTCTACCAAATTCAGCCATACAGGTATTTATATTTGAAATCTTTTAAGACAGGAAACTACAATACAATAATTTGATTGTTTAAGTTTATTTTTTGTTGTTTTCTTCATTGCTAGTGTGTTTTTTTTAGTATCATTAGATGTAACATTTTTTTAATAAAATTGAATTATGGTTATTTATCTTGTACATGCACCACATGGGAAAGAAAATTAGGTTTACTCGGTTAAAAAGTTGGGTTTAAGTTAGTCCCTTATTTGAGAGTGTTTAAATGACGTGATGTATCATACGTCAAAGAATTATGTTTAAAGATTCCAAGATTCCATGCCTTCCATCACTCAGCTTCGTCTTGTACGAAATGGATATTAATTTTGTGCAAAGGATCCTTCTTATTAAAAAGGAAGTTTTGTTTTTTCTACCGAAAAAATAAGGAGGAGGTTAATGTCTCAAAGAGGAAGAGAAATTATTGACTCGTGTATTCCAAAATTTCAAGTACTTAATCCTTGAATTCTTATTACAAAGCACTTTCTTGAAGGTGATTTTGATCTTTTAAATAAATCTTCGGTTTAAGTAAATTACATTATTCTTCTTAGCTGAGCAATCCTTTTTTTTTTTTTTTGGGATAAAAAATAAAGGCCTCCAACGGAAAACAAGCCAAAGGAAATAATTAAAATACATTAAAGCCTTAAGAGGATATTTTTAGAATCCATTTTCTTTTTTTGATTCTAGAATCTACACAAGATTTTGAAAAGAAAAAGAAAAAGTGAAAAATAAGAGAACCCAAACCCCATCCATATCATTAAATTTAACTCCGCAAACTCCTTATATATATTAATCTCCTCTCTTGTCATCCTCCTCTCTATTTTTCCATTGTCATCAAGAGTTTCCAAGTACTATTGCCATCGAGAGTTCCCTCGTACGTACACCTATACTATGCTTCCTTTCTTTAATTTACCCTAGCACCATCTTCTACTTGTCTTTTTCTTTTTGTTTTTCTTTCTTTCTTTAACCTATCATGGTGCCATCTTCCGCATCTCCTCGTCTTTTATTCACATGAGTAGCTAATTCCTTCTTCTTAAGGATAAATAACGTGGCTTGAGTCTTGTTTGTTTTGGGACCCGATTAATTCTCATGTTCTTGAAAGACATTAAAAGGGGATGTATTTAAACCACCTCCAACTCTAAATTATCCACTTTTGGCCTATTACTTTTCATAGTTTTAAAACTCGTCAAAAGGAGAAATATTCAAACCTATATAAGATATTGTTTATTTAACGTTTTTGTACTCAATCTTTAATATAAAATCATTTTTACATGTTACTTTTTTTTAAAATAAATCTGCGAAGTCCTACCTTAGCTATAGAGGAAACAAAAGACACTTTATAAGAGTTTGGATATATTGTCTTCTTACTTATATCCGATGTCACGTCTAAATCTTGCAAGGCAAAGTCCCTTGCTGGGATAAGACCAGCAACAATAGGAAAGGAGGGCATTTTGGTTTTAAAAATCTCAATGCCCCGATTAAATTGCCAATAACACCTTCTCATGGTATTGCCTAATACCATCTAGCAAGAGATCCCTCAAACCAAACACTCTTTTATGGCCTTTCAATCTCAATCCTAATTCCTTCCTTAAAACCGTGAGAGTCTCATTGCCTCACGGTGGGGAACTTGCAAGTTGTGGGAATTCACAATTTTAAATATTACTGATAAATAATTATGTGCAAAAATAATTTTTTTAAGGGGAAAAGAAAAAGTAAACGTGTGTGGGTGTTTAAGTTTGTATGTTTCTATTTTTTATGTATTCCAGCAATATGTGTATGTATGAAAGAGATATGCTAATATATTATAATTTATTTAAAATTTAGGACCCATTTGAATATTATACCAGAATGGATGAAAGTGCCTCACCATTAGCCCCTACAACAAATCTTCTTTCAAATTCAGCCATACAGGTACTTATATTTAAGATCTTTTAAGATAGGAAAATAAAATAATTTGATTGTTGAAGTTTACTTCTTTTTTTTCTTTTCTTCGTTGCGGGTATGTTTTTGGGTATCATTAATTAGATCATTAGATGTAACATATTGTAATGAAATTGAATTATGTCTGGCTTCTTGTTTTTGTTTTGGGTGGGCAATGGAGGGAGGGTACTGTACAGAGAAAAGGGACATCAGTCTTCATCTCATGAGTAGTATAGATGAATTGTTGAGATATTGCAATTTATTTTAATTTCAGGACCCAATTGAAGATCACAGTGGGGATTTTGGTTTCTTTTTTTTTTTTTTTTTTTGGTTACAAAGGCAAGCATAGCTTGTGAGATTACAAAAACCTATAGGGTAGACCCCATAGACTGTTCCTGTGGTAACAACCCACAATCCAAGGCAAAAAGGTGAGTACAATCCATAGGGGAAGCCCCTATTTCTACATAGTCCAGAGTGTTGGTATGAGCCATACGTGCTAGGTAATCAGCACAACGAATGCAATCCCTGTGGGTATGGGAGATATCCAAATCCCAGTCTGCATAGATAAGAGACCTGGTATTCAAAATGACGTCGTGTAACGGGTGATCGGTCCTATAGTCAGTAGATAAAAGGTGAATGGCATGGAGGGAATCTGTGAACAACTTGATTTTCTTAAGACCCATCTGTTTGCATAAGCGAAGTCCGTGTTGTATTGCATGGATTTCCGCAGCAGTTGGGAAATAGTGTCCTAACTTCTGTTGAAATCCAAGCACCCAGTTTCGCTGGTGATCACGGAAAACACCTCCGCAGGCAGCCTGACCTCCACTGAAGGCGGATCCGTCGACATCTAAGTGGTAGAAGTTCTGCTCTGGTGGTTGCCAGTGAAGAAGTCCTCTCTCTGGAACTCGAAATAACTGGTGATGAAAACGACCATTCTCCACACTTTCCGAGAGATGATAAATGCATCTGTGCACTATCTGCTTTGGGCATTCAGCTGATCCTTCGAATGCTTGGAGGCATCGGTTCTTCCATAGTAGCCAACATGTGGTGCTGAACACTCTCTGCCATGACCATCTAGACATCCTTCGGTTTGCTGGCGAGTTCTGTAAGTTCCAACTAAGCCAATCCTGCAAATTACCAGAAGAAAAGATAGTATAGTATAGTTGGTTAGTTAAAGAGGTCCACACTCTTTGGGCTTGCTCACAATCTCTCAACACATGAAGGATGCTCTCCTCACTCTCACACTGGAAGGGGCAAATATTTGGAACACTCGGGATATGTCTCGCTCTTATCTCATTTGTTGGGAGCCTCTCATGGAAAAATGTGCACTATTTGTTGGGGATTTTGGTTTCTGATGGGTGATGAAGATGCCTCACCATCATCAACCGACTTATGGGATATGATTGACTTTGAACTGGAACGTTCTGAAAATCAAACCTTGAATTTGGATTATCTCCTCAATGACCCTACTTCTCAGTTTTTAGGATCGGAAGTCACCCCAACCGAGATGCACAATGCGTCTCAGGATTTGGAATTCGAGGATTTTCTAAATCATCATATTTTTCAATCTCCGGAGTTGGACATTCCTCCAATATTCTCTTCTTCTCAATCTTTAGAATTGGGAGGTCATCCAAGCTATATTAATTCTCAATCTTTGCAATCTTCTCAATCTTTAGAATTGGAGGTTCATCCAAGCCATCCTAACTCTCAATCTTTAGAATTGGAAGTTCATCCAAGCTATACTAATTCTCAATCTTTGGAATTGGAAGTTCATCCAACATTTCAAGTATTTCCTCGAATTCTTATTACAAAGCAATTTCTTGAAGGTGATTTTGGTCTTTTTAATAAATCTTCGGTTTAAGTAAATTACATTATTCTTCTTAGCTGAGCAATCCTTTTTTTCTTTTCGATAAAAAATAAGGGCTTCCAACGAAAAACAAGCCAAAGGAAAGAGTTAAAATACATTAAAGCCTCAAGAGGATTTTTTAGAATCCATTTTCTTTTTTTGATTCTAGAATCTATATAAGATTTTGAAAAGAAAAATAAAAGAACCCAAACCCCATCCATATCATTAAATTTAACTCCGCAAACTCCTTATATATATTAATCTCCTCTCTTGTCATCCTCCTCTCTATTTTTCCATTGTCATCAAGAGTTTCCAAGTACTATTGCCATCGAGAGTTCCCTCGTACGTACACCTATACTATGCTTCCTTTCTTTAATTTACCCTAGCGCCATCTTCTACTTGTCTTTTTCTTTTTGTTTTTCTTTCTTTCTTTAACCTATCATGGTGCCATCTTCCGCATCTCCTCGTCTTTTATTCACATGAGTAGCTAATAGAAGGATAGATAACGTGACTTGAATTTTGTTTGTTTTGGGACCCAATTAATTCTCACGGTCTTAACAGACGTTAAAAGGGAAGGTATCTAAACCACCTCCAACTCTAAATTATCCGCTTTGGTTCCATTTCTTTTTGTAGTTTTAAAACTCGTCAAAAGGAGAAATATTCAGACACATATAAGGGGTCGATAATTTATATAACTTTTTTGTACTCAATCTTAAATCATTTTTACTTGTTAATTTTTTTAAAAATAAATTTGTGATGTCCTACCTTAGCTAGGGAGGAAATAAAAGACGCTTTATAATTTATAAGAGTTTGGATATATTGTCTTCTTATTTGTATGCCACGTCGCTTCTAGTTCTTGCAAGGCATAGTGCCCTTGCTGGGATAAGACCAGCAATAATAGGAAAGGAGGGCATTTTGGTTTTAAAAATCTCAATGCCCCGATTAAATTGCCAATACCACCTTCTCATGGTATTGCCTAATACCATCTAGCAAGAGATCCCTCAAACCAAACACTCTTTTATGGCCTTTCAATCTCAATCCTAATTCCTTCCTTAAAACCGTGAGAGTCTCATTGCCTCACGGTGGGGAACTTGCAAGTTGTGGGAATTCACAATTTTAAATATTACTGATAAATAATTATGTGCAAAAATAATTTTTTTAAGGGGAAAAGAAAAAGTAAACGTGTGTGGGTGTTTAAGTTTGTATGTTTCTATTTTTTATGTATTCTAGCAATATGTGTATGTATGAAAGAGATATGCTAATATATTATAATTTATTTAAAATTTAGGACCCATTTGAATATTATACCAGAATGGATGAAAGTGCCTCACCATTAGCCCCTACAACAAATCTTCCTTCAAATTCAGCCATACAGGTACTTATATTTAAGATCTTTTAAGATAGGAAAATAAAATGATTTGATTGTTGAAGTTTACTTCTTTTTTTCTTTTCTTCGTTGCGGGTATGTTTTTGGGTATCATTAGATCATTAGATGTAAGATATTTTAATGAAATTGAATATATCTGGCTTCTCATTTGTGTTTTGGGTTGGGCAATGGAAGGAGGGTACTGTACAGAGAAAAGGAACACCACACTTCATCGCATGAGTAGTATAGATGAATTGTTGAATTATTGCAATTTATTTTAATCTCAGGACCCAGTTGAAGATCACAGTGGGGAAGTTTGGTTTCTCATGGGTGATGAAGTTGACTCACCATCATCAACCGACTTATGGGATCTGATTAACTTTGATCTGGAACGTTCTGAAAATCAAACTTTGAATTTGGAAGATCTCTTCAATGACCCTACTTCTCAGTCTTTAGAATCGGAAGTCACCCCAAGCGAGATGCACAATGAGTCTCAAGATTTGGAATTCGAGGATTTTCTAAATCATCATATTTTTCAGTCTCCGGAGTTGGACATTCCTCCAATATTCTCTTCTTCTCAATCTTTAGAATTGGGAGTTCATCCAAGCTATGTTAATTCTCAATCTTTGCAATCTTCTCAATCTTTGGAATTGGAGGTTCATCCAAGCCATCCTAACTCTCAATCTTTAGAATTGGAAGTTCATCCAAGCTATACTAATTCTCAATCTTTGCAATCTTCTCAATCTTTGGAATCCGAAGTTCATCCAACCCATCCTAATTCTCAATCTTTGGCTCAATCTTTGGAATTGGAAGTTCATCCAAGCTATGTTAATTCTCAATATTTGGAATTGGTGGTTCATCCAAGCCATCCTAACTCTCAATCTTTAGAATTGAAAGTTCATCCAAGCTATACTAATTCTCAATCTTTGGAATTGGAAGTTCATCCACGCCATCCTAATTCTCAATCTTTGGCTCAATCTTTGGAATTAGAAGTTCATCCAAGCCATCCTAATTCACAATCTTTGGAATCGGAAGTTCTTCCAAATATCAATACTTCTCAATCTTTGGAAATGCAAGTTATTGAGAATGTCTCTACTTCACAATCTTTCCCAAATATTTCAAATCAGAAGCATCTTCATGCCCAACAATATCAAATTGCGCCAACTTCTCCTCTCTATCACCAATTCATCCAATCACCACCTCCATCCAATAAAAGGTATGCGTCTTTAATCCATTCACTTGAAAAAACAAATTAATGCTTTATCTCTGTTAAGCTTGAGTGAAATTTATGTGATTCCAAAAAAAAATAAACTCAAGGAATGGGTTGAATCATTTGTTTTACCCCATTTTGTATTATTTATTTTTCTAGCTAGGGGGATCAAATGCTTAGTTGTTTTTTAAATTATTTGTATACCTCTTGTATAGGCAAAAGACATCAAGCAAGCAATGCAAATTGGAATATGAAAGGACAATGATCACGGAGAAAAGGAACAACTTCATATATCATAATCCCTCCGCATTTGTAAGTTTTCAACTCAATGAGTTTGAATTAGACATGACAAATTATTACCCATTACTTAGTTTCTTTGAACTTGTTATCTTAAAGATTTCATTAATGTGCTCCTACATATAGGACAAAATTATCAGTCAAGGAAAACCTAGAATAAGTTGTCACTGTGGAAAGACAAAATGCTCAAAAAGATATTGCTCATGCTATAAGGTAATTCTTTATTAAGCTGTTGTTTTTAATGGACATGATTGAATCTTTTATTTAAAAAAGTTATTAAAAAATTCAAAATATATGAATTTCTATTAATGTTTTTATTTTTTTATTGAAGGACGGAGTTGGATGTTCTGATCTCTGTCAATGTAAAGGATGTAGTAATAATTATGGCGCTAAAAATAGTGGTAAGAATCTGTTGAGCATCTTGGGTTTTTAGAAATTTTATTGCTGATATAATAGTGGTCATAATCTTTTCTGCACATATATAGGAACTTCATCAACTTCTAACTCAAGTTTTGCTCCAAGAGAGCGTGCCCTCATCACAACTCCAAGCAACAATACTTCTTTAATCAATGAGATGCTATCGGTAAGTGTCCGCTCTTTCATAAAATTGATTTTTGTTATGACTCTTAATGTCACAAGTATACATTGCATTTTTTATATTCTTATTAATTCTTTTTGGTGTTCTTGAATGTTATGTTAGGGTGCTGGATTCAACACACTCACTCATAACAACTTATATAGATCATATACAAATCAGCATGCAGTGTATGGTACACCTGTCACGAATCCATTTGATCCACCGCCAATCGTCCAAATAGCCGATGTGGCTCAACCTCAAGCGGATCCATTTGCTCCATCGAGAAGTATCTCGCCACCGCACGCTGTCCAAATGGCCGCCACAACTTGGCCGCGAGTGAATCTATACACAGTTGATCAGCCTCATCAGCAGCAACATATGTTGATGAGCCCAGCCAGTCTCCTTGTTGACGCAGGTGGATCATCATTAATGCGACTACCCCCAAGGTTTGTGGTACCCAAAACCTATATCAATAAATATTTTATGAAAACCATATTATAATTTGATGTTACTTTTTATTTTTCTTTTCTTTTATATATAACCCATATTTGTTTGTGCAGATTCCTTCAAGAAGTCAGCAACATATATTGGAAGCATGGTTCAAGGGGATAGTTTGATAAATTGTTTTTATGTATTATGAATCCACGTTGAATTATGTTTATACTCTTTTGATGTATTTTGAATGGAATGGATGAAATTACTCAATAAATAGCTTGTATTAAATTTGTAATTGTTGAATTGGGTTTATACGCCTTTTTGGAAACTATAATAATTACTCAATCAAGATAATATTAATAACTACGCTTAGAGATGAAGAATATAAATCCAGTAACCCAAACAAAATGTCCAAATAAGAACATCCACACCCAATCTAATAAACTATTCATATTAAAAGAGTTATATCAATTGATAAGTTGAAAATAGTTTAACCATAAATAATCACTTAACCACCCCCATCAAATAGTAGAAAATGCATTAAACTGTGAAACGGCCATAATGTAATGCGCTTCCGATACCAATAAAAGAGTACTCATCCAATATTATTTAGCATTTTGAAAACTGCCAAATAAAATGCATCATAAGCCGAAAATATCATAAATACCACCTCATCCTGGACTATCACAAGGGGGGGGAATCTTTTATATACCGTATTAACTTAGAACCACGTGCATCTAAAGCAACTAAAAGCATTGTTTGCTTTACGAGAGAAGTCCCATCTTATACACTTATCATTGGAATCAGAAAATTATTTAAAATAAGTTAATCCAAACACTGCTTTATGCATCAAATGGCATCAAATTGATAATAACCAATCATAATTAGGATTAAAAAACGACAAAAAGGTTGTTCCAAATCTCTGTCTATGAACCCGATCGACAAATCGCATTCATGACACAGTGGTTCCTCACTTCTATAGAATTTGAAATGAATCTCAATATGAATTATTCTGATACCTCTACAACCCGTTCAAGGGATGAAAACAGAGTCCTAAGAGGGACATATTTCTTTCCAGCCCTAGGTCCACATAAAAAATAATGCTTCTAAATTACTGCAGCAACTTGCTGATCGCGAGTAAATGTCTCGTGACATTAAAATTTCCTTTTCCTCGTGTTGCCTCGTTTTGACAAGAAAAGAAAATCTACAAGGACAATGAAGCACCATTGAAGACAAAACAGATATTCAAATATCTATTCTCCAACTGTCAAACCAAAACCAAATTTGTAGTCTTTTTTCTTGTGGTCAAGCTGCAATGAAAACAGAAACTGTAATAAGAGAAAAGAAAGCATAAACCGGTAGGCAGATTTCCAACAGGGTCCTTGAGGAATATATGTTTGAAGAACAAATGTGGAAGAAAACAATGTACCCTCACCTCTGCAGAAAGAATAAAATTAAGACCCACATTTAAACGCTCCTCCAAAAACGCCGAGACACAACCATTGGAATCAATCTTTCCTCATAGTCGGCACTACAACAATCATAACAAAACGGAATGAGAATCGCTAGAACAGAATTTTAGGAGTCATGACTCAAGATCATTCACAATTTTGTAAAACAAGAGGCATCTTTACGAGGCAGAACTTTCCAGATAAAGGGTGACTTGTTGACATTTGCTCACTTAGACACAGGTTTATTGTTAATGTAATCTTAAAGTGTGAGCCCATCTGCATGCATAGTGAGTGAAGTGAATCTGAAAATCCTTTTGTTTCTTTTCTTATAATTATTATTGATTTCTTTCTTGTTCATCCCCCCTTAATTTCCTCTTTTATCCAAGAGGGGAAGGGGGAAGGCAGAGAGGGATTAAATCACCCGCTTATTCATCTCTTACTTTTTAAAAAGCATAAAATATATGGAAACTTGAAGAAAGCAGCGCCAACTGATAACAAATGGCTAACATAGTAGATTTCCTAGTATAAAATTATTTACCAACACTCACTGTTTGTGATACAACCCCATATGTTTTCAATGGGCAAAGCAAAAACAGTTTGTTGATGAGAATGCATGTTTTCCAGATAAATATTTGAACTGGTATGTTCTGCAGATTTTTCAAAATTTAGCTCACATTTCCCAACTTAATATGAAAAGCCATTTTGAAGCAAATGACCAATATACTGAAAATAATCTCAACTCAGTCACACAAACTGACATTTAAACTCTAGTAGTAAAGGTGATGACTGAAAACGCACAAAAGCCAAAACGCTACCTGTCTCAGGATGTAATCATAACCAAAGCTGGCAGTGACATCTCTTGACATGTGGCTATACATGAAGTCAGATGCTAGAGAAACCTGAAAATATATTTTATATAAGAAATAAAGTTGGATTGATAAATGTAATATCCCAAATTTAGTGAAGCTTAAATTTTCTAAAAATAGAAAATTTAAATGAAAATTTGATAATAAGTCAAATTATGGAACCTACAAAATTTAAGGAATCTTAAATTAGACAAAGAGAAAAATTAGAGCCTAGTATATGTAATTAATAGGATAAAAATATACCTATATGTATTTTTATTAAAAGCTGCCGACACTTTGTCCAAAAGAAAAAGCTGCCGACACACACACTAACTTTAATGACTCCATCTTCTTTTGTTTGCACACCTAGAGGCTTCTCCAACGCACATAAATACTTTTGCTTAGAATTGGACAACACAAAAGTTCCAGCTAATTATGGTCAGCACACACGCATACACACCTATTAAATAAATCATATCAGCCTCCTCACACGTCCATTTATGTTCTGCATCCAAAGCCAAAAGAAAGAAAACAGAATAGAAAAAGAGAGAACAAAGAGAGAGTCAAGAGAGCAAGAGCGATCGGTGCAATTGAGGAAGGAAGAAGAAGCTCCAAATTTCACATCCAATATCATAAACATATTTAGGTGAGTCTCCTACACATTTATCTTTGTTTTCATGTTGGATTTGAGTGGTTTCTATGGTGGTTTCTGGCTGGAATAAGAGAAAATTCGTTAGAAAGTTTCTGTCACCGAAAAGTTGTTAAAACAGTTATTGTGTGGCGATTTTGGGACGAATTTCGGAGTTCTTTGGTTCTGTAATTTGCTCATTAACCTCAGTACATATGTGTAGGAGAGTATAGAGTTAAAATTCGTGAGGTTTAGAGTAAAATTTCATGGTTACATATTAGTTTTCTTCACCTTGTTTTGCGGTCCGAAAAACAGAGTACATACCTGAAACTTGTAAAATCTTAAACAGAGGCTATAGATGGAATTTTCAAATGGGTCCTTTTGTATAGATATTTTAGGATGTGTAGTTAATGATAGAATCAAGAAATGTACCATTTGGAGTGAAAATGGATGAGTTCTTGACTTTTGAAGTTAGACTGTCAAAACTGACGTTTTTTGGGAGTCAGTCAGATTCATGTTGAGTTTTGGACAGACAAACCTTATCGAAAAATTATGAAATTTTAAAGCTATGTATTAGACATTCATAGCTTTTCAATGAGTCCAAGAATGAATTATTTGGATATATGTGGAGAGAGTTATGATTTTTCAAAGTTAAGTCAGAAACAGGGGGTCATTTTGGACGTTCAAATCTGGCAGTTCTGATGTTCAAAAATTCTGGGAAATATTATATAACATCTAGTAGTTTTGGGTATTTTTCCATGAAACTACACTTAAAGACCTTTCCATATAATTTTAGAACACTCCATTTCGATTTTTGTAGAATTAGTTATGGATTTTTGAAGTTGAGCTCTGTTTCTGGAATGCAATGTGGAACAGTAGCAATTGGCCGAATTTCTGGGAAAAATGTGTAATCCGAAATTATCTTTGGATATTTTTCCATGAAGTTAAATTTAAAGACCTTCTTTTAGGCTTTGGAATCAGTCAATTTTAAATTTTCTAGAATTAGTTATGAATTTTCAAATTTGACTGAAAATATGTCAGTTTCTAGAAAATTATGAAACTGCCGTTTGGCAGTGATTTTGCAAAAACGAGGTAAAAAAAAAATGGATTCCTTGAGCGAAAATATGTCAGAGTAGCTTGGGTCAAAATTCCTGAAAAAGTATAGTTGACCGGGTACGGTGGGGCCGGGATCGGGTCCCAGGGGCATTTTGGTAAAATTTCAGTATAGACTAATATAACCACCAAAAATATTATGGAAATCTCTGAAGAGGTACACGAATGGGTTTTAACCTAATTCTTGTACATTTGAAATTTTAGGACCGAATCAATCGCCTGAGCCGTTGGCACATAATTCGAGGAACTATTTTTTATGTAGCAAAAAGGGACATAAGGTAGTAACTCTATCTCTCATACACTATGTGAATGTTGATATGCTATATGTTGCTATATTCTGTGATATGAACACGTGCCTGGGGCACATTACCTAGCTGTGGTATGGGACTCAGCTGAGGTACACGGACATGTAGGGGATCCAAACAGTCATTTGGCCCTGAGTATTGTGTACACACATGTTATAGTATGAATTTTCATTTACATTATATAGTGCATTACATATTTAATTTTCGCATTTTATATAATGGATTATGTGTTACTACTAAGATTTCTTGGAATCTCACCCTTTTTCATAAATAATAAATGTTCCAGCGGGAACTAGTGGCTCTAAAGGCAAAGTAGTTGACACGGACAATTGAGGTATGCAGGTCCCAAGATCAGAATTATTTGGTTATATTAGTTTAATTTTAATATATTGGATATTTTGGACAAAATTTGTACATATTATCAAACCCTACGGGAAGACTCCTGTATATAAATTTTCATTTAATATCAGTATATTTATGCTATTCCTGTGTTGTCCACCGAACTGCGTATCATTTTCCGTAAATACTTTGAAAAAGGTGAAATAAAGATAAGGGTGTGACAATAAATGATATAATACTGCAACATTATGCAATTTACTCACCTTCTTAGATACCTTCTGAACATAGCTTAAAGCAACCAAACCAGTACTAGCAACTTGCCCAGTTGCAACCTGCATGCACATTAGCAAGCACATGGGCTCCTCTTAGGTCTTAGCATTTTAGGCACATTATCCTTTTACTTTTTCAGTAGAAAAATTAGAGGAAAGAAATCTTAGCATTATCTGGTGCAGCAGAGTATGCTTAAAATAGTAAGAAATAGCAGGGAAAAATAAAAATTAAACAAGCAAGCAAGCAAGAAATAAGTAAGATAAGAAAATACAAAGAACAGGTGGCCGGCAATGTAAATAAAGACTGTTATTAAGTCACCATACCATTTTATCAGTGTTGTAGTGAGCGGCATAGCCAATACCAGACTTCCGATGCTGACCAGCCCAAAACACTTCCCCACCCAAAGGTAAATGCGGTGTAACACTGTAAAACAGTCATTTCATTCAGAAAAAAGACATCAACAATATATACAATTATTGTCCCTCACCATGCATCCAGTAAAGTCAAGAAAATGATGATCAGGTTTGACCACAATCAACATTAATACTCCTCCGGTACTTAATATAAGACATATTTGGATAGTTGATATTTGTCCTAAATATAAGACATGATTTTCATATTTATCAATCTTTTCCTGATTTACCCTAATTGTTGCTCCCTCAACAATAATCAAGTAGGAGAGGAGATAAGGGAATTAAGGAAAATTACTAGGGAATTAAGGAAAATTACTTGGGTATTTTAGGAAATACATACTATATTAACTAACTTCCTTAATATAATCAAATTAGGCATATACATCTTCTATTAAGAACCGGAGAGAGCACTTGGCAATAGACTAAATACAACAGCAAGAAAGAAAATGATGCATGGAACAGTTAAAAGGGGGAAAAAATAATACATTATCATAAGCAACAAATGTTTATTGAAGCAAAGCCAACAAATTAATTCCAAGAAAGAAATTGACAGACACTGATAAATTGGACCATTCCCAACTGTCAGCATTGACAATTTATTCCCTCTGATCTTAAATATAAGAAACTAATACTAACCTTACACAAACCAATAAAATTGGTCAAAGTTAGTTAAAAGAATTAGACTTGCAACAAAAGATAATTTTTTTCTCAGATTTACCCTGAATTAATGTGTTCTTCATCCTCTTTATCACTATATTCCCCCTCCCCATCTCTCTTAATTAATAAGCAGTAAAAAATGGAAAAACTCAACTAATAAACCATATTAAATAGAAGAGTGTCTTCTATTTTGAACAATGTAAGTTCTCCCCTCAAAGTCTTATATTTGAGACCCGAGGGAATAAAAGTTTCAAAAAATTATTAAATTTTCTTGTACCAAACATCAAGACGAAATTTATGTAACTTGTGAGCTTATTCTCAATTGCTTATATTGTGACAAGAAAAAATTTTTGTTAACAAGGGCGTCCAAGAAATATCACTGAGGAAAAAAGGAAAAGAAGAGAAAAGATAGATGTCATTTTTTGATATTCAGATAATATACTCCCTCTAGTCTTAAATATAAGATTCTCTTAACTAATTCGTAGAGACCAAGCAAAGTTGGTAAGTTGGTTATTTGTAATTCATATGTAGAGAATTTGACACTTCTCCAAAAATGCCCCTTCCATTTCATGATTTTTTTTTCCCCAAAAATGCCCCAATCAATAAGGGTATGATGGGAAAGAAAAATTTGAAATAGGAGTTGAGGGAACAGGATCTTATATTTAGGACCGGCATGTATGTTACAAACTAACGATAACAATTAGCTAAAGACTAATACATAGTATAAGAGAAATTTGTTATCACTGATTTTAGTTGACTTCTGCTAGAAGTATGCAAATGTTTCATTCTTATATTCACCAATAAACAGAAAAAGAGACATGATATCAATCATAATAAATAAATAAATAAAGGGAACGTAGACACAATCAGTACATAAATTCAATTCAAAATAAAGTTCTATTAATATTTTTATTTTCTTAATGAAGGCTGGAGTTGGATATTATGATCTCTGTCAATATAAAGGATGTAGTAATAATTATGGCGCTAAAAATAGTGGTAAGAATCTGTTGAGCATCTTGGGTTTTTAGAAATTTTATTGCTAATATAATAGTTGTGAGAATCTTTTCTGCACATATATAGGAACTTCATCAACTTCTAACTCAAGTTTTGCTCCAAGAGAACGTGCCCTCATCACAACTCCAAGCAACAATACTTCTTTAATCAATGAGATGCAATCGGTAAGTGTCTGCTATTTCATAAAATTGATTTTTGTTAAGACTCTTAATGTCACAAGTATACATTGCATTTTTTATATTCTTATTAATTCTTTTTGGTGTTCTTGAATGTTATGTTAGGGTGGTGGATTCAACACACTCACTCATAACAACTTATATAGATCATATACAAATCAGCATGCAGTGTATGGTACACCTGTCACGAATCCATTTGATCCACCGCCAATCGTCCAAATAGCAGATGTGGCTCAACCTCGAGCGAATCCATTTGCTCCATCGAGAAGTATCTCGCCACCGCACGCTGTCCAAATGGCCGCCACAACTTGGCCGCGAGTGAATCTATACACAGTTGATCAGCCTCATCAGCAGCAACATATGTTGATGAGCCCAGCCAGTCTCCTTGTTGACGCAGGTGGATCATCATTAATGCGACTACCCCCAAGGTTTGTGGTACCCAAAACCTATATCAATAAATATTTTATGAAAACCATATTATAATTTGATGTTACTTTTTATTTTTCTTTTCTTTTATATATAACCCATATTTGTTTGTGCAGATTCCTTCAAGAAGTCAGCAACATATATTGGAAGCATGGTTCAAGGGGATAGTTTGATAAATTGTGGCCATAGTCTTTCATAAATCGTTTTTATATATTATGAATCCACAATGAATTATGTTTATACTATTTTGATGTATTTTGAATCCACATTGAATTATTTTTATATGGAATGAATGAAATAATTCAATAAATAGCTTATATTAACTTTTTTATTTTTGAATTGGATTTATACTCCTTTTTGGAAGCTATAATAATTACTGAATCATTTCTTGCCAATATCCACTTTAGGAGATTGAGAACATAAATCCAACAACACAAACAAAATGTTCAAATAAGAACAACCACACCGAGACTGATAAACTATTCATATTAAAAGAGTTATATCAATTGATAAGTTGTGAATGATTTAAACATAAATAATCTCTTAACCACCTCATCAAATAGGTTGAAGATTCATTAAACTGTGAAATGGCTATAAGGTAATGCATTTCCCACGCCAATAAAAGAGTACTCATCCAATAGTATTTAACATCCTGAAAACTGCCAAATGAAATGCATCCCAAGCCGAAATATTACAAGTACCACATCATCTTGGACCATCGCAAGGAAAACTATAAAAAAAATAAAAAATTTACACTGCATTTACTTGGAACCACATGCATCCAAAGCCACTTAAAATAGAGATGTTTCCTTTACTAGATAAGTCTCATCTTATATAGTTATCATTGGAATCACAAAATTATTTAAAATAAGTTAATCCAAACACTACTTTATGTATCAAATGGCATCAAATTGATAATAACTAATCCTAATTAGGATAAAAAAAGGACAAAAAGGTTGTTCCAAATCTCTGTCTATGAATCCGATTGACAAACGGCATTCATGACACAGTGGTTCCTCACTTTTATAGAATTTGAAATGAATCTCAATATGAATTATTCTGATACCTCTACAACCTATTCAAGGGAAGAAAACAGAGTCCTAAGGGGGACATATTTCTTTCCAGCCCTAGGTCCACATAAAAAATAATGCTTCTAAATTACTGCGGCAACTTGCTGATCGCGAGTAGATGTCTCGTGACATTAAAATTTCCTTTTCCTCGTGTTGCCTTGTTTTGACAAGAAAAGAAAATCTACAAGGACAATGAAGCACCATTGAAGACAAAACAGATATTCAAATATCTATTCTCCAACTGTCAAACCAAAACCAAATTTGTAGTCTTTTTTCTTGTGGTCAAGCTGCAATGAAAACAGAAACTTTGTTAAGAGAAAAGCAAGCATAAACCGGTAGGCAGATTCCCAACAGGATCTTTGAGGAATATATGTTTGAAGAACAAATGTGGAAGAAAACAATGTACCCTCACCTCTGCAGAAAGAATAAAATTAAGACCCATATTTAAACGCTCCTCCAAAAATGCCGAGACACAACCATTGGAATCAATCTTTCCTCTTAGTCGGCACTACAACAATCATAACAAAACGGAATGAGAATCGCTAGAACAGAATTTTAGGAGTCATGACTCAAGATCATTCACAATTTTGTAAAACAAGAGGCATCTTTACGAGGCAGAACTTTCCAGATAAAGGGTGACTTGTTGACATTTGCTCACTTAGACACAGGTTTATTGTTAATGTAATCTTAAAGTGTGAGCCCATCTGAATGCATAGTGAGTGAAGGGAATCTGAAAATCCTTTTGTTTCTTTCCTTATAATTATAATTGATTTCTTTCTTGTTCTTCCCCCCCTAATTTCCCCCTTTATCCAAGAAGGGAAGGGGGAAGGCAGAGAGGTATTAAATCACCAGCTTATTCGTCTCTTACTATTTAACAAGCATAAAATACATGGAAACTTGAAGAAAGCAGCGCCAACTGATAACAAATGGCTAACATAGTAGATTTCCTAGTATAATATTATTCACCAACACTCACTGTTTGTGATACAACCCCATATGTTTTCAATGGGCAAAGCAAAAACAGTTTGTTGATGAGAATGCAAGTTTTCCAGATAAATATTTGAACTGGCATGTTCTGCAGATTTTTCAAAATTTAGCTCACATTTCCCAACTTAATATGAAAAGCCATTTTGAAGCAAATGACCAATATACTGAAAAGAATCTCAACTCAGTCACACAAACTGGCATTTAAACTCTAATAGCAAAGGTGATGACTGAAAAAGCACAAAAGCCGAAACGCTACCTGTCTCAGGATGTAATCATAACCAAAGCTGGCAGTGACATCTCTTGACATGTGGTTATACATGAAGTCAGATCCTAGAGAGACTTGAAAATATATTTTATATAAGAAATTAATTTGGATTGATAAATGATATAATACTGCAACATTATGCAATTTACTCACCTTCTGAGATACCTTCTGAACATAGCTTAAAGCAACCAAACCAGTACTAGCAACTTGCCCGGTTGCAACCTGCATGCACGTTAGCAAGCACATAGGCTCCTCTTAGCATTTTAGGCACATTATCCTTTTACTTTTTCTATAGAAAAATTAGAGGAAAGAAATCTTGAGGATGATTTTGGTACTTTAATAAAGAATGCCCTTGTTTTAAGGAGAGACAATAGTGAGAGAGGGTGGAATTCGGTGGATCTTTTAATGGATCGGCTAAATCTTTTCCCTTTTGAAATTTATTAATTTCTAAAGGTAAGCTTTCTAAATCATCTAGGCTTAAATCTTCCATTCCACAAGTGATAGACATACATCCACACTTTCTTTTATTGGCTATTTCGATTTTTCCATAATCAGTATTAGATTCTGGAAATAAAGGATTTAATTGTCTTCCTGTACTTATTTTTCTAAGTTTAGAAGCTTCTTGGGCTATCGCATGATCAACTATACATTGACTCATGGCTTTATAGACATAATGTTTTACTTGAACAAAATCTCTTAAGCTAAACAGCCAGAAATTTCTTAATAAATACTCATCTGAGTAATCAAATGAACATCCAAAGTGTTCAATAAATTCGGCTATTGCAGAATGCAATCTATTTTCAAATATAGCTTTCTGAATACTCGGATATTGTCTAATTAATGTCATTTCATTCATAAAAATTTATATATTTTTATGAAATTCCTTGGCTATGTACATTAATTCTAGAATAAGATTTTTCATCTTAATAAAATCAAGAAATTCCTAATTTTGTTCTATCATGTTTCAAATAACTAATAATCAGGATTACAACAGGATGAGAGATTAGGATTTACCGGGTCCAACTCGTCTTCCGCAAGTCGTTTCCTCTTTCTCACTTCTCCGCCTCAGCACCTTTCGGCAGGTATCTTGCCCTTCAACAGCCTCTCGCTTTTACGGGCTTACCCTAACGCTGGCAGACCTTCGAGAATTTAGAATACAACTTATTCAGAATTCTTATCGTCCGGTTATCCGGGTGATTTCCTCAACTCATCCTCTCTCCTCTCGAAATATTAGATAGGAAGCATAATTATAGAACAAGGAATAGGAATTCCTTGAATTTTATTTACTCGAAGAGAATGTACATATCTGGAGGAAAAACAAAGTACATTAGCGAGTGAAGTGCTAATTGTGTGTTTTTTGAAAAAACCTCCTTCGGTTTTTATAGAGTCTTGACTAGAAGGTAACTATGGTTTTATAACTCAACCATAGTTCCTTTTACACAACCCTAGTTACAAAAGTAAATCACGGGCAGTGTCTTTTAGTCTCTGCGGCAAACATCTTTCAGTCTTTTCCATCTTTTTGGATAACACTTTAAGAAAAGCATTTAGGTGGCAGACACGTTTGTCTCCTGCTTTCTTTTCTCTTTTGTTTTTTCCGCCGACGATGGTTGGCAATTTGGACAGCTATGCTACTTTTCTTCTTTTCTATGCATTATTATGCAGAGATTCTTTTTTACTTTGTCGCTTGCGTTGATTTGATTCAACTTTATCTTTCTCTTGAATGCATTGAGCTGGCTAACGACACCTGGCTTCATTGGATTCTTTTTTCTGTAATAAACTACTGCAGACTCTGTCACATGGTAGGTCCATGCTCCACCATCTTCTATCATTTCTTCAATCTCAAGAAGATAAGGGATGTATCCAGCTGCTCGTCTGAGATGAGAGTAGTTCTCATCAAATTCCCATTTAATATCTAGGAAGCTCTTCTTTATCTTTAAATTTATTTGCTGATTTACACCAACCGTTCCAACTTGACAAGTATAATGACCTGTAAATGAAAACTCTGGTGGGACAATAGCAAATTTTAAAAACTTGGTTTTGGTTGGTCCTATTTTATCTAGCTCTTTGATAGCTAATACAATAGGCTTGGGTATTTTACCATCAATCTGCTGATGATTGTCTATATAGGCTAGGGAGAGATAACCATAATTAAACGCAAGTTTAATTATCTCTTTTGGTGCTTCACTCAGGGTTAAAATTTTAGGATAATAACTCCCATCATCTATGGCAAAAGTTTTACTAGACTCTTGGTTGTTTCCTGAGTTCATAATGGTATTCACTCGGTTATATTCCATCAAAAACTCATTTTTGGATTTATGGTTCTCAAGTAACTCTGGAAACTGTTTTGGATAAGGGGGTAGCTGTTTAGCTTTTTCTACAAAGGTAAACCCTACCTGAACAGCTTCTTTTTGGGAACTTGGATGAAATTTTGTCCAAGTAACTCTTGGGTTAACTTTTCCAATTCAAGGCTAACGATTTCTTTGACTTCACAGACTTTAGCCTCAACTATCGTCTCAGTCTTAGAACCTGAATCGTTGAGTTTTAAGGCTTGTTGCCTTTGTTCTTTGGATAATTCATTGGGTCTCACTAGTGAGACTTCCTCTTTATCCTCTTTCATAGAATCATCAGAATCTTGATGTTTTTTAGATTCTTCATCTGTTTCGGCTATTGTTGCAGAAACTATTGTTTCTGACTTTTTTGCTTCCAGTATTCTACCTGAAAGACTTTTCTCGCTTAAACCAGAAGAACTGGCTAAGACTTTCTTGGATTCTTCGCTCAAAGGACTAGAATTCCTTATAAACTATTTTAAATCAGTTCTGAGTCGAAGTAATATACTTCTTTGAAGTATAACTTGGCTATGAAGCTTTATTAGCTCCTCATACTTTATCTTTTGAGAATCTAGAAGAGATTCCATCTTGGCTTCTTCATCTTGGATCTTTTGAATTTGATCCATAAGACTAGTCATGGAATTGGCTTCCATATCGGCTAAGAAAATCTGCAAAAACATTATGAATTCTTTTAATAGTAACAACTTTAAAAGAATACATACTAAAACATGCAGACAATTTTGCTCTTCTTTGGGTAGCAATTGAATTTGGACATTTATTGTTTATAAATGCCTTTACTTGGGTATTGTCTATTTCAACAACAAATTCTTTGCTGACAATCCAGATCTCGAACTTTTTTATGCCATATTTAACAGCAAGAAGTTCTTTCTCATTAATATCATAATTTATCTCAGCTCCCTTGAATGTACCTGAAGCATAAGATAAAATCAGATTTATGGGTTCTTCCCACTTTCGCAGTACTGCTCCCCAATAATGGTTAGAAGCATCAGTTTGTAAAAACATATCATCTTCATCCTTTGGTAAAGGTAGAGGTTTGACTTCATTTTTTACATACTCTTTTATCTTCTTAACCTCTTGGATTTCTTCTCCTCCCCATATGAAGGGTTTATTCTTTCTAAGCATCTTCTGTAATTTACCTCGAACTAAAGCTCCATAAGGAATAAAGTTCATGGCATAATTAAGATGACCTAAGAAAGACATTAATTGTTTCTTATCTTTTAATTCATCTGGAAATGTTAGGATTGTCCGAATGATATTTGGTTGTAATTCTACAACTCCTCTTGGTTTTATATTTAAACCCAAATATTCTATTTGAGTTTTTCCTATTTCTGCTTTTTTCTTTGATAATACTAATCCATTTTTAAAAGCAAGACTAGCGAAAACAAACAAGTGTTTCCTATGTTCATCTTTGCTTTTAGAAAAGATTAGAATATCATCAATATAGACCACAATGAATGATCTATATGGATTAAAAATCTGATCCATTCTTTCTTGAAAGATAGCTGGACTAGTTTTTAATCCCATTAGTAGAACATTCCATTCATAATGTCCATTAGGTACACTAAAAGCAGAGCACTCTCTTGAACTTTCTTCTAATTCTATTTGATAAAATCCAGATTTACAATCAAATTTTGAAAATATTTCTGAATCGTTGATTTTATCAAAAAGAACATCTTTTCTTGGGAGTGGATATGTATTAGATTTTACAACCTTATTTAAGGGTTTATAATCTATTACAAATCTCGGTTCCCCTCTCTTTTGTTCAGAATAATTTCTTACTAAAAATCCTGGGCAATTCCATGGACTTTTAGAGGCTCGTATTAAATTTAGATTTAACAATTTTTCCATTATTTTAGGAAAATCTTCCAAATCTAACTTTGAATATCTTCTTGGTTTTTCATAAACTGGTTTATCAGTTTTAACTTCTATTTTTGCAATGTAATTTTTTCTATTTGCAAATGCTCTTGGGTTTTCTTCAAAGCATTGGTTTAACAACCTTTGAGTTTCTTTTGAAAGTTGAAATTCTTTTTCTACTAATTCACCACACTGAGCTGTTAAACTCTGAGTGTAATGATGTATACTAGGATAAGGGATTAATGCAACTTTAAAACTCGTATTACAATGAGTTATAAAGTAAGCATTTTTCTTCGTAAGACTAAAAAGCTTAAAAGCTTGTCTTATAGCTCGAATTCCTAGAATAAAATCACTTCCTATTTCAGAATATTGATAAAAAGTATCAATTCTGAATTCTATATTTCCGATTTGTAAATAAAGGTGTTTATATCCTTTATCATACCTTGTTTCTTGATTGTGAATATCAAGAGCTCTCACAGGTGTAATATTAATTAACTTTTCTTGGATTAATTTATGTTGTACCAAATTAATGGTACAACATGTATCCAAAAGACAATCATATCTTTTAGCTCTATATTGAACTCGAATATAGAGTGTTTCCCTATCTTGTTTTTGGAATTTTGTATCCACTTATTTCTAAATGACTTGGATGGATTATTACTTGATTATTGGTAATGAAATCTTCTCCCAATAAAATCGGCAATTGTGGATTTGTCATTAATTCAAATTTTTGAATTATTACAATCTCTTTATTCTCATTTGTAAATAAAGTTAAAGCTAACTCTACTTCTTTCTCAACAATTTCTAGAGGATTATATCGTCTAGCATTTTCTAATCTTTCTGGTATAGCTTGATATACTAAGGACTCTCTAATATGAGAGAATTTTACTGCTGTATTGATCACACAATTCTGTGCTATCCTTTCATTTTTTATTACTAAAGGAATTAAATATGAACTTCCTTCTTCTCTCGGATTTTGAACTAAAGGAGTATCATTTAGTTCTTCTTGGATCTTTATTAGACTATTATCAGACCTATTTATCATTCCTGATTGTCTAATAATTATTCTATTATTATCAAATGATAATCTTGGGATTATATTTGATTATCTAATTAGAGGTCTCTGTCTTGAGGCTTCTAATACTATTTCTTCTGGAATCATCCTATAATCAGTTGGTATAGGTTGATTACTTACAAAAGTACTGAATATAGAGGGAACTATCACTCTTTCTTCAGTTTTTCTTTTTATCTTATGATTTTCTGTAAATGCATACAGAATCTTGGTTTCAATAGTCATGACATCACTTCCTGGCATCATGTCTATTCCTGACAATTTGTAGCATAACTTTAATGCTCTATGTATGTTTGGCTCTCGTCTGGTTAAACTAAAGTTTGGTTGTATCACAAACTTTAATTTCTGATAGATTAAATCTCCTAAAACAACACCTATCGTGGCATGTTTTAAGTTAGATGTAATTCTATCGTCCATCAGATATAATTGGATTGGAGTACTAATTCCAGACCTGAAACAGGCTTTTATTAAAATGTGTACTGTAGCTATATAAATATTCTGAATTCTTGGATTATTTATCTTCTCCAATTCCTCTTCGGCTATCTCATTTGTTAATAAAGGTATTTCGTCCATTCCAGAAATAGCTTGATCTGCCCTTATTAGTTCTTGAATCTTTTTAATCACAAAGTATTGTTCTTTATTCTTTTTGAAAATATTTTTCAAAATTTCACTTTTAAAGATATTTGATGGTTCAATATCAAAATCTTCTTTTTCTATTTTGGCTGCTAACTGTTTATCAAAATAATGAGCTTCACTAGTCATTTAATTCTGATTCATAATCGGATTCACTTTCACTTGAAATTTCATAAAATGAACAATCATTTTATGAAACTGAATATTCATTTTCTTTACAAGGATAAAATCCTTGTTCTTCTAAAGTTTCAAAAACTTTAGTTTCTTTCTTTCTTTTATCTTTATTAGAGCATTCATTTGCATAATGACCTTTTTCTTGATATATGTAACAGGTACACTATTTTTTCGGTTTATATTAACTTGTCTTTTTTCTCCAATATCCATACTTTGGATATTTCTTTTTTCTATATTTTTTATGTATTTTCTTGGGTTTCCATTTTTTCTTTTTCTTTCTTCTTTCTATAAATTGTGGTTTACAACCCCATCTTTTCTCGAGTAAATTATCACAACATAACCCTTTAGTTTGTTTCCATTTTTCTATTTTCTTACTCATTAAATGTTTAAGACACACTTCCTTAAACCATTCTCGACTGAATTTTATCTTTTGTCCTAATGTATCATTTTCTTGAGTATTATTCTTATTATTATAATAAGCATAATAATATTTCTCTATTTGAGATCCCCATGGTTCAGATATTTTCTGAAAAAATAATCTTGAATATATATCATATTCTTGAACACCTGGGTCTCCAAATCTTCCTTCATAGAAGATATCTTGGAAATTACAAATGTATTGCTCCAAATAACATGGAGAACACATTGCTAATTGATTAAGCCTTCTAATTGACTCCTGTGTTTTTCTTTGAGTCCATTCGGATACTGATTCTTGTTTTGGATCTCCTACCCATCCCCATAGTATTAGATTCTCTAACTTGGTTGCTAATTCTTGGATATTAGCATATGCTCTAAGATTGGTTTTTACTTCTGGATTAACTGATTGAAAAAACTTATCAGTTTGTCCTTGGGTAGTCATCATTAAGTAATCTAATGCCTGTGACACATTAAGTGATTTAGACATCGCTACTACTGAATTTTCTTTTATCCATGCTTGAATTTTAGCTTCTGGATCTATTTCACAATCTAAATTTAAAATAACTCCATTGGGTCTTACAAACTCCATTGGGTTATCACTTGGTTCATATCGATAAAATCGATAATCTCTATTAGGCAAGTTATTACTATACCTTTCTTCATTTCGGTTTCCATAAACTCTTCTACTTTCTGATCTAGCAGAATTAGAAGTTTGTCCTTCTTCCATTTTTACTTCATTAGCTTGAAGTTCAACTAAATTATTAGTTAACTCAAGATCTAATTCTCAACTTATCTCTTCTTCTTTTAAACTATAAGAAGATTCATTTTCTAAATATTCTTCTAAAGTTATTTCAAAATTTTTAGTTTCAACAACTTTTTCTTCTTTATAACTAAATGATGAAGAGGTTTCTGATTCATCACTTTCTTCTTCTTCAACCTTTGCTTTTAGTTCTTCTAAAAGTTTTCTTTTCTTTTCTTCTGCTTCTTTTTCTTTTAGTCTTAATTCTCTTCTTTTCTTTCTTTCAGCTTTTCTTTTTTCTTTTTCTAAAAGAATTGCTTTTAGATCTTCTATTTCTTTATCTATAGCAGAAGGTATTGCTAAAAAAAGAATATATTTCTTTATTTTTTAATCTCGGCTTTTCTAGTTTACTACTAGAAGCTTCGCTTACTAGTTGTTCTCTAGTAAGTTCAGATTCTATTTTGATCTGTTCACTTATTAATTCTAACTCTTGTTTTAAAATCTTTAATTGATTTTGTATCAGCTCTAGATTAACTGGTAATCCTTGGTTAATTATCTCTAATTTCTTAGTCTTGGATAATTCTTTTTTTATTTCAATTTTCCTAGTTTTTAAATTGATCATTTAAAGATAAGGATAATAGGATGATTTTTGATAGATATTTTGCAATCTCCTTCTTCTATGTTCTTCTTCATTATACTCAGTATAATTATATATAATAGCATACTTATCTTCACAAGTATCTACTATCGGGTCTTTTTCTTTATTTAAAATAATACTAGTCTCTGATACCACTTTGCTGGAATTCGGTGGATCTTTTAATGGATCGGCTAATGTACTCAAACCTCAGACATTAAGGGTGTGTTTGGTTTGACAGGAGGGGAGGGGAGACAAATTACAAGTTTGGACGAGGGAAACCCAAAATTTACCCTCTCATTCTTTTAAATTTTGGAATCCCGCCCAAAATTTACCCTCTCATTCCTTTTAAATTTTGAATTCCCACCCAAAATTTAAATACCTCCAACCCAAAAAGGTAATTTAACTCCCTTCCCTCCCCTCCCCTCAAACCAAACAATCCCTAAGGCTGTGTTTGGTTGGAGGGGAGGGGAGAGAGGGTGGGGAAATTACAACTTTAGACAAAAGAAATCCGAAATTTACCCTCTCATTTTCTTAAATTTTGGGTTCCCGCCCAAAATTTACTTTCTTATTCTTTTCAAAATTTTGGATTCCCACTCAAAATTTGAATTCCTTTAACCCAAATAGGTAATTTACCCACCCTCTCATTCCTCCCCTCCCCTCAAACCAAACACAGCCTAAAGCAACCAGTTAAAGCTCAGCCAAAATCTGGTAGAAATTAAAAAAAAAGAATATCTTAAAGGCGTATAGGAATAATAATTAATTAAAAAATAGAGAAAGAAGACATAACTAAATTAATGAATGAAAAAAATAATGAATGAAATTTTTATTTTATTTTTGTGCGTTAGAAAAAAAAATCTTGAATATTAGAAAGAAAATGTAAGAAAATGAGAACAAAATCTTCAATTTGGATCAATTTAAATATTAACCTTAGCTGAGCGGCGATCTGAATATTAAAGACCTCTACGTCTATAACAGAAAAGAAGCCAATAAAAAAAAAACATTAAAGTCTTCAAAGATTCTCTCATGATCTTTTTTCTATTGTGATTTTTAGAATCTATAAAATATTAAATATAAATCATCTATTTTTTTTTTTTTTAGTCTGACGGTGAATATAGGACTTTGAGGAACAAATTAATGAGAAACAGAAAGATGAGAGAACTTAAACCCATCCATATCATTAAATTTAACCCCACAAACTTCTTATATATTAATCGCTCTGTTACTATCCTGCTCTCCATTCTTCCATTGCCATCAAGAATTCTTAAGTATGTACTACTGCACTTCTTTAACCTACTCCTCCTCTTTCTTTTTCTTTCTTTCTTGTCTTCTGCTACTCTTCTTTTTGTTCCTTTTTTCTTTAACTTCTTTTGGCGCCATCTTCTACTTCTCCTCTTCTTTCTTTTCCTTTCTTTCTTTAACCTACTGCGATGCCATCTTCTACTTCTCCTCGTCTTTTTCCGTGGGTAAATTCCGTCGGTATACCGACGGAATTTTTTCCATGGGTACGTAATCCGTCGGTAATTTCCCATGGAATAAAAATTCCGTCGGTAAATCAATTTGTCACGGATATTTTAGAGACAGAAAAAATTATGTCGGTAATTCCGTTTCTCTCCCTAATCCATCTATAATTTGATTTCAGAGACGGAATTCTGTGGGTAATTTCCGTAGGTAATACGTTGTTTTTTTGTAGTGTTCTCCTTCTTCTCAATGAGAGATAACTTGATTTGATTCTTGTTCATTTTAATTACTTCTCAAGGGTTTTAGAAGGCATTAAAAGGAGAGGTATTTAAACAGCCTCTAACATGAAATTATCCGTTTTGAGCCAATTACCTTTTATGGTCTTAAAACTCATCAAAAGGGGATATATTCAGACCTCTATAAGGCTTGGATCACATTGATATTAGTTTCTATAATTTCTTTTGTACTTACTGTTGCAATAATGTTAGAAATGACATGAAAGAAGATTAATTAATTAGAAAATCTCTTGAGAATGGATGATTTTACAATGCTCCCACTGGTATTGTTGAGATAGGAGTAAGCACTTCCAAAAATCCAACCCAACATCATCCTGCTTTACTAATATTGTATTTCAAATCTTTAATATAAAATTGCTTTTACTGGTTAAAATTCTTGTTAAAATAAATCTATGAAGTCCCACCTTGGTTGGGAAGGAATCAAAGTTTGAATACCTTTTCTCTTAATGCATTACTAAATCTTGCAGTACTCTACATGGTATTGGATAATACCATCTAGGAAGCAATCCCTCAAATCAATAACTCTTTTACGGTTTTCCAATCTTAATCTTAATCATTATCTCTCAACGGAGAATGAAAAACATCTTATAAGGGTCTAGATATCTCTCCTCTCAACACATTTTAAAACATTGAGAGTCTCATTATCCTGAAAATTCACAATTTTGAATATTAATGATAAATATTATGTGCAAAAATAAAAAAGAAATTTAAAAAATAACATACGCATGTGTGGGTTTTTATTTTAGGCCCCATTTGAAGATTCTACCCTAATGGATGAAAGTGCCTCACTGTTGGCCCCTACAACAAATCTTCTACCAAATTCAGCCATACGGGTATTTATATTTGAAATCTTTAAGACAGGAAAATACAATACAATAATTTGATTGTTTAAGTTTATTTTTTGTTGTTTTCTTCATTGCTAGTGTGTTTTTGAGTATCACTAGAAGTAACATTTTTTTAATAAAATTGAATTATGGTTATTTATCTTGTACATGCACCACATGGGAAAGAAAATTAGGTTTACTCGGTTAAAAAGTTGGATTTAAGTTAGTCCCTTATTTGAGAGTGTTTAAATGACGTGATGTATCAATACGTCTAAGAATTATGTTTAAAGATTCCAAGATTCCATGCCTTCCATCACTCAGCTTCGTCTTGTATGAAATGGATATTAATTTTGTGCAAAGGATCCTTCTTATTAAAAAGGAGGTTTTTTTTTTCTACCGAAAAATTAAGGAGAGGCTAGGGTGTGTTTGGTTTGAGGGGAGGGGAGTTAAATTATCTTTTTGGGTTGAAGGTATTTAAATTTTGGGCGGGAACCCGAAATTTAAAAGGAATGAGAAGGTAAATTTTGGGCGGGAACCCAAAATTTAAAAGAATGAGAGGGTAAATTTTAGGTTTCTCTTGTCTAAAATTGTAATTTATCAATCATCCCCTCCCCTCCCCTCCCCTACCCTACCATCAAACCAAACACACCCTAAATGTCTCAGAAAGGAAGAGAAATTATTGTCCCGTATATTCCAACATTTCAAGTATTTCCTCGAATTCTTATTACAAAGCAATTTCTTGAAGGTGATTTTTGTCTTTTTAATAAATCTTCGGTTTAAGTAAACTGCATTATTCTTCTTAGCTGAGCAATCCCTTTTTCTTTTTTCTCTTTTGGATAAAAAATAAGGGCCTCCAACGGAAAACAAGCCAAAGGAAATAATTAAAATACAATAGAGGATTTTTTTTAGAATCCATTTTCTTTTTTTGATTATAAGATTTTGAAAAGAGAAAGAGAAAGAGAAAAATAAGAGAACCCAAACCCCATCCATATCATTAAATTTAACTCCGCAAACTCCTTATATATATTGATCTCCTCTCTTATCATCCTCCTCTCTATTTTTCCATTGTCATCAAGAGTTTCCAAGTACTATTGCCATCGAGAGTTCCCTCGTACGTACACCTATACTATGCTTCCTTTCTTTAATTTACCCTAGCGCCATCTTCTACTTATCTTTTTCTTTTTGTTTTTCTTTCTTTCTTTAACCTATCATGGTGCCATCTCCCGCATCTCCTCGTCTTTTATTCACATGAGTAGCTAATAGAAGGATTGACTTGAATTTTGTTTGTTTTGGGACCCAATTAATTCTCACGGTCTTAAAAGACGTTAAAAGGGAAGGTATCTAAACCACCTCCAACTCTAAATTATCCGCTTTGCTTCCATTTCTCTTCATAATTTTAAAACTCGTCAAAATGAGAAATATTCAGACACATATAAGGGGTCGATAATTTATATAACTTTTTTGTACTCAATCTTTAATATACAATCATTTTTACTTGTTACTTTTTTTTCAAAATAAATATGTGAAGTCCTACCTTAGCTAGAGAGGAAATAAAAGACGCTTTATAAGAGTTTGGATATATTGTCTTCTTATTTGTATGCGACGTCGCTTCTAGTCCTTGCAAGGCAAAGTGCCCTTGCTGGGATAAGACCAGCAATAATAGGAAAGGAGGGCGTTTTGGTTTTAAAAATCTCAATGCCCCGATTAAATTGCCAATACCACCTTCTCATGGTATTGCCTAATACCATCTAGCAAGAGATCCCTCCAACCAAACACTCTTTTATGGCCTTTCAATCTCAATCCTAATTCCTTCCTTAAAACCGTGAGAGTTTCATTGCCTCACGGTGGGGAACTTGCAAGTTGTGGGAATTCACAATTTTAAATATTACTGATAAATAATTATGTGCAAAAATAATTTTTTTAAGGGGAAAAGAAAAAGTAAACGTGTGTGGGTGTTTAAGTTTGTGTGTTTCTATTTTTTATGTATTCTAGCAGTATGTGTATGTATGAAAGAGATATGCTAATATATTATAATTTATTTAAAATTTAGGACCCATTTGAATATTATACCAGAATGGATGAAAGTGCCTCACCATTAGCCCCTACAACAAATCTTCCTTCAAATTCAGCCATACAGGTACGTATATTTAAGATCTTTTAAGATAGGAAAATAAAATAATTTGATTGTTTAAGTTTACTTCTTTTTTTCTTTTCTTCGTTGCGGGTATGTTTTTGGGTATCATTAGATCATTAGATGTAAGATATTTTAATGAAATTGAATATATCTGGCTTCTCGTTTCTGTTTTGGGTTGGGCAATGGAAGGAGGGTACTGTACAGAGAAAAGGAACACCACACTTCATCGCATGAGTAGTATAGATGAATTGTTGAATTATTGCAATTTATTTTAATCTCAGGACCCAGTTGAAGATCACAGTGGGGAAGTTTGGTTTCTAATGGGTGATGAAGTTGACTCACCATCATCAACCGACTTATGGGATATGATTAACCTTGAACTCGAATGTTCTGAAAATCAAACTTTGAATTTGGAAGATCTCCTCAATGACCCTACTTCTCAGTCTTTAGAATCGGAAGTCACCCCAAGCGAGATGCACAATGCGTCTCAAGATTTGGAATTCGAGGATTCTCTGAATCATCATATTTTTCAGTCTCCGGAGTTGGACATTCCTCCAATATTCTCTTCTTCTCAATCTTTAGAATTGGGAGGTCATCCAAGCAATGTTAATTCTCAATCTTTGCAATCTTCTCAATCTTTGGAATTGGAAGTTCATCCAAGTCATCCTAACTCTCAATCTTTAGAATTGGAAGTTCATCCAAGCTATACTAATTCTCAATCTTTGCAATCTTCTCAATCTTTAGAATTGGAAGTTCATCCAAGCCATCCTAATTCTCAATCTTTACCTCAATCTTTGGAATTGGAAGTTCATCCAAGCTATGTTAATTCTCAATCTTTGGAATTGGAGGTTCATCCAGCCCATCCTAACTCTCAATTTTTAGAATTGGAAGTTCATCCAAGCTATACTAATTCTCAATCTTTGCAATCTTCTCAATCTTTGGAATTAGAAGTTCATCCAAGCCATCCTAATTCTCAATCTTTGGCTCAATCTTTGGAATTGGAAGTTCATCCAAGCCATCCTAATTCACAATCTTTGGGATCGGAAGTTCTTCCAAATATCAATACTTCTCAATCTTTGGAAATGCAAGTTATTGAGAACGTCTCTACTTCACAATCTTTCCCAAATGTTTCGAATCAGCAGCATCTTCATGCCCAACAATATCAAATTGCGCCAACTTCTCCTCGCTATCACCAATTCATCCAATTCCCACCTCCATCCAATAAAAGGTATGCTTCTTTAATCCATTCACTTGACAAACAAATTAATGCTTTATCTCTATTAAGCTTGAGTGAAATTTATGTGATTCCAAAAAAAAAAAAAAAGACTCAAGGAATGGGTTGAATCATTAGTTTTACCCCATTTTGTTTTTTTTTTTTTCTAGCTAGGGGGATCAAATGCTTAGTTTTTTTTTAAAATTATTTTTATACCTCTTCTATAGGCAAAAGACATCAAGCAAGCAATGCAAATTGGAATATGAAAGGACAATGATCACGGAGAAAAGGAACAACTTCATATATCATAATCCCTCCGCATTTGTAAGTTTTCAACTCGATGAGTTTGAATTAGACATGAAAAATTTATTACCCATTACTTAGTTTCTTTGAACTTGTTATCTTAAGGATTTCATTAATGTGCTCCTACATATAGGACAAAATTATCAGTCAAGGAAAACCTAGAATAAGTTGTCACTGCGGAAAGACAAAATGCTCAAAAAGATATTGCTCATGCTATAAGGTGATTCTTTATCAAGCTATTGTTTTTAATTGACATGATTGAATCTTTTATTTAAAAAAGTTATTAAAAAATTCAAAATATATGAATTTCTATTAATTTTTTTATTTTTTTATTGAAGGCCGGAGTTGGATGTTCAGATCTCTGTCAATGTAAAGGATGTGGTAATAATTATGGCGCTAAAAATAGTGGTAAGAATCTTTTGAGAATCTTGAGTTGTTAGAAATTTTATTGCTAATATAATAGTGGTAATAATCTTTTCTGCACATATATAGGAACTTCATCAACTTCTAACTCAAGTTTTGCTCCCAGAGAGCGTGCCCTCATCACAACTCCAAGCAACAATACTTCTTTAATCAATGAGAGGCACTCGGTAAGTGTCTTCTATTTCATAAAATTGATTTTTGTTATGACTCTTAATGTCACAAGTATACAAGCAATTTTATGCCATTTTTTATATTCTTGTTAATTCTTTTTGGTGTTCATGAATGTTATGCTAGGGTGGTGGATTCAACACACTCACTCATAACAACTTATATAGATCATATACAAATCAACATGCGGTGTATGGCACACCTGCCACAAATCCATCTGATTCACCGCCAATCGTCCAAATAGCCGCTGTGGCTCAACCTCAAGCGGATCCATTTGCCCCATCGAGAAGTATCTCGCCACCACACGCTGTCCAAATGGCCGCCACAACTCAGCCACAAGTGAATCTATACACAGTTGATCAGCCTCAGCAGCAACATATGTTGATGAGCCCAGCCAGTCTCCTTGTTGACGCAGGTGGATCGTCATTAATGCGACTACCCCCAAGGTTTGTGGTACCCAAAACCTAAATCAATAAATATTTTATGAAAACCATATTATAATTTGATGTTACTTTTTATTTTTCTTTGCCTTTATATATAACCCATATTTGTTTGTGCAGATTCCGTCAGGAAGTCAGCAACATATATTGGAAGCATGGTTCAAGGGGATAGTCTGATAAATTGAGGCCATAGTCTTTCATAAATTGTTTTTATGTATTATGAATCCACGTTGAATTATGTTTATACTATTTTGATGTATTTTGAATGGAATGGATGAAATTACTCAAAAAATAGCTTGTATTAAATTTGTAATTGTTGAATTGGGTTTATACGCCTTTTTGGAAACTATAATAATTACTCAATCAAGATAATATTAATAACTACACTAAGAGATGAAGAATATAAATCCGGTATCCCAAACAAAATGTACAAATAAGAAAATCCACGCCCAGTCTAATAAACTATTCATATTAAAAGAGTTATATCAATTGATAAGTTATAAATAGTTTAACCATAGATAATCTTTTAATCACCCCCATCAAATAGGTAGAAAATGCATTAAACTGTGAAACGGCCATAATATAATGTGCTTCCAATACCAATAAAAGAGTACTCATCCAATATTATTTAGCATCTTGAAAACGGCCAAATAAAATGCATCATAAGCCGAAAATATTATAAGTACCACCTCATCCTGGACCATCACAAGGGGGGAAAATCTTTTGTATGCCGCATTAACTTGAAACCACGTGCATCTAAAACAACTTAAAGCGTTGTTTGCTTTACGAGAGAAGTCCCATCTTATACAGTTATCATTGGAATCAGAAAATTATTTAAAATAAGTTAATCCAAACACTGCTTTATGCATCAAATGGCATCAAATTGATAATAACCAATCATAATTAGGATTAAAAAACGACAGAAAGGTTGTTCCAAATCTCTGTCTATGAACCCGATCGACAAACCGCATTCATGACACAGTGGTTCCCCACTTCTATAGAATTTGAAATGAATCTCAATATGAATTATTCTGATACCCCCACAACGCGTTCAAGAGAAGAAAACAGAGTCCCAAGAGGGACATATTTCTTTCCAGCCCTAGGTCCACATAAAAAATAATGCTTCTAAATTACTGCGGCAACTTGCTGATCGCGAGTAAATGTCTCGTGACATTAAAATTTCCTTTTCCTCGTGTTGCCTCGTTTTCACAAGAAAAGAAAATCTACAAGGACAATGAAGCACCATTGAAGACAAAACAGATATTCAAATATCTATTCTCCAACCGTCAAACCAAAACCAAATTTGTAGTCTTTTTTCTTGTGGTCAAGCTGCAATGAAAACAGAAACTGTGTTAAGAGAAAAGCAACCTGTCAACACCCGTTTACATTTCGATATTCGTAGAGTAATAATGGCATAGTTCCACAGGCATACAGAAATAGCACAAACATACTGATATTAAGTTCAAGCTTACATACAGGAGTCTTCCCCGCAGGGTTTGATAATTTTACAAATTTTGTCCAAAATATCCAACATATTAAAATTAAACTAATATAACCAAATAACTCTGATCTTAGGACCTGCACATCTTAATTGCCCATGTCTTCCACTTTGCCTTTGGAGCCACTGGTTCCCGCTGGAACATTTATTATTTATGAAAAAGGGTGAGATTCCAAAGAATCTCAGTAGTAACACATAATCCATCATATAAAATGCGAAAATTAAATATGTAATGCACCATATAATGTAAATGAAAAATTCATACTATAACATGTGTGTACACAATACTCAGGGCCAAATGACTGTTTGGATCCCCTACATGTCCGTGTACCTCAGCTGAGTCCCATACCACAGCTAGGTAATGTGCCCAAGGCACGTGTTCATATCACAGAATATAGCAACATATAGCATATCAACATTCACATAGTGTATGAGAGATAGAGTTACTACCTTCTGTCCCTTTTTGCTACACACGAATAGTTCCTTGAACTATGTGCCAACGGCTCAGGCGATTAATTCAGTCCTAAAATTCCAAATGTACAAGAATTAGGTTAAAACCCATTAATGTACCCCTTCAGAGATTCCCATAATATTTTTGGTGGTTATATTAGTCTATACTGAAAATTTACCAAAATGCCCCTGGGACCCGGTCCCGGCTCCACTGTACCCGGTCTGACTATACTTTTTTAGAAATTTTGACCCAGGCTATTCTAACATATTTTCATACAAGGAATCCATTTTTAACCTCGGTTTTTACAAAATCACTGCCAAACGACAGTTTCACAATTTTCCATAAACTGACATATTTTCAGTCAACTTTGAAAATTCATAACTTATTGTAGAAAATTCCAAATTGACTGATTCCAAAGCCTAAATGAAGGTCTTTAAATGTACATTCATGGAAAAATATCCAAATATGATTACTGACTACATATATTTCTCAGAAATTCGGCCAACTATTACTGTTCCAGATGGAAATTCAGAAACAGAGCTTAACTTCAAAAATCCATATCTTTTAATCTACTAGTCCAAAAATTATGTTCTACCCATCAATTTAAAGGTCTAAATGTCTTCCCTAAATCTGGAAAGTTTCATAATTTTCTGTTAAAGTTTAGTTTTCCAAAATTTCGCCACAACCAATCTAACTTTCAGAAATATAATCTGACAGCAACTAAACTTCAAAAATTCATAACTAACTCTACAAAAATCGAAATGGAGTGTTCTAAAATTCTATGGAAAGCTATTTAAGTTTAGTTTCATGAAAAAATATCAAAAACTACTAGATGTTATCTAATCGTTCCCAGAATTTTCGAAAACCATAACTGTCAGGCTTGAACGTCCAGAATGATCTCTGTTACTGACTTAACTTTCAAAAATCATAACTCTCGTTAAAGATATCAAAATAATTATTTCTTGGAGTCATTGGAAAGCTATGAATGTCTAATATATTACTGTAAAATTTCATAATTATTCACTAAGTTTTTCCTAGTCAAAACGCAACATAAATCTGACTGACTCCCAAAAACGTCAGTTTTGACAGTCTAACTTCAAAAATCAAGAACTCATCCATTTTCATTCCAAATTGTACTTTTCTTGACTCTATCATCAACTACACATCCTAAAATATCTATATAAAAAGACCCATTCAAAAATTCAACCTATAGCCGCTGTTTAAGATTTTACAAGTTTCAGGTATGAACTCTGTTTTTCGGACAACAAAACAGAATTGAGAAAACTAACATGTATACATGAATTTGTACTCTAAACCTCACGAATTTTAACTCTATACTCTCCTACACATATGTCCTGAGGTTAATGATCGAATTTCATAATCAAAGAACCCCAAAATCAATATACATGCTCTGTTTTACGTCCACCCATGACAGCAACTTATTTTCAGAATCACACAACTTCCAGCAGCTATAAATCCTCATGAATACCCCAAACCAACGAAATAACAATTGAAAGAGATAGATAAGACTCACCTAAAAACGTTTATGGTGATGCATGCAAGGTTTAACACTTCCTTCTTCCTCTTCTCCGATCGTTTTCTTCCTCCGTTCACCTCTTTCACTCACGTCTCTCTCTCTCCCTTTCTCAACTCTGTTTTCTCTCTTCTAAAGCTCTCTCTTTGACCAGCTACTTGGTCGAATGAAGAGTTGAGGGAATATCTAATTAAATGGCTGAGTGGGTGCAAATGTGAATCATATTGCCGGATAAAAGTGTGGTGAGTGCTTGTACGTGAATCATGTAGGTGTAAGTGTTTGTGAGTGGCTCAAGCAATTTTTAATGATGAGTGCAAGGTAGTGGCTGATGGTATACTCTTATAGAATGCCAAATGTGGTGTGCATCGGTAAAAAGGGTGTGCAAAGAAAAGAAGATGGAATGATTAATGTTAGTGGGTGTGTGTCGGCAGCTTTTGTGTGTGTTGGCAGCTTTTAATATACATATATAGGTATATTTTTATCCTATTAATTACACACACTAGGCTCTAATTTTTCCCTTTGTCTAATTTAAGATTCCTTAAATTTTGTAGGTTCCATAATTTGACTTACTATCAAATTCCCATTTAAATTTTCTTTTTAGAAAATTTTAACCTTCATTAAATTTGGGATATTACATTTCTTCCCCCGTAAAATAAATTTCGTCCCCGAAATTTGTTACAAATTCATAGCCATAAACTCTGGGTAATACTTTCTCATATCAGCGATGTGGCCTCTCTAGGAGATAACCCTTTCCATACAACTTTTACAAACGAGATGCTCTTGCTTCTGAGCTTCTTCTCCTGCCAATCGATAATTCGGTCAGGTGTGACTTCATAAGTCAAATCGTCCCGCATTTCCACGTCTTCATATTCAATTACATGCTCTGGATCCGGTTGATATTTTTTTAATTGGGAAACATGAAAAACATCGTGCAACCTGCTCAGATTCGGTGGTAAAGCAATGCGGTATGCTACTGGCCCAATCCTCGCCAAGATCTCAAATGGTCCAATGTACCTCGGTTGCAACTTCTTTACTCTTAGTGCTCTGCCAATACCTGTAAATGGTGAAACTTTCATAAACACATGGTTACCGACTTCAAATTCTAGAGATTTTCGCCTCTTATCTGCATAACTTTTCTGTCGACTCTGAGCAGCTAGCAACCTTTGCTTAATCAACTTTATCTGCTCCGTTGTCAGATCAACAAGATCTGGCCCAAACAATTCCCTCTCTGACAACTCAGTCCAGCATATTGGCGATTGACACTTCCTCCCATAGAGTGCCTCATATGGAGCCATTTGTATGCTCGAATGATAGCTGTTGTTGTAGGCAAACTCTGCCAATGGAAGGAATTTGTCCCAACTACCTTTAAAATCAAGAGTGCATGCTCTCAACATATCCTCAAACGTCTGTATTGTTCGCTCTGTCTGCCCATCTGTTTGAGGATGATATGCTGTGCTGAATCTCAATTTAGTACCCAAAGCCTCGTGAACTGCCTTCCAAAACTTGGAAGTAAATCGAGGATCACGATCTGAAATGATGTTCTTTGGAGTACCATGTAATCTTACAATCTCCTTGATGTAAATCTCCGCCAATTTGTCAGGGGAATAGTGGATGCTGATAGGTAGGAAGTGGGCTGTTTTTGTAAATCTATCAACTATCACCCAAATTGCATCATGATTTCTAACCTTAGGTAACCCCGTCACGAAATCCATGGTAATGCTTTCCCACTTCCACTCAGGAATCTCCGGGTTTTGTAGAAGTCCTGATGGTCGTTGATGTTCAACTTTCACTTTTTGACACGTCAGACAATGAGCGACGAACTCAGTCACCTCCCTTTTCATTCCTGGCCAATAGTATTGAGCCTTCATGTCATGGTACATCTTTGTAGCCCCTGGATGTAGAGTATACCTGCTCTTATGTGCCTCTTCCAGGATTTGTCGTTTCAGTTCCGGTTGTGGTGGAACATAAATTCGCTTCTTGTACCTGACTAGTCCACTGGGTGACAAGTCATAATTGTGAGTTTTGCCCTTATCAATCATACCTCTGATAAATAGTGCATCCTCATCATACAGTTGGGCTTCTTCAATCGCTGCCCTCAGATCATTGTATACTTGGCTAACAGTACTGCCTAACAGAATCTGACTAGACAGATTTAGATCTCTAAAATCCTCAATCAGTTTCTGCTCATAGATCATCATGGCTGCCACCTGCATTGATTTACGACTCAATGCGTCAGCAACAACATTGGCCTTTCCAGGATGATATTTGATTTCAAGATTGTAATCTTTTAACAATTCCATCCACCTGCGCTGTCTCATATTGAGCTCTTTTTGATCATACAGGTATTTCAAACTCTTGTGGTCGCAGTATAATTCTACAGTCGCACCATAGAGATAGTGTCTCCAGATTTTTAGAGCAAATACAATTGCCGCCAACTCAAGATCGTGAGTGGGATAGTTCAGTTCGTGAGGTTTCAGCTGACGAGATGCATATGCCACCACTTGGCCATGCTGCATCAACACACATCCCAATCCATGCCCACTGGCATCTGTATACACAATATACATAAACTGTGGATCTGGGATCGTCAGTACTGGGGCTGATGTTAACCTCTGCTTCAATTCAAGGAAGCTCTTTTCACAATTGTCATCCCACACAAAACGTTGAGTTTTCCGCGTCAACTTTGTCAAAGGCAAAGCTATTCTGGAGAAATTCTGTATAAACCTTCTGTAATACCCGGCAAGACCCAGAAAACTGCGTATTTCAAATACAGTCTCTGGCCTCTTCCAGTTTAATACTGCTTCCACTTTGCTAGGATCAACAGAAACCCCTTGTTGAGAGACTACGTGGCCCAGAAACTTTACCTCTGAAAGCCAGAATTCACACTTGCTCAACTTAGCGTAGAGTTGCCTATCCCGCAATATGTTCAACACAGTTCTCAGATGCTGCTCATGTTCGACTGTACTTCGCGAGTATACTAGAATATCATCAATGAAGACTACTACGAACTGGTCCAGATACGGACGAAAGATTCGATTCATATAATCCATGAACACGGCAGGTGCATTAGTCAGCCCAAATGGCATCACAAGAAACTCATAATGACCATATCTGGTTCTAAAAGCAGTTTTTGACGCATCCTTTGCTTTGACTTTCAATTGGTGGTATCCCGATCGCAAATCGATCTTTGAGAATACACAGGAACCAGACAATTGATCGAGCAGATCATCGATTCTAGGGAGTGGATATTTGTTCTTGACGGTCACCTTATTTAATTCTCGGTAATCTATACAGAGACGTAGGCTTCCGTCTTTCTTTTTGACAAAGAGCACTGGAGCACCCCATGGTGAAACACTAGGCCGAATGAATCCTTTTTCAAGTAGCTCTTCAATTTGCTTTTTCAGCTCTGCCATTTCGCTTGGAGCCATTCGGTATGGGGCTTTAGATATTGGACCTGCTCCAGGCTTAAGATCAATAGAAAATTCCACTTCCCTATCTGGAGGTAATCCACCGATATCCTCCGGAAACACATCAGGAAACTCGTTCGCTACAGTGATACTTTCTAAAGGTACTCCGGCCTCTGATTGTATAGAGAAGAATACCATGTATCCTTGACAACCTTTTTGTAAATATCTCTCGGCTTCAGCAACCGAAAGAAAGTTAAGGTTGGTTACTATACTGGCTTGAAATTGAGAATTAGGGTATATAACCCTCTTCTCTTTACAATCCAGCAATACACCATTCGCTGTCAGCCAGTCAATCCCAATAATCACCTCTAACCCTTGTAGGGGCAAACAAATTAGATCTATAGTTGATTCATGACCCTCGGCATTTACCACACAATTTAGACACACATCAGCTGTGACAATCTTAGTACCCATGGGCGTCGATACAATCAAATCATACGGAAATTGATGCATATTCAAACTTAACCGCCTCACACAGTCATATGCAATAAATGAGTGGCTAGCGCCCGAATCATACATAACATGCACTAGATTGCCATTAAGAGAAATTGTACCTTGAATCAGCTCTGAAGACTTCTTAGCTTCATCTTGAGTCAACGTGTAGACCCTGCTTGAAACCTTAGGCCTTGCCTCATCCAAATGACGCTTCTGTGGACAATCTCTAGAAATATGCCCCGGCTTACCGCATATAAAACAAGTAAGAGGTCTGTTAGGATCTGTATTCAATGGGGCTCCACTGCAAGTTTTGCCTGGATGGAAAGGTTTACGGCAATGCCAACATGTTCTGTTTCCAGATAATCCCTGGTTCCCACGGCCTCCAGTCTGATTAGGCCTTTTGTTACCACCCCTAGAAGGTCCACCTTGATCTTTTCGCTTCTGTGATGAACCGCCACTGCCATAAACACCCTTGTTACTGTCTCTAATAGCCAAACTCGACATACGTTTCTCGATGTAGCGGCATTCTTCCGCTGCTTTGCTGAATTCGGTAAAATGTTGAGAAATCAATTTTTCTTTGAATTCGTGTCTTAAGCCTTCAATCATCATATCTGCATTCCATTCTTCATTATCGTGCAGTTTATGGTATGACGAGTATCGTGACAGTCGAATGTACCGGGCTAAATAATCGTCAAAGCTCTCCTAGTCTTGTTGTTTAATACACAGAAATTCTTTTTCTTTTTCTCTTCTGACAGTTGGGGGAAAGTATTTCTCGTTGAACTTTTCCTGGAATAATTCCCATGTGATAGGAATATTCCTTCCCCTCAAGATGAGATCTATGCCCTTCCACCAACGATCAGCATCGCCTTCCAACTTGTAAATGGCTAGCCGAGCTTTCATCTCGTCTGGGCATTGCAACATGTCAAAAATTTTATCCAGACGTGCCAACCATTCTTCAGCCAATTGTGGATCAAACTTTCCTCGGAACATAGGTGGCTGTTGTTTACTAAACCTGCTCAGCCAGGTTTGAATGTCTACTTCCGGCTCTGGTGGTATATCCTCTGGTTGAGGTTCTACTAGTACTTCTTCACCATTACCCCTCATGTATGCGTCCATGCGATCCTCCAGACGGTCTTGCCTTTGTTGTACTTCCTGCAGCACTTCTCTAATTCCATCCATAGTAGCTTGCTGTTGTGCTAACATATCAAGAATTTGCTGCTGAAATGGATCTGGTCTAGCCCTCGGGTTTTCTTCATCGTTACCATGCTGACCCTCAGTTCTGCCACTTCCTCAACCTTGGCCTCTACCTCTTTGTCCACCTCTTAGTATCACCATCTTTAAGTTTCACTATACAATTTCACATAGTCATATATCAGTATACTATTCTGATAATGCCAGAACCGCATTCTCTGATACCAAAAATGTCAACACCCGTTTACATTTCGATATTCGTAGAGTAATAATGGCATAGTTCCACAGGCATACAGAAATAGCACAAACATACTGATATTAAGTTCAAGCTTACATACAGGAGTCTTCCCCGCAGGGTTTGATAATTTTACAAATTTTGTCCAAAATATCCAACATATTAAAATTAAACTAATATAACCAAATAACTCTGATCTTAGAACCTGCACATCTTAATTGCCCATGTCTTCCACTTTGCCTTTGGAGCCACTGGTTCCCGCTGGAACATTTATTATTTATGAAAAAGGGTGAGATTCCAAAGAATCTCAGTAGTAACACATAATCCATCATATAAAATGCGAAAATTAAATATGTAATGCACCATATAATGTAAATGAAAAATTCATACTATAACATGTGTGTACACAATACTCAGGGCCAAATGACTGTTTGGATCCCCTACATGTCCGTGTACCTCAGCTGAGTCCCATACCACAGCTAGGTAATGTGCCCAAGACACGTGTTCATATCACAGAATATAGCAACATATAGCATATCAACATTCACATAGTGTATGAGAGATAGAGTTACTACCTTCTGTCCCTTTTTGCTACACACGAATAGTTCCTTGAACTATGTGCCAACGGCTCAGGCGATTAATTCAGTCCTAAAATTCCAAATGTACAAGAATTAGGTTAAAACCCATTCATGTACCCCTTCAGAGATTCCCATAATATTTTTGGTGGTTATATTAGTCTATACTGAAAATTTACCAAAATGCCCCTGGGACCCGGTCCCGGCTCCACTGTACCCGGTCTGACTATACTTTTTTAGAAATTTTGACCCAGGCTATTCTAACATATTTTCATACAAGGAATCCATTTTTAACCTCGGTTTTTACAAAATCACTGCCAAACGACAGTTTCACAATTTTCCATAAACTGACATATTTTCAGTCAACTTTGAAAATTCATAACTTATTGTAGAAAATTCAAAATTGACTGATTCCAAAGCCTAAATGAAGGTCTTTAAATGTACATTCATGGAAAAATATCCAAATATGATTACTGACTACATATATTTCTCAGAAATTCGGCCAACTATTACTGTTCCAGATGGAAATTCAGAAACAGAGCTTAACTTCAAAAATCCATATCTTTTAATCTACTAGTCCAAAAATTATGTTCTACCCATCAATTTAAAGGTCTAAATGTCTTCCTTAAATCTGGAAAGTTTCATAATTTTCTGTTAAAGTTTAGTTTTCCAAAATTTCGCCACAACCAATCTAACTTTCAGAAATATAATCTGACAGCAACTAAACTTCAAAAATTCATAACTAACTCTACAAAAATCGAAATGGAGTGTTCTAAAATTCTATGGAAAGCTATTTAAGTGTAGTTTCATGAAAAAATATCAAAAACTACTAGATGTTATCTAATCGTTCCCAGAATTTTCGAAAACCATAACTGTCAGGCTTGAACGTCCAGAATGATCTCTGTTACTGACTTAACTTTCAAAAATCATAACTCTCGCTAAAGATATCAAAATAATTATTTCTTGGAGTCATTGGAAAGCTATGAATGTCTAATATATTACTGTAAAATTTCATAATTATTCACTAAGGTTTTCCTAGTCAAAACGCAACATAAATCTGACTGACTCCCAAAAACGTCAGTTTTGACAGTCTAACTTCAAAAATCAAGAACTCATCCATTTTCATTCCAAATTGTACTTTTCTTGACTCTATCATCAACTACACATCCTAAAATATCTATATAAAAAGACCCATTCAAAAATTCAACCTATAGCCTCTGTTTAAGATTTTACAAGTTTCAGGTATGAACTCTGTTTTTCGGACAACAAAACAGAATTGAGAAAACTAACATGTATACATGAATTTGTACTCTAAACCTCACGAATTTTAACTCTATACTCTCCTACACATATGTCCTGAGGTTAATGATCGAATTTCAGAATCAAAGAACCCCAAAATCAATATACATGCTCTGTTTTACGTCCACCCATGACAGCAACTTATTTTCAGAATCACACAACTTCCAGCAGCTATAAATCCTCATGAATACCCCAAACCAACGAAATAACAATTGAAAGAGATAGATAAGACTCACCTAAAAACGTTTATGGTGATGCATGCAAGGTTTAACACTTCCTTCTTCCTCTTCTCCGATCGTTTTCTTCCTCCGTTCACCTCTTTCACTCACGTCTCTCTCTCTCCCTTTCTCAACTCTGTTTTCTCTCTTCTAAAGCTCTCTCTTTGACCAGCTACTTGGTCGAATGAAGAGTTGAGGGAATATCTAATTAAATGGCTGAGTGGGTGCAAATGTGAATCATATTGCCGGATAAAAGTGTGGTGAGTGCTTGTACGTGAATCATGTAGGTGTAAGTGTTTGTGAGTGGCTCAAGCAATTTTTAATGATGAGTGCAAGGTAGTGGCTGATGGTATACTCTTATAGAATGCCAAATGTGGTGTGCATCGGTAAAAAGGGTGTGCAAAGAAAAGAAGATGGAATGATTAATGTTAGTGGGTGTGTGTCGGCAGCTTTTGTGTGTGTTGGCAGCTTTTAATATACATATATAGGTATATTTTTATCCTATTAATTACACACACTAGGCTCTAATTTTTCCCTTTGTCTAATTTAAGATTCCTTAAATTTTGTAGGTTCCATAATTTGACTTACTATCAAATTCCCATTTAAATTTTCTTTTTAGAAAATTTTAACCTTCATTAAATTTGGGATATTACACAACCATAAACCGGTAGGCAGATTCCCAACAGGATCCTTGAGGAATATATGTTTGAAGAACAAATGTGGAAGAAAACAATGTACCCTCACCTCTGCAGAAAGAATAAAATTAAGACCCATATTTAAACGCTCCTCCAAAAATGCCGAGACACAACCATTGGAATCAATCTTTCCACTTAGTCGGCACTACAACAATCATAACAAAACGGAATGACAATCGCTAGAACAGAATTTTAGGAGTCATGACTCAAGATCATTCACAATTTTGTAAAACAAGAGGCATCTTTACGAGGCAGAACTTTCCAGATAAAGGGTGACTTGTTGGCATTTGCTCACCTAGACACAAGTTTATTGTTAATGTAATCTTAAAGTGTGAGCCCATCTGCATGCATGGTGAGTGAAGTGAATCTGAAAATCCTTTTGTTTCTTTCCTTATAATTATAATTGATTTCTTTCTTGTTCTTCCCCCCCTAATTTCCCCCTTTATCCAAGAGGGGAAGGGGGAAGGCAGAGAGGTATTAAATCACCAGCTTATTCGTCTCTTACTTTTTAACAAGCATAAAATACATGGAAACTTGAAGAAAGCAGCGCCAACTGATAACAAATGGCTAACATAGTAGATTTCCTAGTATAATGTTATTCACCAACACTCACTTTTTGTGATACAACCCCATATGTTTTCAATGGGCAAAGCAAAAACAGTTTGTTGATGAGAATGCAAGTTTTCCAGATAAATATTTTTTTTTTTTTTTGGTTACAAAGGCAAGCAGAGCTTGAAGGGGAAAAGTCTATAGGCTAGTTCCTACAGAGTGATCATGAGGTATCAACCCACGATCCAAAGCAAAAAGCGGAATACATTCAGCAGGGGAAGTCCCTAGTTCCTTGTATTCATGCGTAATCCTATGTGCTTCTCCTGCCAGAAAATCTGCACATCTAATACTTTCCCTATGAGTGTGGGAAATTTCTACCTCCCAGTCACAATATATGAGTGACGTGGTATCCAAAATAACCTCATACAACGGATGATCAGCATCGCAACGATTAGACAGAAGGTGAATTGCCTGTAGTGAGTCCGTGAACAACTTGATTTTCTTGAGTCCCAACTGCTTACATAGTAGTAGACCCCGACGGATTGCATGGATTTCTGCAGCAGCTGGGAAAGTATATCCAAGCTTCTGTTGAAATCCGCGAATCCAGACACCACGATGGTCTCGAATAACACCTCCACATGCAGCTTGGCCTTCTCTCCTTACTGATCCGTCAACATCTATACGGTGAATTCCCGGATCTGGGGGGTACCAGTGGAGTGCTCCTCGTTCTGGAACCTGAAATATCTGATGCCGCCACCTGCCGTTCTCCACACCTTCCGAGAGATGGTACATACATCTGTGGGCTATCTGCTTGGGGCTGTCCGATGTCCCTTCAAAGGCTTGACGGCACCGGTTCTTCCATAGTAGCCAGCATGTTGAACTGAATACTTTTTGCCAAGACCATCTCGCCATCCTATTGTTTCCAGGTGAGTGCTGTGCATTCCAACTGAGCCAGTCCTGCAAGTTACCAGAGAAAAACATACTATAATATAAGGGGTTAGTTAAAGCTGACCACACTCTCTGAGCTTGCTCACAATCTCTCAAAATATGAAGAATACTCTCCACACTATCACACTGAAAAGGGCAGGTGTTTATGACGCTCGGATTGTGTCTCGCTCTTAACTCATTAGAAGGAAGCCTTTCATGGTAAACCTGCCACAGAAAGAATTTGACCCGTTCAGGAATTCCCTGATGCCATAAAGCCTGCCAGTGAGATCGGTTTCTGGAACCATGCTGATGATATATAGCGTCATAGGCCGATTTAACGCTGAAGGTCCCATCTGGAGCATTCCTCCAACAAGCCACATCCTCTTCATTGCCCGAAGGCGGGGGCATCATCATTATTTTATCCACCACCCAAGTAGGAAGGTAAGATTCCCATTTAGCTCTATCCCAGTGACCCGATTGAGTAACGAAAGAACGCACGGTGGCATTTTCATCAACCAAGTGAATGTTATGATCAATATGAAGTTCCAAAGGATTGTCCACCAGAGACCAGCGCTCTTTCCAGGCAAGCGTACTATGACCACTTCTCAAGCATTTGCCAAGGCCTCTTTTAAAGTCGTCCCAAACAGTCACAATGCCACTCCAAACTGCCGATTGGTTTCGCTTTTTCCGGACAAGAGGATTAGTGAGCTCACCACAGGCGTATTTAGCTCGTAGACATTTCACCCAGTAAGCATCCGGTTTTTTAATAAGACCCCAGCATAACTTCATGAGGAAGGCTTTATTTTGACAGTGTAAGTCTTTAAACCCCAAGCCGCCTTCGCACTTTCTCTGCTTTAGCACATCCCAGGAGAGTAGATGCAATTTTTTGGAGTCTTCCTGATGATTCCAGAAGAAATCACGACTTAGCTTTTCAATGGTTAGTAGGACACCTTTCGGGACAAGGGTAGATTGCATCTGGTATTGGGGGATCGTTGAGAGGACCGATTTAATTAGAGTCGACCGGCCCGCCATACTAAGGAATTTCCCTTTCCAGCTTGTCAATTTTAGTTTTACCTTCTGCACGAGCGGAAAAAAGGTCCTCTTAACCATCCTTTTGTGTAAGAGGGGAACACCCAAATATTTGCCAAGGTCTGCAGTCAAACCAACACCCACAATTTGGCTCATCTCATAAGCCCTGTTGAAATGAACATTTTTTGAAACAAACATCCTGGATTTGTTCAGGTTAATCTTGTGACCAGAAACCTGACAAAATAGAGCCATGACATTCCGAAATTCCATCATCTGCTCAGTTGAAGCCTCACCAAAGAGGATCAGATCATCCGCAAAGAAGAGGTGGGAAATATTAGGACCAGCGGAGCTCAATTTGAGAGGGTTCCATTTTCCCATCTCCACTTCATGGTGAATAAGTTGCCCGAGGAGTTCCATACAAAGGACAAACAAATAAGGACTTAGGGGATCACCTTGTCTCACACCCCTAGAAGGGCGAAAGCGCTCAGAAGCGATGCCGTTCCAAATAATGCTCAAAGAAGTTGAAGAAACACAGGACATAATTAGCTTGACAAAGCTATCACCAAGACCCAAGCTATGGAGAGTGAACTCAAGAAAGCGCCAGTCAAGCCTATCAAACGCCTTCTCCATGTCAACTTTCACTGCAACAAAGCCTTTGTTGCCTCGCTTATTCCTCATAGTGTGAATTGCTTCCTGGGCAATAATGATATTATCCACCCCCTGTCTTCCTGCAATGAAGCTACATTGGTTTTCAGCAATAAGGTGATTCATGACCCCTTTGAAACGATTAGCGATAACTTTGCTGACAATTTTGTAGCTCACATTGCATAGCGAGATAGGCCTGAAGTCTTTTAAAGACAAGGGATGGTCAATCTTAGGGATGAGAGTGATATTCGTATGATTAATATCTTGAATGACCTCCGGATTATCAAAAATCGTGGTGACTAGCTCACAAATCTTATGCCCAATGTGATTCCATTGGGTATGAAAGAAGTGGGGATTTAAACCATCCGGACCAGGAGCTTTAAACGCACCCATCTCAAAAGCGGCATTCTTAATCTCCGTAGGAGTAACCCTTTGCTGCAAAGAGACCAATTGAAAATCATTGAGGGGTGGGAATCTAGCCGGCCAAGGAGAAAAATGAGATTGGTTGTTCGCCGAAAAGAGGTTTTTGAAGTAATCCAGAGCCATACTTCTTAACATAGACTCGTCGGACACCCAGTTCCCAAAAGCATCTTGCAGAGCCTCAATTCTGTTTCTTTTCCTCTTTACAGATGCACAAGCATGAAAGAATTTCGTGTTTCTATCACCATCGTTGATCCATTTACACCTTGACTTTTGAAACCAAATCAATTCCTCTTGTAATGCGATTTTCTGATACGAGGCCCAGAGTCGCTTTTCAATCCTGAAAAGACCATTAGGCCCAGTCCTAATGCTTCTGGCTCGATCAATCCCTTCAAGCCTACGGATGATGTCTCTCTTCCTTCTGGTTACGTTCCCCACAACTTTAGAGTTCCACTCCAAGGCTTCCTTTGAGAATTGTTCCTGGCCTTGCGTCCAGTTTCTCCCCTGCCAAGCTTTACTGACCACATCACTAAAACCATCTTCAATGCTCCACGCTGCTTGATATGAAAAGTTTCTGCCCCTTTTACAGCCACTCTCATTGTTACTATCCGCAACCACAATCACCCGGTGGTCAGATTTAAACTTAAGGTTATGGAAGGCCTTAGTGTTAGGATTAAGAATATCCCATTCAAAATTGCAAAACACCCAGTCCAGCCTTTCCCTCACACCGGATTTCTCCCAAGTAAACTTATCACCCACCACCGGGACCTCAATAAGACTACAGCAATCAATACAATTTTGAAAATCCATCATAGATCTTGAGGTAGGGGCAACCCCGCCCTCTTTATCACTAGGATTAATGAAAGCATTGAAATCCCCCAGAACCAGCCAAGACGCATTGACCGATTGCTTAATAACATGCAATGAATCCCACAGCTCTCTCCTCTTAAGAATGCTAGTATCTCCATACACAAAAGTCACAAAAGAAGGAGTGAGGCTATTCCTAGACAAAATCTTACAGTGAAGAAGTTGTGTATTAGAATAAATATACTCAAGACTGAAATCCCAATTATTCCAAAGAACCCATATGCCTCCGGCAAAACCAGTTGCCTCAATTCTCAACCAATCATTAAAACCCAACATTTTAACAACTCTATCAGCTCTATTACCACTAATCCTAGGCTCAATTAAACACATGACACTAATGCCATATTTATGAACGACGTCCTTTAACACACGTGGGAAAGTGCGACCACCCGCCCCACGACAATTCCAAGCAGAAATAATCATAAAAGATAAAAACAAACGCGAAGCGGGAAGAAGAGAAAACTTACTCGTCAGGAGGTTTCTCTTCCATCAAAACCACCACTTCTAAGTTTGACACAGAGTGCGTTTTTGAAGCAGACACCTCGGCTTTTCCACAAGCAACAACATTAACAGGATGGGATAAAGCCAAACTCGGCTGTTCAGGATGAGAAGTAACGGTTAGGACCCCATGGCATTTCTTTGGTTGACTCTCCTCTTGTGAAGGAATAAGGTCACGGACCTTAAAGGAGGCTGGTTTATTGGACAATTGATCCAAACGTGAGGGACCACTAACAGCCGAAAGTTGGAGAGAATCAACGCTTTGCATGCAGCCTTTAATGACTTTGTGGGACCTATTTGAACTAGAGGATTTATTTTTGCCAAGACTCTTCTGTCCGTTATTCTCCAGGCCCACATGATTGCTCACTTTCTTCCCATTTGAAGAAGAAGCTATTCCAACCTTGGGCTTCCTCACCTCAGCCCACCTCTTAAAACCTACATGAAATCCTTTATTCTCCTTTTTATGGCCCATTAATTCCTTCTTATGCGCAGCAGCAACAAGCTTAGGATCACTTGTTCTCTGATGCGCAGCTACGCCCAGCTGGACCTTCTTCCCAATCTGCTCCAAATTCAAATTATCCCCAGGAACCACATCATCATCCACGTCCTCCTCTGCCAGACACGCAAATCTCGATTGGGTAATATTGCCCATACCCCTACCATCTGCAGAATCAGAATGACGCTCTACTCCTGCTCTGGTCTTATTCGCACTGCCCAAGTCTCGATTCCTTGAGATTCGCGATTTAGAAGAATTCCGAGCAATCATCCAAGGGCCATACTGATTATCACTGGACGGAGGGACCTTGGAAGAGGACGGTGCAGCTTGAACAGAAGCCACCGTCACTGAAGAATCACTGTTCGGAGGCACCACAACACAACCAGCGACTTCCACCTTTTTAGCTTGACATTGATCTTTCCTATGTCCATATTTTCCACAAGAGAAACAAATCAAGCCTAATCCCTCATATTCAATGTTGAACATGCCTGAGGCAGAGATGACCCTGGGCACAAGCTTTTTTTGCAAGTCAACTTCCACACAAAGCCTTGCAAATCGACCCCTATGAACCATAGCCTCCTCTTCCTCTGGGTTCTTAATATTGTTCATATCAAGCTTTAATGTTTTCCCCACCAAGTCACCCAGCCTCCATAAGCATTCCCTATTATAACATAACAGAGGGATGTGGGGAATTCTAATCCAAGTGGCTACACGACCCAAAGGATTGAGGAAAGGATCGAAATAAGGAGTCCACCTCTGGACCAAGATACAGTGATTAGCAATTGACCACGGGCCACCCAACAGAATTTTCTTGTAATGATCTTCCCAACCTTCCTTAGCTCTGAACTTAACCACAAAATAATTGTTGGGAATGTCTATTAAATCAAACTCATTTAAACTCCAGATTTTTGAAAGATGATTTTTCAATCTAAAAAAGCTAAACTTAGCACCAAGGACAGTGATAACAAGGGAGTTGCACCAAGGTCTTGCCCAGCGATTGAATTCCTCTTTCGACATATTCAAAACAGGGTACACCTCCATGAGGTGTTTTATTTCCTCTGAAGGCTCGGGTAACTCCCAGGATTGCTCAAGAAGATTAGCTAGATTTTCATCTACCAAAGGGCTAGAGTTCACAAAGACAGACCCATTACCTTGAGAGTCCCCGAAGCCAGACAGAACATCTTTATAAGACGCCACAGCCTTTGTTCTGCAAGAGGTTTCCACCAGGCTAACTCCTGAGAGTTCCGCTTCCAGGCAAGCAGGGTCCGTGAGGTTTGGAGGATGAGAATGGGATCCATTTGGAACCTTCTCAACGACAGCTAACAACTCAGCTGGTTCCAGAGAAGTCAGCAATTTCCCCGGCGGCAAAGACAGAGCGCCGGAGTCATCCATCCGGAGTCAAAATATCCCAGGCACAGAAACCAATACACAGCTTCCTTTTTTGAATTCAAAATCGACACCGTTTTCCAGATAAATATTTGAACTGGCATGTTCTGCAGATTTTTCAAAATTTAGCTCACATTTCCCAACTTAATATGAAAAGCAATTTTGAAGCAAATGACCAATATACTGAAAATAATCTCAACTCAGTCACACAAACTGGCATTTAAACTCTAATAGCAAAGGTGATGACTGAACAAGCACAAAAGCCAAAACGCTACCTGTCTCAGGATGTAATCATAACCAAAGCTGGCAGTGACATCTCTTGACATGTGGTTATACATGAAGTCGGATCCTAGAGAGACTTGAAAATATATTTTATATAAGAAATTAATTTGGATTGATAAATGATATAATACTGCAACATTATGCAATTTACTCACCTTCTGAGATACCTTCTGAACATAGCTTAAAGCAACGAAACCAGTACTAGCAACTTGCCCGGTTGCAACCTGCATGCACGTTAGCACGCACATAGGCTCCTCTTAGCATTTTAGGCACATTATCCTTTTGCTTTTTCTATAGAAAAATTAGAGGAAAGAAATCTTGAGGATGATTTTGGTACTTTAATAAAGAATGCCCTTGTTTTAAGGAGAGACAATAGTGAGAGAGGGTGGAAATTCTATGATATTGGAAGGGGTGATTCAAACCTCAAACATTAAGGGTGTGTTTGGTTTGACGGGAGGGGAGGGGAGACAAATTACAATTTTGGACGAGGGAAACCCAAAATTTGCCCTCTAATTCTTTTAAATTTTGGAATCCCGCCCAAAATTTACCCTCTCATTCCTTTTAAATTTTGAATTCCCACCCAAAATTTAAATACCTCCAACCCAAAAAGGTAATTTAACTCCCTTCCCTCCCCTCCCCTCAAACCAAACAATCCCTAAAGCTGTGTTTGGTTGGAGGGGAGGGGAGAGAGGGTGGGGAAATTACAACTTTAGACAAAAGAAATCCGAAATTTACCCTCTCATTTTCTTAAATTTTGGGTTCCCGCCCAAAATTTACTTTCTTATTCTTTTCAAAATTTTGGATTCCCGCTCAAAATTTGAATTCCTTTAACCCAAAAAGGTAATTTACCCACCCTCTCATTCCTCCCCTCCCCTCAAACCAAACACAGCCTAAAGCAACCAGTTAAAGCTCAGCCAAAATCCGGTAGGAATTAAAAAAAAAAAAAAGAATATCTTAAAGGCGTATAGGAATAATAATTAATTAAAAAATAGAGAAAGAAGACATAACTAAATTAATGAATGAAAAAAATAATGAATGAAATTTTTATTTTATTTTTGTGCGTTAGAAAAAAAAATCTTGAATATTAGAAAGAAAATGTAAGAAAATGAGAACAAAATCTTCAATTTGGATCAATTTAAATATTAATCTTAGCTGAGCGGCAATCTGAATATTAAAGACCTCTACGTCTATAACAGAAAAGAAGCCAATAAAAAAAAAAACATTAAAGTCTTCAAAGATTCTCTCATGATCTTTTTTCTATTGTGATTTTTAGAATCTATAAAATATTAAATATAAATCATCTATTTTTTTTTTTTTTTAGTCTGATGGTGAATATAGGACTTTGAGGAACAAATTAATGAGAAACAGAAAGATGAGAGAACTTAAACCCATCCATATCATTAAATTTAACCCCACAAACTTCTTATATATTAATCGCTCTGTTACTATCCTGCTCTCCATTCTTCCATTGCCATCAAGAATTCTTAAGTATGTACTACTGCACTTCTTTAACCTACTCCTCCTCTTTCTTTTTCTTTCTTTCTTGTCTTCTACTACTCTTCTTTTTGTTCCTTTTTTCTTTAACTTCTTTTGGCGCCATCTTCTACTTCTCCTCTTCTTTCTTTTCCTTTCTTTCTTTAACCTACTGCGATGCCATCTTCTACTTCTCCTCGTCTTTTTCCGTGGGTAAATTCCGTCGGTATACCGACGGAAATTTTTCCATGGGTACGTAATTCGTCGGTAATTTCCCATGGAGTAAAAATTCCGTCGGTAAATCAATTTGTCACGGATATTTTAGAGACAGCAAAAATTATGTCGGTAATTCCGTTTCTCTCCCTAATCCATCGATAATTTGATTTCAGAGACGGAATTCTGTGGGTAATATCCGTAGGTAATACGTTGTTTTTTTGTAGTGTTCTCCTTCTTCTCAATGAGGGATAACTTGATTTGATTCTTGTTCATTTTAATTACTTCTCAAGGGTTTTAGAAGGCATTAGAAGGAGAGGTATTTAAACAGCCTCTAACATGAAATTATCCGTTTTGAGCCAATTACCTTTTATGGTCTTAAAACTCATCAAAAGGGGATATATTCAGACCTTTATAAGGCTTGGATCACATTGATGTTAGTTTATATAATTTCTTTTGTACTTACTGTTGCAATAATGTTAGAAATGACATGAAAGAAGATTAATTAATTAGAAAATCTCTTGAGAATGGATGATTTTACAATGCTCCCACTGGTATTGTTGAGATAGGAGTAAGCACTTCCAAAAATCCAACCCAACATCATCCTGCTTTACTAATATTGTATTTCAAATATTTAATATAAAATTGCTTTTACTGGTTAAAATTCTTGTTAAAATAAATCTATGAAGTCCCACCTTGGTTGGGAAGGAATCAAAGTTTGAATACCTTTTCTCTTAATGCATTACTAAATCTTGCAGTACTCTACATGGTATTGGATAATACCATCTAGGAAGCAATCCCTCAAATCAAAAACTCTTTTATGGTTTTCCAATCTTAATCTTAATCATTATCTCTCAACGGAGAATGAAAAACATCTTATAAGGGTCTAGATATCTCTCCTCCCAACACATTTTAAAACTGTGAGAGTCTCATTATCCTCACGGGGAGCTCACCAATTATGAAAATTCAAAATTTTGAATATTAATGATAAATATTATGTGCAAAAATAAAAAGGAATTTAAAAAATAACATACGCATGTGTGGGTTTTTATCTTAGGCCCCATTTGAAGATTCTACCCTAATGGATGAAAGTGCCTCACTGTTAGCCCCTACAACAAATCTTCTACCAAATTCAGCCATACAGGTATTTATATTTGAAATCTTTAAGACAGGAAAATACAATACAATAATTTGATTGTTTAATTTTATTTTTTGTTGTTTTCTTCATTGCTAGTGTGTTTTTGAGTATCACTAGAAGTAACATTTTTTTAATAAAATTGAATTATGGTTATTTATCTTGTACATGCACCTCATGGGAAAGAAAATTAGGTTTACTCGGTTAAAAAGTTGGATTTAAGTTAGTCCCTTATTTGAGAGTGTTTAAAGGACGTGATGTATCAATACGTCTAAGAATTATGTTTAAAGATTCCAAGATTCCATGCCTTCCATCACTCATCTTCGTCTTGTATGAAATGGATATTAATTTTGTGCAAAGGATCCTTCTTGTTAAAAAGGAGGTTTTTTTTTTTTTTTCTACCGAAAAATTAAGGAGAGGCTAGGGTGTGTTTGGTTTGAGGGGAGGGTAGGGGAGGGAGGGGAGGGGAGTTAAATTATCTTTTTGGGTTGAAGGTATTTAAATTTTGGGCGGGAACCCGAAATTTAAAAGGAATGAGAGGGTAAATTTTGGGCGGGAACCCAAAATTTTAAAGAATGAGAGGGTAAATTTTGGGTTTCTCTTGTCTAAAATTGTAATTTATCAATCATCCCCTCCCCTCCCTCCCCTACCCTACCCTCAAACCAAACACACCCTAAATGTCTCAGAAAGGAAGAGAAATTATTGTCCCGTATATTCCAACATTTCAAGTATTTCCTCGAATTCTTATTACAAAGCAATTTCTTGAAGGTGATTTTTGTCTTTTTAATAAATCTTCGGTTTAAGTAAACTGCATTATTCTTCTTAGCTGAGCAATCCCTTTTTCTTTTTTCTTTTTCGGATAAAAAATAAGGGCCTCCAACGGAAAACAAGCCAAAGGAAATAATTAAAATACAATAAAGCCTTAAGAGGATTTTTTTTAGAATCCATTTTCTTTTTTTGATTATAAGATTTTGAAAAGAAAAAGAGAAAGAGAAAAATAAGAGAACCCAAACCCCATCCATATCATTAAATTTAACTCCGCAAACTCCTTATATATATTGATCTCCTCTCTTATCATCCTCCTCTCTATTTTTCCATTGTCATCAAGAGTTTCCAAGTATTATTGCCATCGAGAGTTCCCTCGTACGTACACCTATACTATGCTTCCTTTCTTTAATTTACCCTAGCGCCATCTTCTACTTGTCTTTTTCTTTTTGTTTTTCTTTCTTTCTTTAACCTATCATGGTGCCATCTTCCGCATCTCCTCGTCTTTTATTCACATGAGTAGCTAATAGAAGGATTGACTTGAATTTTGTTTGTTTTGGGACCCAATTAATTCTCACGGTCTTAAAAGACGTTAAAAGGGAAGGTATCTAAACCACCTCCAACTCTAAATTATCCGCTTTGGTTCCATTTCTCTTCATAGTTTTAAAACTCGTCAAAATGAGAAATATTCAGACACATATAAGGGGTCGATAATTTATATAACTTTTTTGTACCCAATCTCTAATATAAAATCATTTTTACTTGTTACTTTTTTTTCAAAATAAATATGTGAAGTCCTACCTTAGCTAGAGAGGAAATAAAAGACGCTTTATAAGAGTTTGGATATATTGTCTTCTTATTTGTATGCGACGTCGCTTCTAATCCTTGCAAGGCAAAGTGCCCTTGCTGGGATAAGACCAGCAATAATAGGACAGGAGGGCGTTTTGGTTTTAAAAATCTCAACGCCCCGATTAAATTGCCAATACCACCTTCTCATGGTATTGCCTAATACCATCTAGCAAGAGATCCCTCAAACCAAACACTCTTTTATGGCCTTTCAATCTCAATCCTAATTCCTTCCTTAAAACCGTGAGAGTTTCATTGCCTCACGGTGGGGAACTTGCAAGTTGTGGGAATTCACAATTTTAAATATTACTGATAAATAATTATGTGCAAAAATAATTTTTTTAAGGGGAAAAGAAAAAGTAAACGTGTGTGGGTGTTTAAGTTTGTATGTTTCTATTTTTTATGTATTCTAGCAATATGTGTATGTATGAAAGAGATATGCTAATATATTATAATTTATTTAAAATTTAGGACCCATTTGAATATTATACCAGAATGGATGAAAGTGCCTCACCATTAGCCCCTACAACAAATCTTCCTTCAAATTCAGCCATACAGGTACTTATATTTAAGATCTTTTAAGATAGGAAAATAAAATAATTTGATTGTTTAAGTTTACTTCCTCTTCTTTTTTCTTTTCTTCGTTGCGGGTATGTTTTTGGGTATCATTGGATCATTAGATGTAAGATATTTTAATGAAATTGAATATGTCTGGCTTCTTGTTTCTGTTTTGGGTTGGGCACTGGAAGGAGGGTACTGTACAGAGAAAAGGAACACCACACTTCATCGCATGAGTAGTATAGATGAATTGTTGAAATATTGCAATTTATTTTAATTTCAGGACCCAGTTGAAGATCACAGTGGGGAAGTTTGGTTTCTAATGGGTGATGAAGTTGACTCGCCATCATCAACCGACTTATGGGATATGATTAACCTTGAACTCGAATGTTCTGAAAATCAAACTTTGAATTTGGAAGATCTCCTCAATGACCCTACTTCTCAGTCTTTAGAATCGGAAGTCACCCCAAGCGGGATGCACAATGCGTCTCAAGATTTGGAATTCGAGGATTCTCTAAATCATCATATTTTTCAGTCTACGGAGTTGGACATTCCTCCAATATTCTCTTCTTCTCAATCTTTAGAATTGGGAGGTCATCCGAGCTATGTTAATTCTCAATCTTCTCAATCTTTGGAATTGGAAGTTCATCCAAGTCATCCTAACTCTCAATCTTTAGAATTGGAAGTTCATCCAAGCTATACTAATTCTCAATCTTTGCAATCTTCTCAATCTTTAGAAATGGAAGTTCATCCAAGCCATCCTAATTCTCAATCTTTACCTCAATCTTTGGAATTGGAAGTTCATCCAAGCTATGTTAATTCTCAATCTTTGGAATTGGAGGTTCATCCAGGCCATCCTAACTCTCAATCTTTAGAATTGGAAGTTCATCCAAGCTATACTAATTCTCAATCTTTGGAATCAGAAGTTCATCCAAGCCATCCTAATTCTCAATCTTTGGCTCAATCTTTGGAATTGGAAGTTCATCCAAGCCATCCTAATTCACAATCTTTGGGATCGGAAGTTCTTCCAAATATCAATACTTCTCAATCTTTGGAAATGCAAGTTATTGAGAATGTCTCTACTTCACAATCTTTCCCAAATGTTTCGAATCAGCAGCATCTTCATGCCCAACAATATCAAATTGCGCCAACTTCTCCTCACTATCACCAATTCATCCAATTCCCACCTCCATCCAATAAAAGGTATGCTTCTTTAATCCATTCACTTGACAAACAAATTAATGCTTTATCTCTATTAAGCTTGAGTGAAATTTATGTGATTCCAAATAAAAAAAAAAATAGACTCAAGGAATGGGTTGAATCATTAGTTTTACCCCATTTTGTATTTTTTTTTTTTTTCCTAGCTAGGGGGATCAAATGCTTAGTTTTTTTTTTAAATTATTTTTATACCTCTTCTATAGGCAAAAGACATCAAGCAAGCAATGCAAATTGGAATATGAAAGGACAATGATCACGGAGAAAAGGAACAACTTCATATATCATAATCCCTCCGCATTTGTAGGTTTTCAACTCGATGAGTTTGAATTAGACATGACAAATTATTACCCATTACTTAGTTTCTTTGAACTTGTTATCTTAAGGATTTCATTAATGTGCTCCTACATATAGGACAAAATTATCAGTCAAGGAAAACCTAGAATAAGTTGTCACTGCGGAAAGACAAAATGCTCAAAAAGATATTGCTCATGCTATAAGGTAATTCTTTATCAAGCTGTTGTTTTTAATTGACATGATTGAATCTTTTATTTAAAAAAGTTATTAAAAAATTCAAAATATATGAATTTCTATTTATTTTTTTATTGAAGGCCGGAGTTGGATGTTCTGATCTCTGTCAATGTAAAGGATGTGGTAATAATTATGGCGCTAAAAATAGTGGTAAGAATCTTTTGAGCATCTTGAGTTGTTAGAAATTTTATTGCTAATATAATAGTGGTAATAATCTTTTCTGCACATATATAGGAACTTCATCAACTTCTAACTCAAGTTTTGCTCCCAGAGAGCGTGCCCTCATCACAACTCCAAGCAACAATACTTCTTTAATCAATGAGAGGCACTCGGTAAGTGTCTGCTATTTCATAAAATTGATTTTTGTTATGACTCTTAATGTCACAAGTATACATGCAATTTTATGCCATTTTTTATATTCTTATTAATTCTTTTTGGTGTTCATGAATGTTATGTTAGGGTGGTGGATTCAACACACTCACTCATAACAACTTATATAGATCATATACAAATCAACATGCGGTGTATGGCACACCTGCCACAAATCCATCTGATTCACCGCCAATCGTCCAAATAGCCGCTGTGGCTCAACCTCAAGCGGATCCATTTGCCCCATCGAGAAGTATCTCGCCACCACACGCTGTCCAAATGGCCGCCACAACTCAGCCACAAGTGCATCTATACACAGTTGATCAGCCTCAGCAGCAACATATGTTGATGAGCCCAGCCAGTCTCCTTGTTGACGCAGGTGGATCGTCATTAATGCGACTACCCCCAAGGTTTGTGGTACCCAAAACCTAAATCAATAAATATTTTATGAAAACCATATTATAATTTGATGTTACTTTTTATTTTTCTTTGCTTTTATGTATAACCCATATTTGTTTGTGCAGATTCCGTCAAGAAGTCAGCAACATATATTGGAAGCATGGTTCAAGGGGGTAGTTTGATAAATTGAGGCCATCGTCTTTCATAAATTGTTTTTATGTATTATGAATCCACGTTGAATTATGTTTATACTATTTTGATGTATTTTGAATGGAATGGATGAAACTACTCAAAAAATAGCTTGTATTACATTTGTAATTGTTGAATTGGGTTTATACGCCATTTTGGAAACTATAATAATTACTCAATCAAGATAATATTAATAACTACTCTAAGAGATGAAGAATATAAATCCGGTAACCCAAACAAAATGTCCAAATAAGAACATCCACGCCCAGTCTAATAAACTATTCATATTAAAAGAGTTATATCAATTGATAAGTTGAAAATAGTTTAACCATAGATAATCTTTTAATCACCCCCATCAAATAGGTAGAAAATGCATTAAACTGTGAAACGGCCATAATATAATGTGCTTCCAATACCAATAAAAGAGTACCCATCCAATATTATTTAGCATCTTGAAAACTGCCAAATAAAATGCATCATAAGCCGAAAATATCATACGTACCACCTCATCCTGGACCATCACAAGGGGGGAAATCTTTTGTATACCGCATTAACTTGAAACCACGTGCATCTAAAACAACTTAAAGCGTTGTTTGCTTTACGAGAGAAGTCCCATCTTATACAGTTGTCATTGGAATCAGAAAATTATTTAAAATAAGTTAATCCAAATACTGCTTTATGCATCAAATGGCATCAAATTGATAATAACCAATCATAATTAGGATTAAAAAACGACAAAAAGGTTGTTCCAAATCTCTGTCTATGAACCCGATCGACAAACCGCATTCATGACACAGTGGTTCCTCACTTCTATAGAATTTGAAATGAATCTCAATATGAATTATTCTGATACCCCTACAACCCGTTCAAGGGAAGAAAACAGAGTCCTAAGAGGGACATTTTTCTTTCCAGCCCTAGGTCCACATAAAAAATAATGCTTCTAAATTACTGCGGCAACTTGCTGATCGCGAGTAGATGTCTCGTGACATTAAAATTTCCTTTTCCTCGTGTTGCCTTGTTTTGACAAGAAAAGAAAATCTACAAGGACAATGAAGCACCATTGAAGACAAAACAGATATTCAAATATCTATTCTCCAACGGTCAAACCAAAACCAAATCTGTAGTCTTTTTTCTTGTGGTCAAGCTGCAATGAAAACAGAAACTGTGTTAAGAGAAAAGCAAGCATAAACCGGTAGGCAGATTCCCAACAGGATCCCTGAGGAATATATGTTTGAAGAACAAATGTGGAAGAAAACAATGTACCCTCGCCTCTGCAGAAAGAATAAAATTAAGACCCATATTTAAACGCTCCTCCAAAAATGCCGAGACACAACCATTGGAATCAATCTTTCCTCTTAGTCGGCACTACAACAATCATAACAAAACGGAATGAGAATCGCTAGAACAGAATTTTAGGAGTCATGACTCAAGATCACTCACAATTTTGTAAAACAAGGGCATCTTTACGAGGCAGAACTTTCCAGATAAAGGGTGACTTGTTGGCATTTGCTCACCTAGACACAAGTTTATTGTTAATGTAATCTTAAAGTGTGAGCCCATCTGCATGCATAGTGAGTGAAGTGAATCTGAAAATCCTTTTGTTTCTTTCCTTATAATTATAATTGATTTCTTTCTTGTTCTTCCCCCCCTAATTTCCCCCTTTATCCAAGAGGGGAAGGGGGAAGGCAGAGAGGTATTAAATCACCAGCTTATCCGTCTCTTACTTTTTAACAAGCATAAAATACATGGAAACTTGAAGAAAGCAGCGCCAACTGATAACAAATGGCTAACATAGTAGATTTCCTAGTATAATATTATTCACCAACACTCACTGTTTGTGATACAACCCCATATGTTTTCAATGGGCAAAGCAAAAACAGTTTGTTGATGAGAATGCAAGTTTTCCAGATAAATATTTGAACTGGCATGTTCTGCAGATTTTTCAAAATTTAGCTCACATTTCCCAACTTAATATGAAAAGCAATTTTGAAGCAAATGACCAACATGCTGAAAATAATCTCAACTCAGTCACACAAACTGGCATTTAAACTCTAATAGCAAAGGTGATGACTGAAAAAGCACAAAAGCCAAAACGCTACCTGTCTCAGGATGCAATCATAACCAAAGCTGGCAGTGACATCTCTTGACATGTGGTTATACATGAAGTCGGATCCTAGAGAGACTTGAAAATATATTTTATATAAGAAATTAATTTGGATTGATAAATGAAATAATACTGCAACATTATGCAATTTACTCACCTTCTGAGATACCTTCTGAACATAGCTTAAAGCAACCAGTCCAGTACTAGCAACTTGCCCGGTTGCAACCTGCATGCACGGTAGCAGGCACTTAGGCTCCTCTTAGCATTTTAGGCACATTATCCTTTTACTTTTTCTACAGAAAAATTAGAGGAAAGAAATCTTGAGGATGATTTTGGTACTTTAATAAAGAATGCCCTTGTTTTAAGGAGAGACAATAGTGAGAGAGGGTGGAAATTCTATGATATTGGAAGGGGTGATTCAAACCTCAGACATTAAACATTAAGGGTGTGTTTGGTTTGACGGGAGGGGAGAGGAGACAAATTACAATTTTGGATGAGGGAAACCCAAAATTTACCCTCTCATTCTTTTAAATTTTGGAATCCCGCCCAAAATTTACCCTCTCATTCCTTTTAAATTTTGAATTCCCACCCAAAATTTAAATACCTCTAACCCAAAAAGGTAATTTAACTCCCTCCCCTCCCCTCCCCTCAAACCAAACAATCCCTAAGGCTGTGTTTGGTTGGAGGGGAGGGGAGAGAGGGTGGGGAAATTACAACTTTAGACAAAAGAAATCCAAAATTTACCCTCTCATTTTTTTAAATTTTGGGTTCCCGCCCAAAATTTACTTTCTTATTCTTTTCAAGATTTTGGATTCACGCTCAAAATTTGAATTCCTTTAACCCAAAAGGGTAATTTACCCACCCTCTCATTCCTCCCCTCCCCTCCCCTCAAACCAAACACAGCCTAAAGCAACCAGTTAAAGCTCAGCCAAAATCCGGTAGAAATTAAAAAAAAAAAAAAAGAATATCTTAAAGGCGTATAGGAATAATAATTAATTAAAAAATAGAGAAAGAAGACATAACTAAATTAATGAATGAAAAAAATAATGAATGAAATTTTTATTTTATTTTTGTGCGTTAGAAAAAAAAAATCTTGAATATTAGAAAGAAAATGTAAGAAAATGAGAACAAAATCTTCAATTTGGATAAATTTAAATATTAATCTTAGCTGAGCAGCAATCTGAATATTAAATACCTCTACGTCTATAACAGAAAAGAAGCCAATAAAAACAAAACATTAAAGTCTTCAAAGATTCTCTCATGATCTTTTTTCTATTGTGATTTTTAGAATCTATAAAATATTAAATATAAATCATCTTTTTTTTTTTTTTAGTCTGACGGTGAATATAGGACTTTGAGGAACAAATTAATGAGAAACAGAAAGATGAGAGAACTTAAACCCATCCATGTCATTAAATTTAACCCCAAAAACTTCTTTTATATTAATCGCTCTGTTACTATCCTCCTTTCCATTCTTCCATTGCCATCAAGAATTCTTAAGTATGTAAAACTGCACTTCTTTACCTACTCCTCCTCTTTCTTTTTCTTTCTTTCTTGTCTTCTACTACTCTTCTTTTTGTTCCTTTTTTCTTTAACTTCTTTTGGCGCCATCTTCTACTTCTCCTCTTCTTTCTTTTCCTTTCTTTCTTTAACCTACTGCGATGCCATCTTCTACTTCTCCTCGTCTTTTTCCGTGGGTAAATTCCGTCGGTATACCGACGGAAATTTTTCCATGGGTACGTAATTCGTCGGTAATTTCCCATGGAGTAAAAATTCCGTCGGTAAATCAATTTGTCACGGATATTTTAGAGACAGCAAAAATTATGTCGGTAATTCCGTTTCTCTCCCTAATCCATCGATAATTTGATTTCAGAGACGGAATTCTGTGGGTAATATCCGTAGGTAATACGTTGTTTTTTTGTAGTGTTCTCCTTCTTCTCAATGAGGGATAACTTGATTTGATTCTTGTTCATTTTAATTACTTCTCAAGGGTTTTAGAAGGCATTAGAAGGAGAGGTATTTAAACAGCCTCTAACATGAAATTATCCGTTTTGAGCCAATTACCTTTTATGGTCTTAAAACTCATCAAAAGGGGATATATTCAGACCTTTATAAGGCTTGGATCACATTGATGTTAGTTTATATAATTTCTTTTGTACTTACTGTTGCAATAATGTTAGAAATGACATGAAAGAAGATTAATTAATTAGAAAATCTCTTGAGAATGGATGATTTTACAATGCTCCCACTGGTATTGTTGAGATAGGAGTAAGCACTTCCAAAAATCCAACCCAACATCATCCTGCTTTACTAATATTGTATTTCAAATATTTAATATAAAATTGCTTTTACTGGTTAAAATTCTTGTTAAAATAAATCTATGAAGTCCCACCTTGGTTGGGAAGGAATCAAAGTTTGAATACCTTTTCTCTTAATGCATTACTAAATCTTGCAGTACTCTACATGGTATTGGATAATACCATCTAGGAAGCAATCCCTCAAATCAAAAACTCTTTTATGGTTTTCCAATCTTAATCTTAATCATTATCTCTCAACGGAGAATGAAAAACATCTTATAAGGGTCTAGATATCTCTCCTCCCAACACATTTTAAAACTGTGAGAGTCTCATTATCCTCACGGGGAGCTCACCAATTATGAAAATTCACAATTTTGAATATTAATGATAAATATTATGTGCAAAAATAAAAAGGAATTTAAAAAATAACATACGCATGTGTGGGTTTTTATTTTAGGCCCCATTTGAAGATTCTACCCTAATGGATGAAAGAGCCTCACTGTTAGCCCCTACAACAAATCTTCGACCAAATTCAGCCATACAGGTATTTATATTTGAAATCTTTAAGACAGGAAAATACAATACAATAATTTGATTGTTTAATTTTATTTTTTGTTGTTTTCTTCATTGCTAGTGTGTTTTTGAGTATCACTAGAAGTAACATTTTTTTAATAAAATTGAATTATGGTTATTTATCTTGTACATGCACCTCATGGGAAAGAAAATTAGGTTTACTCGGTTAAAAAGTTGGATTTAAGTTAGTCCCTTATTTGAGAGTGTTTAAAGGACGTGATGTATCAATACGTCTAAGAATTATGTTTAAAGATTCCAAGATTCCATGCCTTCCATCACTCATCTTCGTCTTGTATGAAATGGATATTAATTTTGTGCAAAGGATCCTTCTTGTTAAAAAGGAGGTTTTTTTTTTTTTTTCTACCGAAAAATTAAGGAGAGGCTAGGGTGTGTTTGGTTTGAGGGGAGGGTAGGGGAGGGAGGGGAGGGGAGTTAAATTATCTTTTTGGGTTGAAGGTATTTAAATTTTGGGCGGGAACCCGAAATTTAAAAGGAATGAGAGGGTAAATTTTGGGCGGGAACCCAAAATTTTAAAGAATGAGAGGGTAAATTTTGGGTTTCTCTTGTCTAAAATTGTAATTTATCAATCATCCCCTCCCCTCCCTCCCCTACCCTACCCTCAAACCAAACACACCCTAAATGTCTCAGAAAGGAAGAGAAATTATTGTCCCGTATATTCCAACATTTCAAGTATTTCCTCGAATTCTTATTACAAAGCAATTTCTTGAAGGTGATTTTTGTCTTTTTAATAAATCTTCGGTTTAAGTAAACTGCATTATTCTTCTTAGCTGAGCAATCCCTTTTTCTTTTTTCTTTTTCGGATAAAAAATAAGGGCCTCCAACGGAAAACAAGCCAAAGGAAATAATTAAAATACAATAAAGCCTTAAGAGGATTTTTTTTAGAATCCATTTTCTTTTTTTGATTATAAGATTTTGAAAAGAAAAAGAGAAAGAGAAAAATAAGAGAACCCAAACCCCATCCATATCATTAAATTTAACTCCGCAAACTCCTTATATATATTGATCTCCTCTCTTATCATCCTCCTCTCTATTTTTCCATTGTCATCAAGAGTTTCCAAGTATTATTGCCATCGAGAGTTCCCTCGTACGTACACCTATACTATGCTTCCTTTCTTTAATTTACCCTAGCGCCATCTTCTACTTGTCTTTTTCTTTTTGTTTTTCTTTCTTTCTTTAACCTATCATGGTGCCATCTTCCGCATCTCCTCGTCTTTTATTCACATGAGTAGCTAATAGAAGGATTGACTTGAATTTTGTTTGTTTTGGGACCCAATTAATTCTCACGGTCTTAAAAGACGTTAAAAGGGAAGGTATCTAAACCACCTCCAACTCTAAATTATCCGCTTTGGTTCCATTTCTCTTCATAGTTTTAAAACTCGTCAAAATGAGAAATATTCAGACACATATAAGGGGTCGATAATTTATATAACTTTTTTGTACTCAATCTCTAATATAAAATCATTTTTACTTGTTACTTTTTTTTCAAAATAAATATGTGAAGTCCTACCTTAGCTAGAGAGGAAATAAAAGACGCTTTATAAGAGTTTGGATATATTGTCTTCTTATTTGTATGCGACGTCGCTTCTAATTCTTACAAGGCAAAGTGCCCTTGCTGGGATAAGACCAGCAATAATAGGACAGGAGGGCGTTTTGGTTTTAAAAATCTCAACGCCCCGATTAAATTGCCAATACCACCTTCTCATGGTATTGCCTAATACCATCTAGCAAGAGATCCCTCAAACCAAACACTCTTTTATGGCCTTTCAATCTCAATCCTAATTCCTTCCTTAAAACCGTGAGAGTTTCATTGCCTCACGGTGGGGAACTTGCAAGTTGTGGGAATTCACAATTTTAAATATTACTGATAAATAATTATGTGCAAAAATAATTTTTTTAAGGGGAAAAGAAAAAGTAAACGTGTGTGGGTGTTTAAGTTTGGATGTTTCTATTTTTTATGTATTCTAGCAATATGTGTATGTATGAAAGAGATATGCTAATATATTATAATTTATTTAAAATTTAGGACCCATTTGAATATTATACCAGAATGGATGAAAGTGCCTCACCATTAGCCCCTACAACAAATCTTCCTTCAAATTCAGCCATACAGGTACTTATATTTAAGATCTTTTAAGATAGGAAAATAAAATAATTTGATTGTTTAAGTTTACTTCCTCTTCTTTTTTCTTTTCTTCGTTGCGGGTATGTTTTTGGGTATCATTGGATCATTAGATGTAAGATATTTTAATGAAATTGAATATGTCTGGCTTCTTGTTTCTGTTTTGGGTTGGGCACTGGAAGGAGGGTACTGTACAGAGAAAAGGAACACCACACTTCATCGCATGAGTAGTATAGATGAATTGTTGAAATATTGCAATTTATTTTAATTTCAGGACCCAGTTGAAGATCACAGTGGGGAAGTTTGGTTTCTAATGGGTGATGAAGTTGACTCGCCATCATCAACCGACTTATGGGATATGATTAACCTTGAACTCGAATGTTCTGAAAATCAAACTTTGAATTTGGAAGATCTCCTCAATGACCCTACTTCTCAGTCTTTAGAATCGGAAGTCACCCCAAGCGGGATGCACAATGCGTCTCAAGATTTGGAATTTGAGGATTCTCTAAATCATCATATTTTTCAGTCTCCGGAGTTGGACATTCCTCCAATATTCTCTTCTTCTCAATCTTTAGAATTGGGAGGTCATCCGAGCTATGTTAATTCTCAATCTTTGCAATCTTCTCAATCTTTGGAATTGGAAGTTCATCCAAGTCATCCTAACTCTCAATCTTTAGAATTGGAAGTTCATCCAAGCTATACTAATTCTCAATCTTTGCAATCTTCTCAATCTTTAGAATTGGAAGTTCATGCAAGCCATCCTAATTCTCAATCTTTACCTCAATCTTTGGAATTGGAAGTTCATCCAAGCTATGTTAATTCTCAATCTTTGGAATTGGGGGTTCATCCAGGCCATCCTAACTCTCAATCTTTAGAATTGGAAGTTCATCCAAGCTATACTAATTCTCAATCTTTGCAATCTTCTCAATCTTTGGAATCAGAAGTTCATCCAAGCCATCCTAATTCTCAATCTTTGGCTCAATCTTTGGAATTGGAAGTTCATCCAAGCCATCCTAATTCACAATCTTTGGGATCGGAAGTTCTTCCAAATATCAATACTTCTCAATCTTTGGAAATGCAAGTTATTGAGAATGTCTCTACTTCACAATCTTTCCCAAATGTTTCGAATCAGCAGCATCTTCATGCCCAACAATATCAAATTGCGCCAACTTCTCCTCACTATCACCAATTCATCCAATTCCCACCTCCATCCAATAAAAGGTATGCTTCTTTAATCCATTCACTTGACAAACAAATTAATGCTTTATCTCTATTAAGCTTGAGTGAAATTTATGTGATTCCAAATAAAAAAAAAAAATAGACTCAAGGAATGGGTTGAATCATTAGTTTTACCCCATTTTGTATTTTTTTTTTTTTTTTCCTAGCTAGGGGGATCAAATGCTTAGTTTTTTTTTTAAATTATTTTTATACCTCTTCTATAGGCAAAAGACATCAAGCAAGCAATGCAAATTGGAATATGAAAGGACAATGATCACGGAGAAAAGGAACAACTTCATATATCATAATCCCTCCGCATTTGTAGGTTTTCAACTCGATGAGTTTGAATTAGACATGACAAATTATTACCCATTACTTAGTTTCTTTGAACTTGTTATCTTAAGGATTTCATTAATGTGCTCCTACATATAGGACAAAATTATCAGTCAAGGAAAACCTAGAATAAGTTGTCACTGCGGAAAGACAAAATGCTCAAAAAGATATTGCTCATGCTATAAGGTAATTCTTTATCAAGCTGTTGTTTTTAATTGACATGATTGAATCTTTTATTTAAAAAAGTTATTAAAAAATTCAAAATATATGAATTTCTATTTATTTTTTTATTGAAGGCCGGAGTTGGATGTTCTGATCTCTGTCAATGTAAAGGATGTGGTAATAATTATGGCGCTAAAAATAGTGGTAAGAATCTTTTGAGCATCTTGAGTTGTTAGAAATTTTATTGCTAATATAATAGTGGTAATAATCTTTTCTGCACATATATAGGAACTTCATCAACTTCTAACTCAAGTTTTGCTCCCAGAGAGCGTGCCCTCATCACAACTCCAAGCAACAATACTTCTTTAATCAATGAGAGGCACTCGGTAAGTGTCTGCTATTTCATAAAATTGATTTTTGTTATGACTCTTAATGTCACAAGTATACATGCAATTTTATGCCATTTTTTATATTCTTATTAATTCTTTTTGGTGTTCATGAATGTTATGTTAGGGTGGTGGATTCAACACACTCACTCATAACAACTTATATAGATCATATACAAATCAACATGCGGTGTATGGCACACCTGCCACAAATCCATCTGATTCACCGCCAATCGCCCAAATAGCCGCTGTGGCTCAACCTCAAGCGGATCCATTTGCCCCATCGAGAAGTATCTCGCCACCACACGCTGTCCAAATGGCCGCCACAACTCAGCCACAAGTGCATCTATACACAGTTGATCAGCCTCAGCAGCAACATATGTTGATGAGCCCAGCCAGAGTCCTTGTTGACGCAGGTGGATCGTCATTAATGCGACTACCCCCAAGGTTTGTGGTACCCAAAACCTAAATCAATAAATATTTTATGAAAACCATATTATAATTTGATGTTACTTTTTATTTTTCTTTGCTTTTATGTATAACCCATATTTGTTTGTGCAGATTCCGTCAAGAAGTCAGCAACATATATTGGAAGCATGGTTCAAGGGGTAGTTTGATAAATTGAGGCCATCGTCTTTCATAAATTGTTTTTATCTATTATGAATCCACGTTGAATTATGTTTATACTATTTTGATGTATTTTGAATGGAATGGATGAAATTACTCAAAAAATAGCTTGTATTAAATTTGTAATTGTTGAATTGGGTTTATACCCCTTTTTGGAAACTATAATAATTACTCAATCAAGATAATATTAATAACTACACTAAGAGATGAAGAATATAAATCCGGTATCCCAAACAAAATTTACAAATAAGAAAATCCACGCCCAGTCTAATAAACTATTCATATTAAAAGAGTTATATCAATTGATAAGCGGTAAATAGTTTAACCATAGATAATCTTTTAATCACCCCATCAAATAGGTAGAAAATGCATTAAACTGTGAAACGGCCATAATATAATGTGCTTCCAATACCAATAAAAGAGTACTCATCCAATATTATTTAGCATCTTGAAAACTGCCAAATAAAATGCATCATAAGCCGAAAATATCATACGTACCACCTCATCCTGGACCATCACAAGGGGGGAAATCTTTTGTATACCGCATTAACTTGAAACCACGTGCATCTAAAACAACTTAAAGCGTTGTTTGCTTTACGAGAGAAGTCCCATCTTATACAGTTATCATTGGAATCAGAAAATTATTTAAAATAAGTTAATCCAAACACTGCTTTATGCATCAAATGGCATCAAATTGATAATAACCAATCATAATTAGGATTAAAAAACGACAAAAAGGTTGTTCCAAATCTCTGTCTATGAACCCGATCGACAAACCGCATTCATGACACAATGGTTCCCCACTTCTATAGAATTTGAAATGAATCTCAATATGAATTATTCTGATACCTCTACAACCCCCGTTCAAGGGAAGAAAACAGAGTCCTAAGAGGGACATATTTCTTTCCAGCCCTAGGTCCACATAAAAAATAATGCTTCTAAATTACTGCGGCAACTTGCTGATCGCGAGTAAATGTCTCGTGACATTAAAATTTCCTTTTCCTCGTGTTGCCTTGTTTTGACAAGAAAAGAAAATCTACAAGGACAATGAAGCACCATTGAAGACAAAACAGATATTCAAATATCTATTCTCCAACTGTCAAACCAAAACCAAATTTGTAGTCTTTTTTCTTGTGGTCAAGCTGCAATGAAAACAGAAACTGTGTTAAGAGAAAAGAAAGCATAAACCGGTAGGCAGATTCCCAACAGGATCCTTGAGGAATATATGTTTGAAGAACAAATGTGGAAGAAAACAATGTACCCTCACCTCTGCAGAAAGAATAAAATTAAGACCCATATTTAAACGCTCCTCCAAAAATGCCGAGACACAACCATTGGAATCAATCTTTCCTCTTAGTCGGCACTACAACAATCATAACAAAACGGAATGAGAATCGCTAGAACAGAATTTTAGGAGTCATGACTCAAGATCATTCACAATTTTGTAAAACAAGAGGCATCTTTACGGGGCAGAACTTTCCAGATAAAGAGTGACTTGTTGACATTTGCTCACCTAGACACAAGTTTATTGTTAATGTAATCTTAAAGTGTGAGCCCATCTGCATGCATAGTGAGTCAAGTGCATCTGAAAATCCTTTTGTTTCTTTTCTTATAATTATAATTGATTTCTTTCTTGTTCTTCCCCCCCTTAATTTCCCCTTTTATCCAAGAGGGGAAGGGGGAAGGCAGAGAGGGATTAAATCACCCGCTTATTCATCTCTTACTTTTTAAAAAGCATAAAATATATGGAAACTTGAGAAAAGCAGCGCCAACTGATAACAAATGGCTAACATAGTAGATTTCCTAGTATAAAATTATTTACCAACACTCACAGTTTGTCATACAAACCCATATGTTTTCAATGGGCAAAGCAAAAACAGTTTGTTGATGAGAATGCATGTTTTCCAGATAAATATTTGAACTGGTATGTTCTGCAGATTTTTCAAAATTTAGCTCACATTTCCCAACTTAATATGAAAAGCAATTTTGAAGCAAATGACCAATATACTGAAAATAATCTCAACTCAGTCACACAAACTGGCATTTAAACTCCAACAGTAAAGGTGATGACTGAAAACGCACAAAAGCCAAAACGCTACCTGTCTCAGGATGTAATCATAACCAAAGCTGGCAGTGACATCTCTTGACATGTGGTTATACATGAAGTCAGATGCTAGAGAAACCTGAAAATATATTTTATATAAGAAATAAAGTTGGATTGATAAATGATATAATACTGCAACATTATGCAATTTACTCACCTTCTGAGATACCTTCTGAACATAGCTTAAAGCAACCAAACCAGTACTAGCAACTTGCCCGGTTGCAACCTGCATGCACATTAGCAAGCACATGGGCTCCTCTTAGGTCTTAGCATTTTAGGCACATTATCCTTTTACTTTTTCAGTAGAAAAATTAGAGGAAAGAAATTTTAGCATTATCCGGTGCAGCAGAGTATGCCTAAAATAGTAAGAAATAGCAGGGAAAAATAAAAATTAAACAAGCAAGCAAGCAAGAAATAAGTAAGATAAGAAAATACAAAGAACAGGTGGCCGGCAATGTAAATAAAGACTGTTACTAAGTCACCATACCATTTTATCAGTGTTGTAGCGAGCGGCATAGCCAATACCAGACTTCCGATGCTGACCAGCCCAAAACACTTCCCCACCCAAAGATAAATGCGGTGTAACACTCTGTAAAACAGTCATTCCATTCAGAAAAAAGACATCAACAATATATACAATTATTGTCCCTCACCATGCATCCAGTAAAGTCAAGAAAATGATGATCAGGTTTGACCACAATCAACATTAATACTCCTCCGGTACTTAATATAAGACGTATTTGGATAGTTGATCTTTGTCCTAAATATAAGACATAATTTTCATATTTATCAATCTTTTCCTGATTTACCCTAATTGTTGCTCCCTCAACAATAATCAAGTAGGAGAGAAGATAAGGGAATTAAGGAAAATTACTAGGGTATTTTAGGAAATACATACCATAGTAACTAACTTCCTGAATATAATCAAATTAGGCATATACATCTTCTATTAAGGACCGGAGAGAGTACTTGGCAATAGACTAAATACAACAGCAAAAAAGAAAATGATGCATGGAACAGTTAAAAGGGGAAAAAAATAATACATTATCATAAGCAACAAATGTTTATTGAAGCAAAGCCAACAAATTAATTCCAAGAAAGAAATAGACAGACACTGATAAATTGGACCATTCCCAACTGTCAGCATTGACAATTTATTCCCTCTGGTCTTAAATATAAGAAACTAATACTAACCTTACACAAACCAATAAAATTGGTCAAAGTTAGTTAAAAGAATTAGACTTGCAACAAAAGATAATTTTTTTCTCAGATTTACCCTGAATTAATGTGTTCTTCATCATCTTTATCACTATATTCCCCCTCCCCATCTCTCTTAATTAATAAGCAGTAAAAAATGGAAAAACTCAACTAATAAACCATATTAAATAGAAGAGTGTCTTATATTTTGAACAATGTAAGTTCTCCCCTCAAAGTCTTATATTTGAGACCCGAGGGAATAAAAGTTTCAAACAATTATGAAATTTTCTTGTACCAAACATCAAGACGCAATTTATGTAACTTGTGAGCTTATTCTCAATTGCTTATATTGTGACAAGAAAAACTTTTTTGTTAACAAGGACGTCCAAGAAATATCACTGAGGAAAAGAAGAGAAAAGATAGATGTCAATTTTTGATATTCAGATAATATACTCCCTCTAGTCTTAAATATAAGATTCTCTTAACTAATTCGTAGAGACCAAGAAAAGTTGGTAAGTTGGTTATTTGTAATTCATATGTAGAGAATTTGACACTTCTCCAGAAATGCCCCTTCCATTTCATGATTTTTTTTCCAAACATGCCCCAATCAATAAGGGTATGATGGGTAAGAAAAATTTGAAATAGGAGTTGAGGGAATGGGATCTTATATTTAGGACCGGCATGTATGTTACAAACTAACGATAACAATTAGCTAAAGACTAATACATAGTATAAGAGAAATTTGTTATCACTGATTTTAGTTGACTTCTGCTAGAAGTATGCAAATGTTTCATTCTTATATCCACCAATAAACTGAAAAAGAGACATGATATCAATCATAATAAATAAATAAAGGGAACGTAGACACAATCAGTACATAAATTCAATTCGAACATTAATTCACTTCCCGACAAAGGCAATCAAATGATATGTCAGATTTTTCTCCAAACTACTCCAAATAGTAGCCAAACCCAATCCATTAGCCCCATACATCAGAACACCCAAATAATTAATGATATCCCTTCTGATTATGCAATTTCATTGCTAACAGATAGATGTTTAGAAATTCCCAGAGCAAAACACAAGCTATGACTAAAATTGAAAAAAGAACAAGAGCTACACCAAAAGTGGAGGAACAGGTCTTTTTCTTCCCCTCGTGCACTTATTTTAAGATCACGATAGGTCTTTAAAACTGTGGATCACTAACACAAAAATATTTCCAAAAAGGAAAACAAGAGGTATCAAAACTCTAGCACATTGAAAGAAAGTCCTGCACCTGAATATAACTGGCTCCAAACAGGGCTCCATTCCCAAGTTGCAATTGTGTCCGATAGTCTTTACCCTGCGAAAATAGTATGAAATATAACATGGAAAAAACTCAAAGGTATTAAAAACTGCTTGGACAGATAGTTTGTCAAACCAACCATCTAGAATCTCCAAACAGAGAATGTAAAACAAAGGAGGAAGAGATTTGATTTTGAGGGAAGAACATTGCAAAGACCAAAACAGCTGTTGGAGTTCACATGAAAAAAACACAGTCCCAAAAGCCATGGGATGAGTAATTTACCTTATAATCAAAGTTAACCATTCCATGAGACATGTGCGGCTCATTCGTAAGCTGTACAGACAAAAGAGAAATAGGAAAGGTTATGCCAAGTAAAGCAGAAGGGAATATTATACAGTAAATTGGAGTGTCAGCACAACTTTTGAGGGTGCAAAACTATTCGATGCCACATAAGTTCCCAGAATTAAAACGAGCATACCTGAGCATTTGCCTTCAATGTGAGATTTTCCGTCAAATCACACTTTACTCTTGCATTTAGCCTCCCATCCGTAAGTATTCTCCCAAGGAGCATCAGCTGCAGACATTCAATGAGATGACGTTTTGAACAGAAATGACCATAAGCTAATTTTAATCGAAGGAAACTTACCTTTGGATCGATGAAGTTTGCACCAAACTCATAGTGAGCCGTAGGGATTTTAATGGTCTCCGTGGACTGAGAAGGAATCTCAGTAGGTCCCATAAACACACTAATTAGAAAATAAAATTAATTAAATAAACAAATAAACACGCATAATTCAAGAAACACGAAACTGAAACCAGAGGCTTACCTATGACTGAGGGAGAATTTCTGATTAAGCCCCTTGGTGAAATCAAAGCGCATTCCCTCAAAAAGCTCAGGTTTTAATGACACTGCAACAAGCATACAGAAATGGGTTTCGCCAACATAAAACATATCTGAACTAAGCTTCCTTCGTCATCGTGGGACGAAACGCGCACAAAATGGCAAAATACCAATTTCTCAAAATCAACAATGTTTAGCATAATATTCGGCAAACAGGGACAACAAAAATCGAAGAGTAAGAGAGACTGACTGAGAGCTTCACGGTGGATTTCTTCATAGGGAATTGGACAAGGAAGGTTCAAGTAATCCACTTTCTCTTCCACCTCCTTGTGGGGGATAGTGTCAGTCTCAGTAACGGGAACTGGGGGGGTAATGGCCGCCATTGTCAGCAGAATCAGAGCAGAACAAATCAGACCTGGAAGGAGTGTCGCTTGACCCTCAAATCTCTCGCTGAGCCGAGAGATCGAAGATGCCTAAAACCCAAAGCAGTTTTCTAAAACCCTAGTGCCACATAAAACACCGTAGTCATTCTTGACTTGATGTCTTGCAAGAAATGTAAACACTCTATTAGTGGATATTGGTCCGTATTAAACGTTTCAAATTGCAATCTTCAAATGATAACTCAAAAATTTGGCCCAAAAAACATGATAACTCAAAATTTTTGGGCAAAAATCACAATAGCTCAAAATTCAGGTCATAGAAAATTATAACTCTGTATTTTTGTTAAAAAAAATGATCACTCAAAATGCCCTTATGTATGTAAATACTTCTACTTATTTGATTTTTTTTTTCCTCCCCCAGCCATTAATATGACGTATTTACTTGTATTTTTAAAAATATTCTAAACATCTTTTTTAATTCTCTTATTTTATTTTTTTTATTATTATTATTGAGAGAGTATTACTAGGAATATATCAGGAAAATATTGACAAATATAAAGAAAAAAAATTTTATATTTTGGACTAATATCAATTCCCTAAATAGATCTTATATTAAGCATCAAGAGAGTAATTAAGAGGTCCAATGCTAAATTCACACCAAAATTACTTTCGTCAATAATAGTTGTTGGGAAAATGGTTCGGGGTCAATTTTTATTTACTCCCTCGTGTCCTCAATATGACCTATTTACCTAATTTAATAAGATTAAGAAACTTAGTTGGGGTAGTTAATATGATATATATTTTCTATATCTCCGGAGTCGTCTTTCTTAATTTTCATATTTTCTCTCTTCCTATAAATGGGGGTAAATTAGGAAAATATTAACAAATATGAAAAATAAAAGTTATATTTAGGATTAATATCAACTCTCTAAATAGATCATATAGCTATGTTAAAAACCAGGGAAGTAATTAAGAGGTACAATGCTAAATTCACACCAAAATTACTTTTGTTAATAACAAAGCGATCACTCTAGTGTAGAGCCGGGAAAACGGGCCGAGCCCGTCGGGCCGGCCCTTTTAGGCCCTGACCCTTCAAGGGCCGGGCTTGTAAATTGTAGCCTTAAAAGGAAGTCGGGCCTAAAAGGGCCGGCCCTGGAGGGCCTCGGGCCGGCCCTTTAGGCCCGTTTATTTTTTTATTTTTCTTACTTGAACAGGAACCATGTTACATTTTTGAATTACCTTATTGAATCTATATGTCACTCTGTCCTCATATTGTATAGAGTATGATTTTTGAGTATATTGTTTTGTCTAATTGAATCATATTGTGATTTTTTATTATGATTTTTTTAGTATATTGTTCTGCCTATTTAGACTAAAATCATATTATATAATATTCTGCCTGATAGAGTATAATTTTTTATGTAGATTGTGATTATTTGACTAGTTGAACCTACTGCTCAAAGTGAAACACAATCAAATGTCCTTGAAATTGATAATAATAGCGAAGAAGGTGAAAATGATAGTCGTCATACTCATGTTATTTAGATGTTAGAGTATTTAGCTTCTTGCCTTCTTATACTTTGACCTTTGTGTGAGTTATTTATGGACATGCTTTTACCTTTGATTATATATTAGTAACTGTATTTGTTTGTTGCAAGAGACATGTTATTTAAACCTTAATGTTGACAACATTTATGTATTAAATTAGAATATTAATCGTTGTTATTTACTAATTATTTCTCTCTGGGGAAAATACGTAAGAAAAATAGTTAAATATTGTGAAAAAGATTTCTCGGCCCTGGCCCTAATGCTCTCGGGCCGGGCTTTGAAAAATTGCAATTTTTTTGACCCCGAGCCCTTTAGGGCCGGCCCTGTTAGGCCCTGGCCCGTCAAGGGCCGGCCCTGATTCACAGCTCTACTCTAGTGTGATGCATAGGAGTTGTGTTTACCTCATATATGAAAAACCTAAATGAGGGTATTAGATTTTGAATTTCAAATTTTAAATACTAAGACAAACACAAGTTTAATGCTTAGAATTTATTGTGGATAAAGGAAAATTGAATTAAAATAACCAATAAAAATGACCCTGAATATATGGATAATACACATTAACCAATCACGAAATAGCTAGTACTATGAATGAAAGATATATATCGATATATCGATGGTGATGATGATGGTTGATGAGAAAAATGGTTCCGAGTCCATTGATAATCAGTGAGAACAAATATTTGTATATATTGAAGGTGTTCGTCCTTTGCACATTTTGTATATCTAAAGTTCTGGTATTCTCATTTAAATTCTCTACACTAATAAAATTTTTAAACATAAACTTTTTCCTGATTTTCTCCAAAAATTATTTAGATAACTACTTTAGAATATTTTTAAGACTATGTTATACAAAATCCCTAAATTTTGAGTTAGTTATATATGACCCCTGACATTTTAGGTTTAACCCCCCACCTTTTATTTATTTATTTTTATTAGCACCTTATCGTTAGATTGACAGATGTCATATGGTATCCTAAATCAGTTACAAATAACTCTCGTGATATTTCAAAATTTAAATTTAACTTTCTTAAAATTTTGATTTATAATATTAAACCAATTGTCTTTACTTTTATCATGTTAATAATTTTTTAAAGATTTTTACTATGATTTGTCCATTAAAATAGCTTTTTTGTATGGTAAAAATTAGAAGAATAAAACTTAAAAAAATATAAAAATAAAAATGTCATCATTATATAACATTTACTTATTTTCTTGAGATAATTGGGCATTGACACTGATAGTATAAAAATGTTATCATATGTCTTAAATATATTATTGAGGTAATTGAACATTGATAATTTAAATATTACATTTGTGTTAAAGGATAACACTTTTACCCTCATTAATTCTTTATTATTAACACTTTTTTTTTTGGAAAAATCTTATATAAAAACGATTGAATTACCAAATTCTAATTTGGATTACTCAACTTAACAATTTATATATCAGGTTATGTGTCATTATCATAAATTTAAAATTTGGGTCAAATTACCTCCATATCCTTTTATTAAAAAAACATGATTAAAAATATAATCATATTATGGGTTAAGGTGCAATTTTACCAATAAAATTTTGCCCTAGAAGCATTTGACATAAATAAGTTTTGGAATGATCAAAAATACTAATAAGTAATTTAAAAGGGAGTAAATTCACCAAAACCATTAAATTTGATCAAACGGCTATTAAATTATAAAAGAAGAAAACCCTAATGGTGTTTGGTGAAATTTAACGGTTTTAGTGAATTTTCACCATTTTAAATTTTTTATTAGTATTTTTTCCCCTTCCAAAACTTATTTATGCTAAATGCATCTCGGAATTTTTTTTTTTAATAAAATTGCACTTTAACCCCTTATTATTTGCTCTATCAATTAACTCCTTCAATATATAATCTGTCTTTGGTTATGCTACCAATTAATTGAAATAAATTATAAATTACCTCCAATAGCTATAGTGTTAAACTATATAGCTATAAACTTAATTTTTTTAAAAAAACTTATTGGTTGATCTTAACCAGTTTATCGGATGGAATTATTTGTGAAACATTATAGCACACAAAAATTCACCTCTTTCAATTATATATATTCTTATTTTCCTATAAAACCGAATATTGTATAAAAAAAGAATATCATGCAAGATTAATGTTTGAAAGAAAGTCAGAAAACAAAAGGTACTCCGTCATAAAGTACTTCATAAGAAATTAATTGATAAAGTAAATAATAGGGTTATATTTTTAATTTTGTTGTTTTAATAACTAAGGGATATAGAAGTAATTTGACCCAGATTTTAAATCTCTAATTATGACACATAATCTAATATATAATTTGTTAAGTTCAGTAACTCAAATTAAAATTTGAGTAATTCAGCTGTCTTTATATGAGATTTTTCCTATTTTTTTCTTGAATCAGAGGTTCAATGTTTATTTTTATATTTTTCAAATATTATTCTTATAGTTTTTGCCATACAAAAAAAGTTGTTTTAATTGACAAATAATAGTAAAAATATTAATAAATTTATTAAAATGATAAGAGTAATGACATGGTGTTTAATATTGTAAATAAAAAATTTAAGGGAGTTAGATTGAAATTTTAAAATGTCGGGTGATTATTTATAGCTTATCAAAGTTCAGGGAATTTTTATAAATTTAGTAATTTATATAAGATTCCACGTGTCATCTGTTAATCTGACGTAATAATTTTCGTTAAAAAAATAATGGTCAGTTAACGGTATGAGATTAATAATAAAAAATAAAAGGTCAGAGGTTTAAATTTAAACTTTAAAATATCAAGAAGATTATATACAACTGATCCAAAATTTTAGAAGATTTTGTATAATTTAGTTTATTTTTAATGTTAAAAAACCTAGTTTGTTTTAATTGGTCGACACTAATGTCAGGACTCTTGATTGGAACTTGAAAGGGTAGTCTCAATTTTGTTTTAAATTGGACCACGGATACAAATCCTTGTGAGCCCAAAGTTGAACAAGTCGTATTTGGGGTGCGTGGAATTAAAAAGGGGTTTGTAACAAAAAAAATTAAAAAGGGGGTTTTTTTATCGAAATTTCAAAAGGGGCTTAAGGTTCAAATTTCAACCCCACAAGTTTGGCAAAGAAGTTATCGATAGCCCAAAAATTTTTAATGGGAGTAACAATTTTATCCCTTTTTAATACTTATGAGACAAAATTGATCCAACAATTTTCCTTTTTTGCTACAAATTGATCCAACAAAATTTTTAAATGCCCACAACTCATAAACAAAAGCTTCTAAAATAAAAGTTGAACTTTGGCCCACCTCAAAAGGACCAATCATGAGCTAGAGCTGAAGACATAGCATTTCGTTAATTTCTGAGTGCAAAAACGACAAATTACCCCATCGGAAGAAAACTTTGGTATGAAACTGAGGATATTTTTTAAAATATTATTTCTTTTTATGGTCTCTAGTCTTTGTACACTTGTTCATCTCCATTCTCGTTTTCTTATTTTATACTGAAATTTTAGAAAAGGGTTGGGTTCACCTATAATCTAAGGACAGGACGAAATCTCCCTTTCTCCTAGATTATATCAATATTGGATAGGGCGAGCCGTCAATTACCCTCAGACGTTTACCTAGGCACCTAGGAATTAGGATGTCTCCCCAAACACTACGGTGGAGACACTTTATGTTACTCCCAAAAATCAAACCCGTGTCAAAGTGAACAATCAGACACAAAGTTCAACCTCCTCTCCACTCAACCCACCTACGATGGGCATCTCCATTCTTTTTTTTGTTTTTATACATGGGTGTCTCCATTCTGGTTATTAACGAAACAACTTCTTTGTAGTCGGAGCCACGACGGGGCCCATGACCAAACAAAAACCACCCCCAGTTGTTAAAGTCGTCACATCCTAAGCCTCCCAACTTCCAATTATATTGAATAAACACATACATTCCAACAAAGAACATACTCTCCTCTTGTCGTTATTATAAAGCTCATCTGACTACACCATTAGAATTAAGGATAGGTAATTAAGCTATTAGCTTTATTTGATGATGACAAAATAAATTTTCAATTTTGCTCATATTTAAATAAAAAAATTTTAAATTGGAGTATTATATTATCTCTCATAATAAGAAGCTTTAAACAAGGGTGATGTGGGACAAATATTTAATTAATATCTTATCATAGGACAACCATTTAATCAATAAAGGTCGGTATGGTTGGTAAAGAGATTAACCCTTAACCATAAAGTTGTAGGTTCAAATCTCATCGATGTAAAGATTTTGTTGGTAAGCAATCTATAAGCACATCTATAAACTTTCTTTGAACTCTAAAGCATACCTTAATCCTAATATGTTTTGACCCAACTCACCTAAACTTTTTATTTGAAAAAAAAGACATCCATCTATCACTTCTAGAAGGCCAACAACCGGTGGAGTAATATATTGGGTATGTTTGTTTTAGCGATTCGATTGCTTATAAGTTGCTTTTTAATAGTGATTTACGGTATACGAGGTAAGTATGTGAGAGGAGTTGTGTCTCGATTTACGTAAAAAGCAACTTATAAGTTTTTATAAGCTCAAACAAACATGCTTATTATCTCCAATATTTTTAATGTAAGATTCATTTTTGCAGTGCAAATAAAAGGTGTGTACAAATAAAGAGTGTGTAAAAAGGGGGAAATGAAATAAGCTAAGTCATAAGTGTTTATAATTTCTTGTCAAAATATACAATTCCAAAGGGGCATAAAGGATTGTTTTTGTTTACAACTCATTGTTCTTACTGCCACCAGCAAATCCTCCTCCATCTTGTGAAATTTGAAAATAAATAATGATTGTTTTATTTGAATATTTAAGAGTCATGTACATGTTTACCAACAAATTAAACCCTCCTCCTCCTTCATCTTTCCCTAGAGAGAGAAGAAGGCCGCCGGAGAGATAGATAGAGAGAGAAAACAAAGATGCAGAGGAAGCTCCGGCAAGTAGGCACCACTCTGAAGGAGCACAGCTACGTCAGCTACGCCAAGATCGCGTCAGCCTCAGGATTTTCCGATATCAATCTCATCCTCATCAAAGCAACACCACCAGACGATTTCCCTCTTCGTGACAAATACACACACGAGCTCTTGAAAATCTTCTCCTTGTCCCCTTCTTCCTTCAACTCTTTTTCCCTCAGCTTCACTCGCCGCTTCACCGCCACCGGAAGCTGGCGCGTCGCCCTCAAATGCCTCCTCCTCCTCCACCGCTTGCTCCGGTCCGTCCCCGCCGACAGCCCCTTCCGGCCCGAAATCCTCTGTTCTCGTTCTAACGGTCTGCTTTCTCTCTTCCCCTGTCATTTCCGCACCAATTCGTCTTCGTCCTCTGCAGCCGAGTGCACCGTTTTCATCAGATCCTACGCTCTGCTGCTTGATGAAGCCTTAGATAGTGTTTTCTTGCATGGCAAGAAACTATTCTGCGAAGCAGAAGAAGAAGAAGAAGGAGAGAGTGATGAGACTGAGAAGTTACAATTGAAGATGAAGGAGATTGGTGACATGCTTGAGATGTTACCAAAGCTTCAAAGCATTATAGATAGAGTGATGGGTTGTGTTCCGATGGAGAAATTAACACAAAGTTCCATCGTTCGATCGGCGATGACGCAGATAATTCGAGACAGCTTCGTTTGCTACACAAAGTTCAGGAGAGAAATCGTGGTGGTTTTGGACAATCTTCTTCAAATGCCTTATGAGAATTGCATAGCTGCTTTCTCTATCTACAAGAAAGCTGCTGTACAAACAAGTCAACTTTCTCAGTTCTATGATTGGTGCAAGTCTAAGGGATTTTGTGGTTTCTATGAGTACCCTTTGGTTGATAGAATCCCAATTATGCAAATTCAAGCTCTCGAAACTTTCCTTGAAGGCATGTGGGAGCTAACCCAGTCATCATCGCCACCGTCGTCACCGGCAACAACACCGAGCTCTGCGTCATCCTACTCGGCGGAGTCAGAAAAGCTGGTGGTGGCGATAAGAGATAAACATGACGATAATAAGAAGATTGGTGATAAAGAGGAGAAGCCATTGATTGATCTTGAAGATCATGATGGTAAAAAGGAGGATGATGATAGCTGGGAGGCATTGTTGGAATCTTCTATTAGTTTTTCTCATGATGATGATCATCATCAGAGTGATTTTTGCTTTTGGGATTCAAATAATGGATTCAATAAGAAGCAAGGAGACGTGGATGCAGGCGAATCATGGAAAATGCAACTTTATCAACCTGTGGGTAATAATAATAATAATAATAACCCTTTTTCTCAGCCAAATTTCGACATGTTCTATTACTACGCAAAGCACTACACTAGCTCGTGATGATGACCATACATGTACTCCAATATGAAGGGAATTTTAATTTCTTTTATTTTTTTCAGAATGGAGAGGAGTGAAGGAGTGGATATACATATATATGTTGTATTTTATTAGAAATAAATTTTGAGGAAAAAGTAATTTTATACATTTTTCTGTATGAATAAGGATTATTAATTCATGATCATAATCGATCAATAATATGTAATAAATGACACTTACTTGACAGATCGATCTTGCCTTATACTAGTGAGTTGATTTGTGAGAGCCCAATATTATCATTTTTTTCAAGTATATAAGTAATGTCAGGTTTAAAGATTAAGTGCATATTTATATTAGCTTTTAGAAAATAGTTTTTACGATTTACGAAATAAAAATATATAAGAGGAGTTTTGTCTGTGCTTGCGTAAAAATCACTTCTAAAACCATGGTTTTGTTATTTCCAAACATGCAATAATTCCTACAGAGCATAGTTTAAAGTTTAAACATAAAAATGTTGACATTGTTGGTATATTAATGATTTTCTGGCATAAGTTCTTGGGTGATTAAATTAGAAGCAGGGGAGTTGGTAGATCAGGTTAATCACTGAATTAATCAGATATGGTGGAGTCACTAGAGCCACAACTTGAGACTAAAACATCAATTTTCACTATTGTAACAGCTTTATCGAGTCTAATATATGTGTTGTTAGTTTTACACTGACCAAAGAAATCTTTAAACTTCATTAACTATACATTAAATCCAACAACTTTTCAATTTTATCCTTTTTTTAATATACATAATATCACTTTAGAACAAAATCTACTCAACAATAAATGAAGAAAAAATTGTACATTATATTCACATAAAAAATTTAATAAAGTAACTTATATAAAACCTTCTTTCTCCATGGGAGTAACTATCATTTGTACACACATACAAATGCTACCCTAAATTGTTGTTTTCCCTGTGTTGAAGTGATCGAACATGAGCTGGAAAGAATATAATTCTATATAGCTAAGCTCTCTAACAGTGAATTCATGATATATAACATTATTTTGTGACAAGTGATTGAGAAGCAGATCCTTTCACAAATATTGAACTGCTTTGTCCTTCCAAAGATTGCCACATTCTAAGTGCTTGAGGCAAAGTCATATCAAGATCAATGCCATACTGGCCACCACTATCATCAGAACTTGACTCCATGATTGGCTTCCATGCTGCCTGAACGAGAGGCGATAGTATGTTCACTACGTAACCCATGTTGGGACGATGATGAGGCTCATTTGCACAGCAAAGGCCGGCCAATTCTGAGACAGTCCTAATGCTGCACATGGTTGCTTCATCATCTGCATTAATGATAGGATCAATGACCTTTCGAGACGAATCCTTGTTCTGCATCATTCGTCGGAACCACATAACCAGGTGGAAGTCTTCCTCTGGTAGGCTATGGTCAAGCACTCTCCTCCCCGTAATCATCTCCATCAGAACTACTCCAAAACTATACACATCAACCTTTGTAGTGACACGCCCAGTTGCTGCATCAACAAATCATTCATACCATTTTAGTGCCTTGTCTATAATTCGACTCCTCTAGTCCTTAATATAAGATATATGTTTACTTAATTTGATTAGATTAAGGAAGTTGGTTAAGTGAGTTAATATGACATACATTTTTTAAAACATCCTAATCACCTTCCTTAATTTTCTCCTTCCCTCTCTTCCTTAATTATTATTGACGGAGTATCAATAGAGGTAAATTAGAAAACGATTGACAAATATGAAAACTTTGTCTTATATTTATGACTAAGATCGATTCCCCAAATATATCTTATATTAAGGACCAAAGGGAGTATCATTATATACAGAGTGGCCTGGCTTTTATAATAATCTATATATAGTGTGTAGAGATAAAAACATTACAAGGTAAAATCAATATATTGAATCTCAAACTCTATGATGTTCTAGAGGACTAATCAGTTACCACAATACAAATGACAGTCTGATGACATTTTCATCATTCTCAAGGTTAGCCGGAAAATGCTTAAGTGGGTTTACATTTTAAAGGACAATGTTGAAGGGCATATTCTTCTGCTTTTCAGAGTTGATGGGTTTTTTAATTTTTTGCAAATAACAAGTTTTTTGTTTAAGCCACAGAGAGCACATGTTTTTGAAGAATTTTACAGCCAACTCACCTGCATACTCAGGTGCAAGATACCCGAAAGTTCCAGCAAGCCTAGTTTCAACTGAATTTCTTCCTTCAGGAGCAAGCCGGACTAATCCAAAGTCTGATACTTTCGCTCGCATATCATCTCCAAGAAGAATGTTGGATGGCTTAAGATCTCTATGAACAAAACTTTGTTGAGCCAAGGCATGCAGATACTCAACACCTCTAGCTACATCCAAGGCAATGTTTAGTCTTCTTGTCCAATCCAGAGGTTCCAATCCATTCCCTTTCCATCTAAACAAATGCTTACTAAGTGCTCCTTGGGACATATATTCATACACAAGAAGCCTCTCATTTCCATCCAAGCAATACCCTAAAAGTGCCACCAAATGTTTGTGTCGAGCTTGAGTAAGCACTGCGATTTCAGCTCGGAATTCACTCAGTCCCTTCTCCATCAACAATCCTGAATCCATTCTTTTCACTGCAATCTTTGTTCCATCATGTAGTTCACCTCTGTACACAGTGCCAAAACCACCCTTCCCAAGTATGTTTGCATTACTAAAATTGTTAGTGACTTCTTTCAGTACTTGAATTGGAATTACCATACCTTGGACATCAGCTTGATTAGGAGCACCAGCACCTTCAACGTAAATCTTCATAGCTTTTCCAACTTCACCATCATGAGGATGTACCAACTTCATTATTAGACCACCAAACTTGCCAAAATACTTAAGTTTTTTAACAAACATGTAAGACACTATCACTACTATAAGAAGTAAAATCATTAAGCCAACCCCAATACCCCCAATGAATATAGAAAGTTGATGTTTCTTCTTAATACCATTACCTCCAGAATTTGAGCTAGGTGATTCAAGAGGTTTTCCAAGATCAGGATTCCCATCTATTCTAATAACCATGCTTTTTTTAGGAAAAGATGGTAACTGACCTCCTAGATTGTTATTTGAAACATCTACCTCTCGTAGGTTGGGCATGGTAGTTAACTCATTTGGTATAGGACCTGTGAGTGAATTATTGGCAAGAAGCAGTCTAGTCAGAGAGGTAAGTGAGGCAAAAGTTGGGGAAATCGAGCCTGACAAGCCCATATCCTGAAAATTAACAATTGTAATGTTTCCCCCAGAGCACACTATTCCTGTCCAACTATCATTACAGGGATCATTGCCCTTCCAATGTTTAGCCAAATTCACAGGACATCCCAAAGGTTGAACAATAGAGAGTAAGGCATTCACAAGAGGACTACATTGCTGATGTGGGACGTTCGAGCAAAACCGATTAATCCCAGACATATCAACAACCACACCTGATTTAAATGTTGGAATGGGACCTTGAAGGAAATTGTCAGTCAAATTCACAACCTGTAAACTTGGAAGAGCCATGAGAGATGATGGGACAGCACAGGCCAATTGGTTGCCCCTTAAACTCACATCAGACAGCTGATCATGGTTTGACAAGTCTGGTATTGGACCTGTAAATGAATTACCATGTAGCCAAACTTGTTTCAAGGATGTCATGTTCTGCAGCACCTTAATTGTGCCATTAAGTTTATAGTTACCATTTTGTGAATTCAACAAAAGTTCCTCGATTGAACTATTCGCAAAACTGGCAGGAAGGCCACCTTCAAGACTATTAGAATTCAATACTAAAGAAACTAAACCTGGCATAGTGCCTAAAAAATCTGGGATCCTTCCAACCAAACTTGCATTTGATGCCACAAATGTCTGGAGTGCCACACTATCCTTAAGACTAATTGGAAAAGACCATGGCGAAAATGGGTTATTCCCAATTCTTACTTCCTGTAACATTGTCATACCCTTGAAGAAATCCTTGGGGATAGAGCTGAACTTGTTATCTTGGATCACAAGTCTTTGTAGCGTCTTGGATAGATATGGAACTTGACCCGTCAGATTATTCTGCTGGCATTCGAATAGCTGCAACTCCGAAAGATTCTCCAGTTCTTTTGCAAGAAAACCTTGCAAATTCAAGTTCCCAATTTGTATGGCAATGACACGGTGTCCAGCGTTGCAATCCACACGTCGCCATTTGCAAACGTCAGGATCCGTCCATCTGAGACTAGGTGGGGCATTGATCGCCTTCTTAAGAATGTTCATCACCTCTGCATCATACTGAGAAAAAGCCGAAATCGCCACAGATAACACCAAAATAAGACGATAAATTATGAAAGAAACCCCAAAACCAGGTTGGGGTTTCTCCATCAAGTTATTTCCCAGGTAAATCGATGAGCTTAGAAAGCGAAGGAGAACGAAAGCAGAGAATTAATAATAACCACATCACTGCATAGTTTCGTGGAAAATTAATTGGGTTCGCTTTTCGTTGGAGGAAGGATAGAAATGTGGGAGAGAGAAGTTGGAATGTATATGAATTGTTGTTACGAAACACATTCAGGTGTAACAGCCAATTCGTTGATGGTTTCAAAGTAAGTGGTTTGCGAGGCATTTTGTTCAGAACGGATCGCGTTGGTGGTGATCGATTTCCTCCTGAAATGTGATGATTAACAATAAGCTTGATGATAAGGATGAGAAGCCATTGATTGATCTTCAACACCAGCGCAGATATATATACGGAAGTTGTTGCCGCTAATAATACTAATATACATTTATTTTTATTTTTTTTGATAGTACATGAAAAACTACAAACATCTCAGAAGCTATCCTCCTGAGTCAACTTGCGATCTCGACCTATTTTGATCAGTAAGTAATAAACTATTAATAACTACAGGAGGTGATTCAGTGATATGGAGATCCAACGCCATCTTCCACGCCTCCTTTGCCATAGCATCTACAACTGTGTTAGCATCACGATTACAATGTAACCGTCCAACTTCCCAATCACGATCCATCAACGTACGAATCTTCATGATAAGTTGAAAATCTGGGTGTTCTTGAGACACCGTTGCCTGAATAAGTTCCATGACTTCACAACAATCACTCTCAATCAGAATTTGTCTGTATCCTTTATCCCAGGCAATTTAAAGACCCCACAATATACCCCATACTTCAGCAGAGACCACTGTCCCTTGGCCAATTCGATACATGAACCCCAGCAAAAACTCACCATCATGATCTCACAGTACACCACCACAAGTGCACATCCCTAAGTTTTCCCTCCTGGATCCATCAGTATTAATCTTCACCCACCTAGGCGGAGGTGGTTTCCAGTGTGTACAATTCTCTTTCTCATCATGATATTTACCCAGGCTTGTACTACCTCATGCTAAGCATGCACGAGCACGGGCTAAAATGGCATTTATACTCCAAGAATTGTTATTAAAACATCGGTCATTCCGAGCCAACCAGATATAACGGCATAAGACGGTAAACCAGAGACGAAACTCAAAACCCTGTACAACATCCTTTCTCTCCATACACCATGCAAGCCAGTCATTTCTATCCAATATGCCGAAGAATTGATCCCGCCAACTCGGCGATAAGAAACTATTCCAAAATTCAGAAATGGTCGGGCAGTCCCGTAGAACGTGGAGTATTGACTCACTTGCATTATGGCATGCTTCACAATTACCCGTAGGATGACAACCACGATGGAACCGTTCCATGTTCGTCATTAAATAGCCATGAAAGCACAACCATAAGAAAGTACGGTACCTTTGAGGGACCTTCATTTTCCAAACACATTTCCATCGGTATTTAGTGTGAGCCCGTGGGGTATCCACCATGTATTTGTAAGCAAAGCTAAGGGAGAAATTGCCATCAGAAGACCATCTCCATGCTGGGAAATCCTCCCCATTTAGTTGACGTATATTAACCCGTCTAATAGCGGTACATACATGTGCTGGGAGTAGGTGAACAAACTTACTCATATCCCATTGTCCAGAGGGAGTTATACAGTCAGCTACTCTCCATTCAATAACCTCTCTAGGCAATGCATGGGTTACTAAACTCTGAAGCTTATCCAAATGTGGCACCCACACATCGTCCCAGAAAGAGATATTTTCTCCATTTGCAACTCTCCATGATATACTATCACTGACCTTCTTCCAATTGTTACGAATACCCCTCCATGTACATGATTCCGACCGACGCTTTTCAATTTTAGGAATAATATCATTGCGGGCTTTATACTTTTCACGCAAAAACTTGACCCAGAGCGAGTCTTTTCTATTAATCATACTCCATCCAAGCTTCATCATAAAAGCCTGGTTCTGGTAACGAGCCTTCCTGAGACCAAGGCCTCCATTTTCTTTACGTGCATACACCAAATCCCTGGAGACTAGATGCGGTTTTTTGTTAACAGGGCTACTACCCCAGAGAAAATTACGACATCGTTTATCAATTTCATCACAAGTTCCCAAAGGTAGAGGCACTGTTTGCATAGCATAAGAAGGCATAGTCGACATTACAGAGGACACTAGAGTATGCCTGCCCGCCATTGATAACATATTGGACTTCTAATTCGCTAGACGAGCATCCATCTTATTCAGGAGGAAATTATACGTTGCCTTTGAACTCCGTTCATGTAAAATAGGCATTCCCAGGTATTTTCCCAAATTCGACGTCGGAGTAAAATTCAAAAACTCACTGATTTCTTTGCATTTGATGTGATTCACATTTCTAGAGAAGTAAACTCTTGACTTTCCAGCATTAACTTTTTGGCCCGAAATGTCACAGAAGTCATCCAGGATGGCCTTCACAACCCCTGCGTGATCAAGATCTGCTTCTGCAAACAAAATGAGATCATCAGCAAAAAAAATATGAGAAACAGGAGTACCTCTTTTGGAGAGCCTAAAAGGTTTCCAGTCACCCTCATCTACTGCTGTTTGGATGAGATGCCCCAACCTTTCCATCATGATAACAAAAAGATACGGCGATATTGGGTCACCCTGTCGAACTCCACGGGAGGGGCAAAACATATTAGTAGCTTTTCTGTTCCAAATCAGTTGCATTTGAGACGTTGATAGACAAGCTTGAATAACTCTAAGAAGGTATTCCGGGATCTTGAGCTCTCTTAAGCAGTCGAAAATAAAACTCCATCTGACCCGGTCATAAGCTTTCTCCAAGTCGATCTTAATTGCCATAAAACCCTTGTTCCTCTTTAAGGACTTCATAGAATGAATGATCTCCTGAACTAGGATAATATTGTCCGAACTTTGTCGCCCTTTCACAAAACTGCACTGGTTCGGGGCTATCACTAAAGGCATGACAGCCTTAAGTCTATTTGATATAGCCTTCATAACTATTTTATACACAACATTGCAAAGACTTATGGGACGGAAATCTTTAATCGTCTCAGGATGTTCCACCTTCGGTATGAGTACAATTTTAGTGGCATTAATTTGACGTATCCACATTGGATCATTAAAAACCTTTTTAACTAAGTCAATGGCTGACAGTCCCACCGTTTCCCATTGGCTCTGATAAAATAACGGGTTGTAACCGTCTGGTCCTGGTGCTTTTAGCGGCCCCATATCAAACAAAGCGCGTCTAATCTCGTGATCTTCAATTGATCTCCCCAGAGTACGCATATTTACGTCATCAATAACAGGATACGTGCATCCAAAAACCAAAGATCCACTATATATCTGGGTCTCCGTATATAAATTTTCAAAGAATTGACTTCCCATTTTCATAATTTCAGCCGCATCATATGTCCACACCCCAGTGTCAAGCTTTAAAGCCTCTATTTTATTCCTTCTTCGTCTGCTGTTAGCCACTGAATGGAAATATTTGGTATTACGATCCCCATCCACATACCAGTTAATTCGAGAGTATTGTAACCACATAACTTCTTCCCGTGTCAAGAGTTTCTCTAGCTCGCCCCATAGCTCCCCTCGTAACTTTTCAAGAGACTCGGAGATACCAACTGAAGCAATCTTTGCATTAATACCATCTAATCGTCGATACAAACTTTCTTTCATATAGAAGATATTACCGAAAACCTCCTTATTCCATAACCTCAAATCCTCCGTGAACTGATCTAAGGATCTGCACCAGTCGTCACCCAACCCCCAGTGACACTGCACAAAATTCTTGAAATCTTCATGCATAACCCAGGGGGCAAAGAATCTAAAAGGCCTTCGATTCTTTGCAGTAAGAACATGAGATTCAGTATCCAAAAGCACCGGACAATGATCGGACTTATATTTCGGCAAGTGTGTCACAGTTGCATTAGGATTCTCAATAAACCAACAATTATTCACCAAGGCCCTATCAATTCTGCTTTGTGTACTCAAATTGCCCCATGTAAAACGAGGTCCACTAAAACCAATATCAAGTAATTCGCTACCCAATAACCAATTTCGGAAGGACCTATCGATACCCTTATTTTCCCTATGTTTCTTACTCCAGCGATCTTCAGAACATGAAACAGCATTAAAATCTCCAATCACTACCCAGCCTCCAACAATCGAATGTTGAATACCCTCAAGAGTGGGCCAAAGTTGACGTCTAATAACCATATTCGGATTACCATAAACCACAGTAAGAGACCACTCCACACTTGTGCCTTTGTTAACCATACCATGAACAAATTGATCACCACAACAAGTCACAGAAAAATGAACTGTAGAATCCCAGAATAACCATATACCTCCACTAAATCCCGGAGCTTCTACAATGTGCATATTCGTCCATCCCAATTTCCTTGCAATGAGCTTGACTTTCATCCCTTGTTGTCTGGGTTCTAACAATGCAAAGAAATTAACACCATGTCTGACAACAACATCACTAAGTAATCTGTTAAAAGAGGCACCTACGGCACCCCAAGTATTCCAAGTCATAATAATCATAAAAAATTAATAAGATGAAGAAGAGCACCACCAACCAGACCTTATTGAGACATATGTCCCTCCTTCACCTCATCAACACCATTCATCACCACATCCTCAACAGTCCCAAGAGGATTAGTTTGACTTGCAAAATTCTCCCCTTGTTCTGCACCTGGGTCAATAGGATCAATGTCTTTTAGGCGGATAGTAGTGGATTTAGGGTCAACTTGAATAATATTTTTTTTAATTCGTAAACCCGCCTCCCCACTTGAATTATACGACGTTTCTGCTTTATGAGTTAACTTGTGAGAGTTCAACAACTGAGAGTCAACTTGAGTTCTTGTTTGCTGCATTTTCAAGCCCATACTCAAAGCTCCGTGGGAAACTCCCTCCTCAATCCCTTTCTTCTTAGCTGTCTGTGTCGCACGTGTTTTATTCAACGTCTTCATTTGGCCAACACTAATCGGATTCTCACAAATTTTCTCCTTTTTTCCTACATTCAGATTATCCGATCCTTTGTTCCCCTTACTCCCTTTACTTATTTCAATTAGATGACCAGAGTTCCCTTTTGCTTCACGCGATCTTTCTCCTGGCTTTGAACTGACACGATTCTTGCCTTGATTTCCACTATCATTATAACCTCCATCATTAATTCCCATATCTTCAACATTAAGAGCCTCAAAACGTGATCCTCCTCCCGTATTTCGAGAACGTAAATCACTCCTAGACTCACGCCCATGGTTCCCATTCCCCGTGTTCGAGGTCCATTGTCCCCTTCTACGACTCGGTGCGACCATCCATTCCCCATACACCTTGGCTTCGGATTCAGGGCATGTAGGCTCTTGTGTTGAATCTGTGGAAGCCAACGGGTTTGACACGCATGCCGACTTTAACGTGCTTATAGCTTGATTGTTAGGGCAATGCGCCGTGTCATGGCCATACCGTCCACATGAAAAGCAAATCAAGTGCAAACCCTCATAAACAATTTTCTTCTCTTTCCCATTAATCATCAATGACGGAAGTAAAGGCGCACTCAGATCGACTTCAACACATATACGGGCAAAACAACCTTTGGTTCTCTAAATGGTGTTTGTATCCACTTTTAGAACCCTTCCAATTTGGTTACCCACAACATGTAGAATACCCTTATCATAGAAATCAACTGGGAATTTAGGAATTCTCACCCAGGCTGCAATTTTGGAAACCTCACCAGAGTCAGGATCAAACTCTGACTTCCATGGTTGCACTGCTAGGTAATGATCCATATATAACCAAGGGCCTCCTGTTAATGCAAAATCATAGTCCTCCTTATTGCTCATACGAACCAGAAAATAACCGGATCCTATCTCAATAGTTTCAACCTGGCCTTTACGTCCCCATAGCTGTTGCAATTTTCGACCCAATTGATCCTCACGCACCATCCTGCCAAGGAGTCTAACGAACAACGATGTCGACCATTTCCTCACTAGCTTCTTTTTAAACTCCGGAGACACAATTATATTTGGTCCTTTCTTCGTCATCTCCACCTCAATCCTTGACTTCCATCCGTCCCCTCTCCACCATTCCTCTTCATCATCTGAACAATCATTTTGCGTCTGATCAACCACGCATGCATCCTTGTATGACCGTTTAGGTGCTTCAGGTATGGTAGTTTCTTGTACAATATTATCGTCTCTCATCCAATCCTCAACCCGTGGGACCAAGGATTGCTTATTTGTGAACTCTTCATCATCATCACGAATTTTCTTCCTGCTATGCTCCAATCCCTCTCTCTCCTCCTGCATTGGTGCCAAAACCATTCTCACGGGACTACGTTCTCTCTCCCGCTCATTCATCTCTAGAGCATACAATAAAAATACACTCTTCTTTACTTTTCCCTCCACACTCCACTCACCACTCTCTAACTCTGACTCTCTTATATTTTTTTTTCCTCCTCAGATCCAAAAAAAAAAAAAGCAAGCTAATTCGACACAGATAGAATAATCAACACGCACCTGGGAACTCCAATTCTAACATAGCATAGATCAGCACCATCGACGACCGAAATTGGAGATCAGTTGTAGCTCCACCGTCGAACAGCGATCTCCACTGAAAACTCCCTCTACTTTCCAGCTCCTTGTCTGCAACCACGATGGAGACGCACCTGACGAATCTGAGCACAACGTCGGCGAAGATCCACCGCCTGTAGCTCCACCGTCGAACAGCGATCTCCACTGAACAAATAATATACATTCCCTTTGCTTCGAGGGATTTATTTTTTTGCCAACCTAATTTTGCATGAATTATTGTGTATCTTTTATTGATATAATTTTTATTCGAAGTTTCTTAATATATTTAAAAAGCTTATTAAAATAATTTATTTTCTATTTATATTTTTGATTTTGATTTTTTTAAGAAAAAGGTAAAATGACATATTCGAAAGGGTTAATATAACTTTTGATCCCTGAAGTTTAATTCAATTTTGGTTTTGGTCCTTCAAGTTTGAAATAAGTGATTTTGGTCCCTGAAGTTTCACTCGATTTTAGTTTTGGTCCCTCAAGTTTGAAAAGGACTTTTTGGGTCGGGTCGGGTTTCATAATCGGGTCACCAAGTCCTTTTCAAACTTGAGGGACTAAAACCAAAATTAAGTGAATCTTCAGGAACCAAAACCACCGATTTCAAACTTAAATGACGAAAACCAAAATCGAGTGAAACTTCAGGGACTAAAATCACCGATTTCAAACTTAATTGACCAAAATCAAAATTGGATCAAACTTTAGGGACCAAAAATTATATTAACCCTATTAGAAATTATAAAAAGTTACATTGTTCCAGGGATTTGGGAATATGTACCATACATCGTTGAATACATAATATATCCAAAGTACACATGTCTATATTCAGAAGACGAAATTGATTAATCTAATGCAGTAGAGCTCTTGGATAGTCAAGAATAAAATTTGAGCCTTTTATCTTCACCTTTTTTCAAGCAAACACATGTAAAGAAGATCATAAACACAGATATAACCAAAACATAATACGACCCATATTATTGATATGGATTAATTAACTCGTGAATATAGAGTGGAACTTGATTGCATAAATTAGCCTTTTTAAAATAAAATAAAACATTAAAAGAGCAAATATCAATTAATATAAAAATTGAGCATTTAATTTTATAATATTTCAAAATTTATGTTCCAATCATTAATATGCAATGACATAAGAAAATGTACTAAAAATATGAACCTTGTATGTATTGTATTATTTATATTTTTAATAATAAATATAATAGATAAATAACCAGCTTGTACATTTTCTTAAAAAATTCAAATATTATATAAATATTATAATTTATTATTCTCCAAAAATATTTTCAGTCATAAAATTATGTAAACAAAATTAATCATTATAAAATATTTAACAAAGTGATTAATTGGTGATAAATTAAAGATATCAATTAATCATCAACTTTATATATAAGAACTCATAGTACCTAGAGAAATACTTCCATATTATAGAAGTATTACGTTATCTAAATTATGTCCAATAAAATTAAAAACTAGAAAGGGGTCTCTCCATTTTTCTTATTATCCACTTCTCTCTACTTCTTTATTTATACCGTTAAATCATCTATGATGATCGAAATTAAAAGCAATCTTTTAAAGTATTTTTTCTAAGAATCGGATGTTAAAAATCGGGCCAAAATTTCAAAAATGACATCATATACTTTTTAACCTTTGTTTTTTAAAATGGATGTTAATTGACGACATTAAAACTATATTATGTAGTAATGCTAATTAAGCCTCCTATATTTACTCTTACATTTAGAACTAAAAAAACTAATAAATAATTGTAGAGCTTAAATTATATTGATTCCATTAAAAAATCCAAAATTATTTTTTAATTACATTTTTTTAAAAACTATACTTGGATTAGTTTTTAGAGAATATTTTTTATGATTTACGAGATAAGTATATAAAAGAAGTTTTGTCTCCATTTACAAAAAAAAAAATTCTAAAACCACCATTTTATGATTTCTCAAACATTCACTGAGACATATATAATACATATATAATACAACGCCTATCAAATCAAATTGATTAGATATTAAATCTTTATAAAACATCTTAGGACTATATCATTCAAGTGTCCTACTTAAATTTTGTTTTCGGCTTTTCGCACATCCAAATTAAAGAGGTAGTGTTAAAATCAGTGTATTAAAAATCGGATCAGACTGGCCGATTTAGACCGGAAACCGATGAACCGGATACTGGTCCGATCTAGTTGGGATCAAAAAACCGGGTCTAACTGACCCGTGGTGACTCATGGTGAACTAGTTTGCCCCTCTTTTTTTTTTAAAACTTTTTTATATTTCAAACGACGTCATTTTGTTTTTTTAAAAAATTATTTCTCTGAAATTTTTTGATTTGCAATGAGTTTTAAAAGTATTATGGAATATTTTTGCTGTTTTATATTGGTTGGAGAAAAATCCTTATATACTTAATGATACTTTTGTGGGTATTAGGTTCAGGAGGTTATATTTGACTATTGATTGGAAAAAAAACTCTTATGCAGCTTTTTGAATGGTATACATGAACATTTAAATTATATATTTTTTTAATTGACCCCAGTCTAACCACTAACCCTTAATCCAATGTCTTGACCGGTTCAATGTCCGATCCAGTTTTCAATACATTGGTTAAAAGTAAGGAAAAAGATAAGAAATATCATTTGAATTTTCTAATTTTAAATCAGTGATTTCTTACTAAAATGAGTTATCAATTACTATACTTTTATAATTAATACCTATACTCTCATAGATAATAGAATTTCAAGTGATATTTTATTGTTTTTTTTCCTTAAAACTACTATCACAGCTAACACATCCAAGAAAAACACTCCCAGAACAAAGAACCGGAGATATATCAAGTTGATTATGAAATCGGGAATCAGCCGGGAATACATATATACATACATATATATACACAAGAAGAGGTTGATGTTGGGGGGGGGGGGGAACCAAGAGGTTGATGCCTTGATGGTTATCGGTCCTTTGATGAAGCGCGCCTATCATTTCTGGATTTATTAATTGAAATAATAATTTTGTTAAAGGAGGGAATAAAGAAAGAAATCATAAATCACACTCACCAGTGTGAGATTTCAAACAATGATATGATTTCCTTTTTAGTTAAAAAAAAAAAATCTGATTTGTTTGTGTGGAATATAGTCAATTTTTTTTTCCTTATACATAAATAATTTTAGAACTTAGAGATTAATTTTGCCTTAGTAATTTGATCGAGTTAAATTACCAAAAAAAAAAATTCTTCCTCATGATTTAAAATAAGTGTCATTTTCATTAGCCATAAACTAATAACTTGATTGTCCATGTAAAAACGTAGCTGATAAACGCTAAGGGCAAATAAACTCCACCTAGGATCCTCCAAAGTCTCCTTTGCAGAGTCTAATGTATAAATGCCGGAGACCATTTGATCTAGTGGCACTAGATGTGCCCTTGGTCGCACATGTTCAAATTCAATCCCAAACTCTTCCTTAGGCTCTATGCCTACCATGCAAATTCCCAAAATAAAAAGGTCTAATGTATACAGAAATCTACCATTTCTCTTTTCATCCATCCATCCATTCATTCCTTGAAATTCATAGAAAATAAAATTCTCTTGTAGCGATTAAGAATTCTGAGACGTCAAATTGTGAATCCACAACATATTATTTTGTGACAAAAGATTGAGAACCTGATGCATAATCAATTGTTGTGCTCTTTCCTTCCCAAGACTGCCACTTTCTGAGTGCCTGAGGCAAACTCATATCCAAGTCAAGCCCATACTTGACATCCTCACCACTCTCCTGCGGCTTCCATGCCTGAACCAGAGGCGATAGTACATTCACCACATGCCCCATGTCAGGTCGTTGATGAGGCTCGTTTGCACAGCAATGCCCGGCCAACCCCGAAACAGTCCTAATGCTCGACATGGTTTCTTCGTCATCAGCATCAATGCTTGCATCAATGACCTTTCGTAGTGACTCATCATTGTTCTGCATCCTTCGTCGGAACCATGTTACTAGGTGGAAGTCTTCCTCCGGTAAGCTGTCGTCAAGCACCCTTCTCCCCGTTATCAACTCCATCAGAATTACTCCAAAACTATACACATCAACCTTTGTTGTGACTCGCCCAGTTGCTGCATGCATAAATCATATCATTTTTAGTGCCTTGTCTATCATTGTGCTTTATGTATAACATCACAACTTATTTTACTATGTGGCTTGCGTAATCTATGTTTATGTATAAGGTGTATATAGAGCTGAAGACATGACAAGGTGCAATCAATATATGCAAACACAAAAAAATCCATTCACTGGTGTTTTTTCAGGGCTTCTTTGGAGTTGGGTGAGGATCAATTAGTGTTATGCGAATTATGTTTAGATGGACTTTCATAAAACAAAGTCAATTTTACATAAACTTGTTTGGATGATATAGAAAAAAAGTCAATTTCCAAAGACTCAAATTTGAAGAAAAACCAAAAGTTAAAAAAAGTCATTTCATCTATAAAATAACTTATAGGCAAAAAAATCAGTGAACCACAAAATCATGTCAGACATAATGTTTTCATCCAGGTTTTTTTTTGGTCCAAACTAATTTATGAGGCTTCCTAAAGCTATCCCAAAACAAACTCTTAATTTGTTTATTATAATCAAGCTCTCCCCTTGTGTGGAAATTTTCATGAGAACAAATCAGGTAACACATTTGTTAAGTAAAAGGTAACACATTTAAAAGAATCTAAAAGCCAACTCACCTGCATACTCAGGTGCAAGATATCCGAAAGTTCCAGCAAGCCTAGTTTCAACTGAATTTCTTCCTTCAGGAGCAAGTCGGACTAATCCAAAGTCTGATACTTTAGCTCGCATATCATCTCCGAGAAGAATATTGGATGGCTTAAGATCTCGATGAATAAAACTTTGTTGAGCCAAGGTGTGAAGATACTCAACACCTCTAGCTACATCCAAGGCAATGGTTAGTCTTCTTGTCCAATCCAAAGGTTTCAATCCATTCTCTTTCCAGCTAAACAAATGCTTACTAAGTGCTCCTTGTGGCATGTATTCATACACAAGAATCTTCTCGTTTCCATCCAGGCAATATCCCAGAAGTGCCACCAAATGTTTGTGTCGAGCTTGAGTAAGCACCGCAATTTCAGCTTGGAATTCACTCAATCCCTTCTCCATCAACAATCCTGATTCCATTCTTTTCACTGCGATCTTTGTTCCATTTTGCATTTCACCTTTGTACACAGTGCCAAAACCACCTTTTCCTAGTATGTTATCACTATTGAAATTGTTAGTGACTTCTCTCAGAACTTGAATTGGAATTACCATTCCTTGGACATCAGCTTGACCAGTTGCACTAGAACCTGAAACATTGATCTTCATACCCTTTCCAGATCCACCATCATGAGGATGTTTTAGCTTGGTTATTAGCCCTCCAAGCTTGCCCGAATAATTACGTTTTTTAACAAATCTAAGGAACACAATAGTTGCTATAGCAAGTAAAATCACTAAGCCAACCACAATGCTAGCAATGATTGCAATGAGATTGTTATTCCCATGGCCACCATTGCCTCCATCAGAATCTGAGCCACTAGGTGATTTAAGAGGTTTTCCAAGATCAGGATTCCCTTCTGTTTTAAGTTCAACACCTGTTTGACGAAAAGTTGGCACATAACCTCCCAAATTGTTATTTGAAACATCCAGCTTTTTTAGATTGGGCATTGTAGTGAGCTCATTTGGTATAGGACCCGTGAGTGAATTATTAGCAAGAAGTAATTCCTTTACAGAAGTAAGTGAGGCAAAATTAGGAGAAATAGTGCCTGACAAGCCCATGTTCTGAAAATTGATAATTGAAATGTTACCCCCAGAACACACTATTCCTGTCCAACTACCATTACAGGGATCATTGCCCTTCCAATTATCAGCCAATTTCACAGGACATCCTAAGGTTTCAATAACAGAGAGTAAAGCATTCACAAGAGGACTACATGGCTGGTTTGGGATGTTTGTGCAAAACCGATTAATCCCAGACATATCAACAATTACACCTGATTTAAATGTTGGAATGGGCCCTTGAAGGAAATTGTTGGTCAAATTCACAACCTGTAAACTTGGAAGAGCCATAAGAGATGATGGCACAGCACAAGCCAATTGGTTGTCCCTTACACTCACATCGGTCAGCTGATCATGGTTTGACAAGTCTGGTATTGGACCTGTAAATGAATTAACATGTAGCCAAACTTGTTTTAAGGATGTCATGTTCTGCAGCACCTTAAGTGTGCCATTAAGTTTATTGTTACCATTTTGACTGTTCAGCCAAAGTTCCTCAATTGTACTTTTCGCAAAGCTGGCAGGCAACCCACCTTCAAGACCATTAGAATTTAGGAGTAAAGAAACTAAACCTGGCATAGAGCCTAAAAAATCTGGGATTGTTCCAACCAAACTCGTATTTGTTGCCACAAATGTCTGGAGCGCCACGCAATCCCCGAGACTATCTGGGATAGACCATGGTGAAAATGGGTTATTTCCAATTCTTACTTCCTGTAACATTGTCATCCCTTTAAAGAAATCATTTGGGATGGAGCTAAACTTGTTATCTCGAATCACAAGTCTTTGCAGTGTCTTGGATAGGTAAGGAAATGGACCCGTCAAACCGTTCTGTGGACAATCAAATTTTTGCAACTCTGAGAGATTCTCGAGTTCTTTGGGAAGCATGCCTTGCAAATTCAAGTTCCCAATCTGGATGGAAATGACACGTTTCCCAGAGTTGCAATCCACACGCTGCCATTTGCATACGTCCGTGTCCGTCCATCCGAGACTAGGTGGGGCATTGATCGCCTTCTTAAGAATGTTCATCACCGCTGCATCATTCTGAGACAAAGCCGGAATCGCCACAGACAACAACAAAATAAGACGATAGATTACAAAAGAAACCCCAAAACCGATTTGGGGTTTCTCCATGTCATTTCCCGCGTAAACCAACCTAGAAAGAGAAGGAAAATGGAAGCAGAGAGAACTAATGGTAGGGGTTTAAGGACGCCATTAATAACCACATCACTGCAAGAGAAATAAAAAGCGCTTGTTTCGTGGAAAACGAATAGGGTTCGATTTTTTTTTTTGGTTGGAGGAAGGATCGAAATGTGGGAGACAGATAGGAATGAAACGTTGTTCGGGGAAAAGGAGAAAATGGTGGAGGCCAAGAAGAGATCCATGTATGTGTAATAACTGATTTGATTCAATGGTGGTTGAGGCATTTTGCTATGAGGTTACGAGGGAAACTCCGCGTAAGTTGAGCAATGCTAAGTGTTTTCTGTCCAGAGCGGATCGCGCCATTGTAGGGGATGATGATGCAGTCAGAGTCAAGTGTAAGAAGTTGAAGAAGGGGTCGCTTGACGTGTGTCTCCTTTTATTGCGATTTTGGTGTGAAAAACAAAAATTCGTTTAATAAGAAATATGTTTATATACCTATAAAAAAAATTTAAGTTATTATTAATAGGACAAAATTTAGATCTATTTGCTTGAGTTGATTGGATTTAATTCTCCAATTAATCGACTTATGTGCTTTTTGTTATTAATGATGGATTAACAAGATTTTAAAATTTTATGATTTTATCTACGTAGATTTTCATAGATACACGCATTGTTGTCAAACTCGCGAGTTGACTCTCCGAGTTTACTGTTTTTATGTTTCTAAATTATAAAATCGAGTTGAGTCATTAGTAAACTCATGACCTTTGTAAACTCAGTTAAATTCACGAGCTTATACACCGAGTTTACCTTTTTTACATTTCTAGCTTATAAAATTGTGTTAACGTGCCCTTAAACTCGTGTTAACTTTTTCAATTTAATTATACTCAACGGCTTTATATATGAATTTTATACAAATTTCTTTGTTAAATACGATAAATTATGAATGTTGATAGATTTAATATCAATTATTTGAATTTAAAATATATTTAAATCAAATTATTGTCAACTTTTTATATTTTAATTATTTAAATATATACTAATAATATCTATTTAATGGTAAAAGTAAACTCTTATAAGTTTACGATTCGAGTTCATGATACGAATTTATATCACTATCACAAGTTTGCTTAAACTCATAAATTTGACAATCTTGGATACACGTATATCAATTTCACTTGAACTGTTTTTATTGAAATTATTATTTTCCTTATGTGGTCTATAAATACATGGGGGCTTTGAGGATTACTATTTTTTTTTTCCTCGCATGCCAATTAGCTGAATTTCATTCTCAAAACTCAAAAGGTTTTTTTATGAAATCAAAGGGGAGTTTGTTCTGTTATAAATTATAATCCCTTTTTTAATGAACTTAGGTAAAATGGGTTTCAAAAGTTACATTGGATCTCCAAACTCATTGTTCATTAGCAAATCACTATCTCACCTTTATCATTCTTATACCACTCTATTTCTATTTATTAGGTAGAGTGAAATATTTTTTATCCTATTTATAAGTCATATTATTAAAAGTTACATAATTTATTATAAATCACATCATTAGATTGTATATTAAATAGAGGTAAAGTTATAAAATTATTAAATCTTAAATAAAAAGTTAAGGAGATGTAAGTTTTTTTTTTTATTCAGACAAAACATGTTACAAACAAGTGGCATATAAATAGGATTAGACTAGTGATTCCACTTTTATCACATTCTTCGTCATTTTGGTCCCTATAAAGCTCATTCTTATTATGAAGCAAGACCCTTTTTCCTCTCTTATTGCCATTAGATTTGAATTCTCCACATAAATTATGAAGTCTTTTTAAGATAAAACAACAAAATCAATTTGATACACTCCTTGATATGGGGTCTAACTTGGGGGGTTAATGTTGGCATTTTGTAAAAACTATTTCGCATATTTATCATCCCCTCAAACTAGTCATATTATCGTTTTCTTAACAACACACATATCTATCTTTATGTATCTTTCTATTATGGACAACTTTTCTCGCAAACTAGTACATACTTTTGCTTCTTTTGTCTTCTCTTTTCTTCAAAGGCGTTTCATCTACACAATTCACCAAATACAAATTAATTGAGATCCTATGGTAAAGAACTTTACCGGTATATCTTATTACTTGAGTTATGTTTGCAAAAAAGTTGTCAAACTCACGAGTTTACTGTTAAACTCGTAACAACAATGTGAACTTGAATCATAAACTCGTAAGAGTTTGTATTTATCAATAAATATCTATTAATAGTGTATAATTAAATAATTAAAATATAAAATGATAACTATTTGATTTAAATATTTTTTAAATCAACATGACTGATATTAAATCCATCAATATTCATAATTTATCGTACACATCAAAAAAATTTCTATAAAATTTATATATAAAGTCATCAAGCATGATAAAAATGAAAAAAATTAGTATGTGTTAAAGAGCGAGTTAATATGATTGTATAAATTAGAAACATAAAGCAATAAACTCGAAAAGTCAACTCGCAAGTTCGATAACAATGATTGCAAACAGTTAGATGAAGTTTCTTGTTCTATCATTCTACTGGGGAGAAGATTAGTACTATTTGGACCAAGAAAATTAAGATGAAGAAATCTTCTATCTAGTGTATCAATAGGTTTTATGGGAAATTGATTCAAAATCTCATTTGGGCAAAAAAATTTACATCTTATCTTTGTGAAAGATTTTCACTTGCATAATGAATTATAACTATTCAAGGAATTTGCCACCTTTAGGAGAGGAGAATGTCTTGTGAAAACAAGCTACAATCTCTTATCCACCCTAATGCCATAGCTGAATATTTTATTGCATTGGCTAATTTCTTGATCTTCGTTTATATTTTCAGATAATATTACTTTTTTTCCTTTTTTTTACTATGATGCCCATATTTTTATAAAATGGGAGTTTATTATGTTGTATATTTTTATCGTAACATATAAATTGTTTTTTTATTCAAAAATAATACTCCTTAGTTAGTACTAGTTCTCATATGTCCTGGTCTTGGGCTCAAAAGTTATGATAGCCCTTACATGGATCCAATGTCATATCCACAACTGCATGATCAGTATTTAAGGATATATGGTCTTTTTTTTTTGTACAGATGTCTGGCAAATCTGAACTAATTTAAATGACATAAGCTTCCGGCCCAAAAAGAAGACATAAGCTTTTGACCAAAAAAACTGGACCCTGGAACGTTACAAAAACCCGATCCATCCTTCCCATTCATCACCATTCATTTGCTGCTCCTAAACCCTAGTCTCTGCGGGCGCCTGACTGGCTACACGTTTGAACGGACTCGGTGAGTAGGCTCTGAATCATACTCTTTTTGAGCTTCCATGATCGATTCACGGTCCTCTCCTTGCTTAATTCTACAGTCTAGATGTGGCATTTATGTGTTTACTTCAATTAATTGCATTACATTGTGACATTGTTGATTTGATTTCGCGCTCGGTCATCATGAGATAGGAGGGATTTCACTTCTGAAGGAAAGGGAATGATTTTGGTGAACAATCCCCCCCCCTTTTACTTAGCTTGGATGAGTAAATCTCCATTGATAACATTGGTTTTGTTTGTGTTTTGTGTTCATTTTATGGGTTCTATGTATTATTTTGCTCCGCCTTCTGCTTTGGGAAACTTAGATTAGATAGGTTTAAGTTGTGAAGGGTGGTGGACTATTGTAACCATTATTTTCTTTTTCTTTTTCGTTCTAAAACAAATCATTGATTAGCTCCTCGTTAAGATCATTGAAATTTTATGAGTAAAGCTTGTACGAGTCTGCTATTGTCTACTTTTTTTTTCTTTATGGTTAAATGTTTCGGCTCAATCTTCCACATATTATTTCATTGTAATCGAACTTTGTCTATTCATTTTCTTTTATAGATGGGTGAGGAGGTTAAGGCTATCGTTCCAGAGTCTGTCTTGAAGAAGCAGAAGAGGGAAGAGGAATGGGCAGTGGCCAAAACACAGGAGCTTGAAGCTGCTAAGAAGAAGAGAGCAGAGAGCCGGAAGCTGATTTACAACAGAGCTAAGCTGTACGACAAGGAGTATGAGGAACAAGTAAATATCATTAGCTCTTTATTATTGGTTGATGATCCTAATTTATGGTGGCGCCTGAGTTTTGCTCTTTTATTTTAAATCTGGTTGTTTAGGAGAAGGAGTTAATTAGGTTGAAACGTGAGGCAAAGCTTAAAGGTGGATTTTATGTTGATCCAGAAGCTAAACTTCTATTTATCATTCGCATCCGTGGGTATGTGTTTCATTTACTTATAATGGTTCTCAATTCATATGTATTCTTCTCACACACTGAAACTACAATTTTTCAGTATCAATGCCATGCATCCAAAGACCAGGAAGATCTTGCAGCTCTTGCGTTTGAGACAGGTACCATGACAAGCTTAGAATGAGAAATTGATTTTTCCGTTATTCAATTTTATGTTTTCATGTCACCACAAATTTTAGTGTAAGCTTAGTTAGATACTTGTGATGTAAAGTGGTTGGCTATCTGTCTCTGTGATTGATCAATAGGGCATGTTTTGGTTGTGTGGTGCTGCATTTAGTTAAACATCCAGATTTCAAAATTCATGCCTCTGAAGTCTGAGGGAATCCTTTATTAAGCTATGGAAGGCAATAGTAGAATCTTGAAATCTTGTATTCTGTTGGTACCAAGATTGTAATGTCATATCCAGGGCTTTTTCTTACACAGTTTTAGAGATAGTGTATATAAATCTGTGTACTCTTCTATACTTAGTCAATGCAGTCATCCTTATTCATTCAACTTCTGGAACAGATCTTCAATGGTGTATTCCTTAAAGTTAACAAAGCTACAATGAACATGCTGCACAGAGTCGAGCCTTATGTGACTTATGGGTATGGAAATTTCCTGTGATTTATGTTTGCTTATGCTGTTTATATTCTCTAATGGTAAAACCTGTCTTGTTTCAGATACCCAAATCTTAAGAGTGTTAGAGAACTTATTTACAAGAGGGGTTACGGTAAGCTCGACAAGCAGAGAATTGCTTTAACTGACAACTCCATCATTGAGCAGGTTTGTTAGTTTTCTTTGCTGTGAAAGAGCATGTAATTTGAAATTGATGATTGCATGCTGCTAACTTGCTATGATGATCACTCCTTTAGGCACTGGGCAAGCAAGGAATCAACTGCGCTGAAGATCTTGTCCATGAGATCATAACAGTTGGGCCCCACTTTAAGGAGGCTAACAACTTCCTTTGGCCATTTAAGCTCAAGGCTCCTTTGGGTGGATTGAAGAAGAAGAGAAACCACTATGTTGAAGGAGGGGATGCTGGAAACAGAGAGAATTACATTAATGAGCTTATCAGGAGAATGAACTAGATTGTCGCAGTGTTTGGTTATGACTTCAGAACAACTTCAAACACCAATTTTCTTCTCTCAAGTTTTCAAAATGATAAATGATATTCCTAGGTTCAATTTGATATTTGTTGTTCATTTCCATGTGAGAAACTGAGAATTATGAAGTGCCTTACAAAATATTGTTGTAGGGAACGTTTTATTATGTCAAGTTTTGTGTTTTATTATCTGGGTATTTTCATGGAGATATTTGATATTTTATTAAAAGTACAAGCATACGAAGCGTTTGCAAGTAAATGTTCCTGCCTTGCGCTGTGTAAGGATCGCTTCAAAGGAAGTTAGACCGTAACAGTGAAAATCTTGAGATTGGTATCTACATTGTGTTCTGCAAATTCTCTCTTCTGATTGTTAATAGCAGCAAGTCTATTTGTAATTCTCCTTCCAGGTTTTAATACAAGGCTCAACAAACTTGGGAAATGAGATAAATTATAGTTATAACAAATGTGATATGGTTATTCTAAATTATAATTAGTTCTCTTTTCAGGTTTTAATATAAGTTGAATTGTAACTCTCATTCACGGGTATTTTTTGCAGTAATAGTAAATTTCTTAATTCTTTCAGTCTTATTAAAATTATTTAAATTTAAATCAGAAGTATATTGGGAAAATCACTCCCAGTCCCAAGCAAGCAAGCAATATATTATCAGAAATGTCCCTATTTACAACTCTTCTGCGGAATCTGTTGAGTATGTTTTACAACTTCTAGGGACCTTTCTGATAATTTGTTGCTTGTTTGGGACCTAAGAATGATTTTCCCAAGTATATTCCATAATTTTTTAAGAAATATTTAGTACATAAAAATTAGTTTATGTATACTGAAATTGAAAACAAATCATGTAAAGAGTTGTACAATTTAATTTGATACAATGCGATATAAAAAAATTAACTTATTATAAAACTATATTTATCTTTAATATTAATAAATATAATAGCAGTGTTTTTTTTTTTTTGTTGCTAAATCTTATTAAAAATAATCATGCTTCAGGCATTGTGAGGTACTAAATGTTGATTTGAATCTTATTTCATCATGCCATGAGACACTAACCTATTTCGCTAGATCCAACCTTATTAGCTAAAATATAAAATTTATTGCAAGTCAGACTCCTTACCAATGCCATGCACAAAAAACATTTCTAGTTAAGCACCATAAATAGTCAATCAACTTGGCAACTAGATGTAAGTATATCATGCATTAAGAATATATAAAACGAATATATAAAACGAGTCACATTGATATCGGACAAGGCCCGTTTTAAATTCCAAAATAATTTTTACATTCAAGATGTAGTACCAGTGATGAGACAGTATGGTATCATCATACTCATACCTACTATATACATTCTGTTATAGCAGCTTTCACAGATTGTCAAACAAAAGGTCGTGATACCTAAATTATGTTACATCCTACATAGCAGCATCAGCGCAAACTAGTTTTTCCACCCTAAACAAACAAAAGGTAAAAGCTTTTTTTAAAAAACATAATTTCACTCCTCACGCAATTTTGGTGCCGAATATTCGATATTTTCTACTGCCCCAGACATCATGTTCAGATTTGTAGTAAGACTTGATGCAGAATTGAACCCAAGGCGGGTTTCTTAAAGCACAATCTGTTACTGTACTAGTGCTGCCGTCAGAATCAGATGGCTCCACTCCCAGTAGCATGTTCATCTTCTGCGTCAAAATGCTGTTGCCAGGATAACCATCAAATAGTTTTTCCTGTCATAAATTAAATGACAAATGATCAGGCTCTTAGAATATGAATTGACCGGTGTGTTCTTATTAGCTTTTGGAGAATAGCTTCTGGAGGAAAAATGGAGAATAGCTTCTGGAGGAAAAATGGAGAATAGCTTCTAGAGAGAATAGATTATGAGAAAAAAGTGATTTTGAGGTAATGAGAGTGTTTAGATGTTATAATCAGAATAGCTTTTTTCATGGTCAAATTACTAAAAAGAACATTAACTTTTGTGATAATTACATATAAAGATAAGATTATATTTTATATATTATTTAAGGGTTAAGATCCAAATTGAACAAAACCGTTAAATTTCACCTAACGAAATTAAATTATAAGAAAAGAAAACCCCTGACGGGATTAAAAATGATACATCTTAACTCATTATTTAACATTAAATTTCATAATTAATACCAAAAATGAAATAAATTTGTCTATATGTAATGCTAATTAACTTAATTAATTTTTCTAATATAATCAAATTAGATAAATAGGTTTTATATTAAGAATAGGATGGGGCATTAAAATTTTAAAACTAAAAAAACAACGTTGATAGAGTAACCAGAAAACACCGAAATTCAAAAAAAAAAAAGAAAAGAAGAGAGAGTGAGTGGAGTGGGGCCCACACAAGAAAAAAGAGAAAAGGACAGGGGCAGGTGCTAAGAGTGGGGCCCAACTGTCAGAATATTCTCACCAAAGCAATTGAAAATAGCTTCTTGTGATAATAGCTTTTTTCCCCCAAAACCATGGTTTGGGCTAAAAACAGGATTCTCAGATTTTTTGTGGTGTTCGGCTGCTCACATGACAATCAAGGTTTGGGTTAAAAAGCATTTTTTTTGAGGTCACCCAAACACACACCAAGTAAAAAGACCAGACTTGGTCTTTTGGGAAAATTCCATTCCAAATTCTCTGGCAAAGAACAAAGTCTTCTCCAAGTGCAGCAAAGACTAGAAAGTAAAAGATTATCTGAATGCAAGTAAAATTTTTAAAAGGGTTTATATTATTATTTGTTAGTTTGATCGAATTTTGATTTTGGTCCTTATACCTCCATAAAATTTTGGCTTGAGGTTAACAATTGGTGTTTATACTTTTAACGAGTTTTAATTTTGTTCCTTGTACTTGAACTCATACTAAATCCTTATGAAACTTAGGGGTGTTCAAAGTGTCCCGGTCCCAGACAGTTTGATCCCGAGAATTTCCCGTCCCGGCCGGGACCGAGATCGGGAAAACCGGGACCGGGCACACATATTATGATCCCGGTCCCGGTTTTTTTTTTCCTTAAAAACTAAGCTATTCTTATATTTTTTTATCCCATAAATTAAATTATCATTTGATAAAATATGTATCACATATTTAGTTGGAGTTAAACTATATATATCGTGATATTAATCCTAATTATATAATGTATAAAGATAATAACGAAAATGACGAAGGTGGTCATAATAATAATAATAAAATGTTATTCTTCAATTCTAGATCAATTTGTGTGATTATTATGGCCTTATTAAGTGTTAAACAATCACTTTAAATATTATATTATAGAAAATTTAACTAATATAATAATATATTTTAAATTTAATTTTTTTTTTAAAAAACCGGGATTTTCCGATTTGGTCCCGGTCCCATTCCGAGATTACTGAGACCAGGACCGGTACAGGGATGCAATTTGCATCCTGGCCAAAAACCGGGACTGAGACCGGGAGTGGGGATCCCGGTCCCGGATTTGAACACCCCTAAATTGAAACTACAGAGATCAAAACCAAAATTCGATCAAACTATAAGGACCAATAATGATATTAACCCTTCTTTAAAAAAAATTAACCAGGAAATTAAGGGAGTTGCCAAGAATCTTCAATAATGAAAAAGGTACATAAAGAAATATTCCTTACCCCATCGTCAGCATACACATACGCATGTATTCTAGCTGTAGGATCCTCTAGTGTCAGCCGCATCCTATAAATCCCATCCTGAGAGCGGAAATTTTCAGCTAGCCATGGCAATGCCGCTACTACTCGAACAAGACACTTGTACTTGGCTGTCACCTACTCATGCATAGAGAGGGTCGGGTCAGGGGAGCCGGGTTTTAACATCAATAAATGCAAATGTCTAAGATGAGCATTATTATTCTTTAACAAGAGCGAGCATTAGCAGGCAGTAGAGATAATTTTATCTGGGGGGAAAGGAAAAGAGAGAGAAAATAAAAGGTATAACTGGGTATTTCACGATAGAGTAAGTTATGGAACCAAAGCCTGCATGCATATAGGGCCGAAGAAAATGCAATATAGTACCTGTGAATGGGTGAGGACATCCATTAAGGTAACAAATGGGGCATCTTCATGATCAACCACTGTAGGGGCAAGCACAACCATAATCTATCTTGTAAGAAAAATACCCATTACTTGATAATCATAATGTTTAGGAAAAATCAGAAACAACGATGAAATGTGCAAGTGAAACCTGTAATACATGAGGTCCAAGGTAAGCTCGCAAAAGGCGCTCTTCCACAATTTAATGACATTCGCCCCCCATACAATCTGACTCAAATAAATACAAAAAGAGAATGCATTAAAACATCAGTCAACTTAGTCTACTATATTCAATCATCTAAAGAGTCAACAGATTTGAAAAGAAAACCACCTTTCCCGCTCTTGTACGAGATTATCGTCCTTTGGTGTGTACCGAAGCTTGGTGGTGGTAGTCAACACACCATGCCATAGTCCTGCACGCACTTGAAGATGCATATTGACAAATTTGACCCACTGGCCACCATCTAAAAATTTTAGGTGTTCCTTCTCAATGCCTTTGTCATATGTTATCCTCAAGATGGACCCAATAGCAGGGAAAGTACACAATAACTCTCTTGGAAGAGGTTCAGATTCTAGATGTAAAGGAAGAGGATTCTCCAATTCATCTTCCAGGCTGAAATTTATAAAAATGCCATGAAATTTCTCCGGCAATAATACGACACAATTAGTGACTAATGTATGCCAAACCAAAATATAAACAGATTGTGTTATTTCATCTAGCCAAATACTTTTACGGAAGAAATGCAAAGGTCTCTACAAGCATAACATGAATTCACCGTCGATAAAATCCCTAGTCCATGAATAAGCAATTGTTTGTTAAGACTCACTCATTTATGCGAAGATAGAAAATCATGTGCAAAATTGATTGGGATAGATATCTAGTATATAAGTTTCCTAATAATGTACAATGAAACTAATTTGGAGCAAACTTGAGGGGCAATATCAGTAAAAGGTTCTAAGACCAAGAAACATTGAGCCTTACAATGTACACGTCCCAGCGCGATAAACCATGGAAGACAAAAGAACCAATTAGGACCCTCATAAGGAACATTTCATTTACTTCATATTTGAGTACAGGGAAAAGTAGATTCAAATCATTGTGTTTGAACTGCATCCAATAAGGAACACAGTGCAACTCAGCAGCACTAAGGTGTGATAGACTTCCATATGATTCATCCAAAATTAACACTGACACGGGGCAAGGGTTAACATAGCAATATAAAACTAAATTTAAATTAACTCACCTTGCACTTATACTGTTTGGCGGCAAATCAGTGCCATCCCAAATGAAGGCCATCCATTCATGATTTGCAGTCTCACAGCAATGAAGGACCTTAATTTGCAAAACAAGAAAGATTAGATTATCAGAATTATATAATGGTAAAATGATAAAGGTGTTCGTCTTGTTTCACCACCACAGAGAGGGGGAAGGGATGTAAGAGAACATTGGCATGTCTTGATAAAGCAAGCTCAAATGTGCATAGCAACCTTAAATATTACAATATACAAAGGTCTCTCATAATCAGATACAAAAATCAGAACAAGAAAGATACCTTGCATGCCAGATCAACAAAGTAGTCTCCTTCCTTGATTTCACTTAGCTTTGGAAATTTACTGAAATCTACACAGCATATGCAAACCTTATTAAATATTCACAAATACGGAATGAGCACCAATATAGCATGTATGGTGATGAAATTAACAACAAAACCAATCAATGGCTTGTCACACATACTGATTTCAGTAGTAGGTAGTTCTTGATTAAGCAAAAGCTAAGCAATCTATAAACAGATCTAAAGGGCTATTTCACAGCTTATCTGATTTCTGAAACAGATATGTGTGTTTATACAGTTTACAGTTATTTGGATTAGAAAATTTATGTTATTCTCATAGTAGTACAGCGCCACAATGTTGCAACACTTGATGCAATATGCTGTGTACCTTGAGCAGTATGAGCATGCATATCAAGTACAGTTTGGAGTAAACTACTTAAAAATGAATCAGCTGCTTTCAAGACATAATGAATATTGCCATCATAGACTACCTTCAATAAGCTTAAAACTAATCAGCCACTTTCTGAGCATGTCTACGAGTGTTATGTCCGTAACTCTTGGTTGAAATTTCGAAGAAACTTGGCAAGGGACAAAATGATCATCGTCTTTCCCATTGTATAATGCAAAAGAGGAGAACTTTTTATTGAAGACGGCATTTATTTCTTCACCATATTTTCTTATCTACAAAATTATAAAGCATATATTAAAAATTTAAAGAATAAAGAAAAAAGAAGAGCCTCTTAGAGTCATAGTTTATCACACTTGACAGAGTTTACAATATAACGATGCACTCAATCAAAATTAGAGTTTGTCTTCAACATATTTATTTTCTATAAGACAAACTGATGCACTGTAAGTGAAATCAAATTCAGAAACATAAGCTATTTAAAGCTGGGCTATTACAAAAATTAAATTGATAGAATTTTCAAAGCCCCTTCACGTGCAGGGTGAAATGTAAAATATTTTAAAACAGATATGCATATTTTTTCTATAATATTAAAAGAAAATCAATAATATTATGCATATTTTATCTAATTAGACAACTGTTGAAGCAGTTCTGACTTCTGAGTTCTGATACTCTCACTCTAGTCCTAAAAGGAAAGTGAAGATGAAGTCCATGTTGTGAAAGAACTTAACATGGGAGACTGAATGTAAAGATAAGATAATAAACCATTTGTAATCAAACAAGACTGAAATTTGAAATTAAAAGATTGAAGTAAGAAGGTGAGTATTATTCAAAGAAAAAAGTTAACAGCATCCAGTAATATAAAGTTAAATGTAACTAATAAAATTGAGCATATAATAGCCATCTATAGCCCTCCTTCCATCAATATAAGCTGGAGATCCATGACCTATAGGAAGGTCATATGCTGAATTATTTTTACTTAATGTAATGATGAAAAGAAATATTTTTAACACGGCATATCAACAAATTAAGTAGAATATATTCAAAACTAACCTAAAACATCATATACAATATTCTTAAAGAAGTTTCACTACCATATACATGCAAAAGTCCCCAAATATGTCTTTGGGATATTGAGCTTATTCACCAAAAGGTTCTCACAATTTCACCTATTGAACTGACAATAATTTAATATCTAGTCTGTCAAATTTTGATTATTAAATTTATTCAAGGTGTTTGACCATGATGGCTAGTTGCTTTCTTTCTTTCACTCTCATTATTCTTCCCCCTTTTGTGTTTCCTTTCAGGGAAACTGAAGCGCTCCTCGACTTCATTAAAGCGAAAACCCTCCCGGTCAAAAGGGATAAGCATGAGTTGTATCATAAAACTGGAAAATCTAAGACCCTTACCCTGAGAATTTAGGGGGAAAATAAATTTTCCTTCACTTAACAGATTAGGCAGAAGCATAACATTTATCATAAAGTCAAACTCAAAGCATATGATATGGCAGACGTTGCTGATTTCGTTATTTACAGGCATTAAAATTAGAGAAAGAACAACGGAGAAAACCAGCATATCGCCAGACTTTACTTAAATTAGGTACCATGTGACAAATACTACAGTTCACAGAAACGGAGCAAAAATGTATTCCATGACCAGCACTAGTCCAGAAAAACAAAGCAAGCATATTTCTATAGAATGAATCATCAAATCTTGGACTAAGAAGACACTTACCACAACATTGCATAACAGAACTACATCTCCACATGCAACAACATGAGGAAGTATATCTGATGTTTCAGCAAAAATATTCACTGATATTCCTGGTTTCCCATAAGATTCATCAATTATTCTTAGGGCACGACAGTAATCTGCAGAAATTATTCAAGTAAGCCAACCAGCAAGAGAAGAAATAACCCGGGACTTCCAGTTTTCCAACTCAACCAAAATTACAAACAAAATCCTAGCCTTTTTGAAGTAACATTCAGTAAAACTAAGGTAAGCTTGGAAAGGCACAAATATGCAAACAGGACAAAGAAGAAAATAGTAAGGTGTAACGAGTTCACGGAGAACCAAAAGCAACCAAACACTACACAATAAAATAGAGGACTTTTATACACATTGGCATCAGCCAGAACAGAATCATGAAACTTGCTGAGAACTTGCACCTTTTAAAAAAATCGTCAATAAGTGGCAGCGGTAAGTCCGGCCTTTGATTAATCATTGCCAGTTAATATAACAAACCAAACTTCACTCTCCAAGTGCTTTACAAATCCTAAAGACATGATTTCTTTTGGAAAAAAAAGTGAAATTTAAAAAACCCTTGCTCCGTTTTAAGCAAAAATTTAAATTCTTCAAACAGAAAGAATACCAGTGCCCCTAGTATGCCATGGGAAGCCAAGATCAAGTATAACGCCTGCTATGTTCACTCTTTGAAGATTGATAGATTTCATGGCATCTCGTATGGGAAGAAATCTGGAGCGGTCCGGCGTTCCCATTTCTCTCTGTATTAATTCGTTGCTTCAACCGCCCGGGAAGAACACAGCCCAGTCGCCTCGTTGAATAAATACTATATCTGAACGAAGGGGTAAAAAAAGAATCAAAGCACTCCGTTTGTGTTGATATATTTTTTCTTTTGAATTATTTCACTACTTATCTGACAAGCCACGATCGTACCTTTTGGCTTCAGTTTTCAATTATCTCTGTGCTCGAGGCTCGTCTCATCACATCACATCACATCGCGGCTCGCTCGGATTTCCAGGCTTCAAGTTTTTCAACTTGGGGTTCTTCAAATAAATGATGGTTTGCGGACTTGGCAGCCCCATTTGTTGCTCAGTAATGAAGTATCCATCACTCAGTGTCTTATAAGCAACAGGAAGAAGCAGATGAGGGAAACTTTCTGCCATGCGTTAATTGAATGGGTAGTAGAAATGATGGCCTTCAAAATAAAGCTGGTCTCCAATTTCATATTCTCCAACAGCTTCAAGCAATTTCATGAAGTATGAACTCATTCTTTCCACTCTATTGTTCTTCTCTCTTGCTAGCCCACATCTTCTTTACCCAATCACCTATCTGCACCACACTTCAATTTCAATCCATCACTCTTCACGTTAAAAAATGCGGTGGCCTGTTTGGATAAACAAAAAAAAGCACTCTTGTGTAAAACCATGATTTGATGGAAAATTATTCAAACACATGAAAAATTTTAGAAGTATTTTTGGATCCAAAACTATGATTCTGAGCTCAAAACTGTGGTTTTAAAAAAAGTTAATTTTTTCTCCATTTTCTCTTTCCTACTTCCCTTCTATCAACTCTTTCCTCCGCCTTCTCTTTTGGTCATGTTATGATGGAATTAGGGGTGATGGAAATGAAATTGAGGATTAATTCCATCATGATGCTTGTTTGGTATGATGGAATTCCATGTGGAAGCCAAATAGACTCAATTCCACACAATCAATTCCATCAAAATACCTAAGATTTACAATTCCATGTGATCATTTCCATCTATTACCCTCCACTACCTTCAAAAAAAATAAAAAATAAAAAATTGAAGGACATTTTAGTATTTTTATATAAAAATTAGATCTCATTTTCATAACATATCAAACATATTTTTAGTCCCCATTTTCATTTCCATTTCTATATCCATATCCATTTTCATCAAAATCAATTTCAACATACCAAACGAACCCTTTCTTCTTCTGACATTTTATCGGTACTTTTATCTTTTGCTATTTTGTCTTTCCTCTCATCCTAAATATATATATATAATTTACTAACTTCTGTGCTACTGCTAATATGAAGATGAAGGACAACGCTCGGAGCTTTAAGGCCTGTTTGGATGGAGGGGAAGGGATAAGAAATGAAAATTAAACCCCTCCTCTTATTTAATATATAAGTGGGGTTTTAAAAAAAATAGGGGATCAAATTCTTTTTTATCCCCTCAAATTGATTTACTCTAAATTAAAGTATTTGGAGGGAACCAAAAATTTAGAACTAATATACCCCTCATAATCTTTTCATATTTTCAATCATACCTGAGTAAAAAATTAAAACATCACATTGTTCTCCAATAACCAGCGTGCGTTTCCCGTAGATCCTCTCTTCCTCCTCGCGTCTCAGCTCAACGCAGCCGTCGCGGTCTCTGCCTCCTCGCGTCTCAGCTCAGCCGTCGCGGTCTCTCTTCCTCCATCTTCCTCCTCGCGTCACAGCTCAGGCGTCGTCTTCCTCGGCTCTCTCGCTCGACTGTCAGGTTTTTTTTTTTCCTTCCTGATTTTGATTATGTCTCTAGTTTCTCTGTGGTGCTGTCAGTTTCGTCGGTTGGGTGGGTGTGTTCTGAATCTAATTTGCGCATCAATTTCTTCATTGGTTTCTCCTTTATTTTCTCGGCACAAGATAAATGCCGCCTGTGTTTCTGAAATGCCGTCGTCTAGCTCGGCTGTGTGGGTGTGTTCTGAATCTAATTTGCACTGTATTGTTGCGTTTTTTCTGGGTTATTTATGTATTGTATAGTTTATTTCCGGTAAAGGGTTCATTTTTCTGGACTGTATTGTTGCTTTATTAATCTCATTTCCATTCTTTGTGTTGCTTGCTTGCAGATATTGGATTGCAATTAGAACAGAGGTGAGCTTTCTTCTATGTTCAGTTGTCCGTGTAAGGCTGGTACTTAAACTATTTTTGCTGATAAGTTACTGATAGTCAAAATGAGGCTACTGTTTTGGATTCTGGATTCTGCTTTTTCTGAAATGCTAAGTTCTGAAATGGTGCAATGCTTGTTATTCTTGGATTCTGCTTTTTCTGTCTCTGCTATTGTTTTGTATGCTTCTGAATGATTTTTCTACCAACAGCATATTGGACACTGTGATAGGTTTCCCATGCTCAAAACCAATATTAAGATTCTGTGAAGCACAAGAAAAAGTTTGATCCTTTTTCTGCCAATAGCATATTTGACACTGCTTCTGAATGATCCTTTTGTGGGATTCCAGATTCTGATCCTTTCTATTCCTCTGTGGTCCCATGATTCTTTTGATCCTCTTGTGTTGTATCCCTTTCTGTTCCTCAGTGGTCCCATGATTCTTCAGTGATAAGTTCTGAAATTCTGTAATGCTTGTTACTCTCCATTTCCGATTTGGGTTTTTCTTCAGAGAAAAAGTTTGAAGATTCTGGAAGTCTCTGTCTTAGCTTTGTTTGGTATTATTTTTTTCATTTTGAGATTCTGGTTATTGATATGCATTTTCCTTTACTTTGTTAAGTCTCTGTCTTAACTATGCAAGATGCTTCAAGAATGTGGCTGTGATGTTGCAAAAATACCAAAAATTTATTGCTTGCTTATGAATGATGATGAAAAGCTTAGGACTGCAGTACAATCTCCAGCCAGACCAGCCTCAATAAGGAAGGAAGTGATAATGGAGATGTTTTATGGTTCTCAATAGATGCTCTCTTGACTATTTACTATAATGACTTTTGAATATTTTGGTAGATGCTGATGAAAATATGACTTTTGAGCATATTTGATACTCCCTCCGGTCCTAATTATAAGACAAAGTTGACTTTTTTGGAGAAATTAAGGAAGCCAATTAAATTACTTTAGAGTGTTTATATTTTTAGTATCCTTAGATTATATATTAGTTTATTAGTCAAATTAATTAGTTTGGAGAAAAAAATAAAAATAAAAATACTCTAAATTAATTTAATTGGCTTCCTTAATTTCTCATAAAAAGTCAACTTTGTCTTATAATTAGGACCGGAGGGAGTAACTTTTTGTATGCTTTGTTATATACTCTACATATGGTTTTTAGCTATGTATTGATGACTTGCTATGGGTGGGTACTCAATTCCCCTTCCCCTCCTTTTGAATTGATCCTTGGTTATAGGATGTAAAGCAGGTAATATGTACAATAGATTTGAATATGTAATATGTTGGATCAAAAGTGTTGAAAATTGTAAGCTCTATTTATTTTCTAGTTCTGAACATTATGATGCAATTTTTTTACTGTCAGCCTCCTATCATTGGCAACTTTGATGCAATTTTCATTTTTCATGTCATGTCAAAGATATTTATTGGTTAATTATTGTTGCAGTGCTGTGGTTACTTGAATTTGATCTTGCTATATGTTCCTGTAAACCCACAATCTCAGACCTCCATGGTTTTCTTTTTGGACGTTGTCTGGGTTCCAGATTCACTGTGCAAAATATGATATAGCAGGCTTCTAGTTATAGTTTAGTATTGCTTAATCTCATGTTGATTATGCAGAATGTGATAGAACAGAATTGTTGGTAGTGTTGGTTTGTTGAATCTCATGATGCTGTCTTTGGTATTCTCTCTTGCTCTTATTTGCTCCAGGATGCTAGATACTGGTGTATTTTTTGATGGAGATACACATGTTATAGCTTGAGAACCATTAGAGTGCTCACTCGTAGTTCAACTATTAATATGGATCTCCCTTGATGCAAAAATATTGAAAAGAGATAAAAGAAAAGGAATGAATTATAATGAGAACAAATGAATTGGTTGTAGATTTTGATGTTTTTATGTCATTCTCTCTCTGATTGCATGATTATGTAATTTGAGAGTTAAATTAATGTGCTGATACTATGATATTTAGCCCTTGGAGTTCTTTTTGCCCACAAAGCCCTTGCAGTTTCATCATTGCCAAAAGAAAAGGAATGAATTATAGAGGTGCAAATTAATTTAAATAATTTTCATTTTAAAAAAAGTAATTTAAATTAGTTATATAAGCAAATTAAATCTGAATTTTCATAATTTATTTAATTTATATTGAGGTGTAAATTAATTTAAATAATTTTCATTTCAAAAAAAACTAATTTAAATTAGTTATATAAGTAAACAAAAGTAAGCAAATATATAAGGGTAAAATGGTAAATTAGTTATTATCTCCCCTCTCCTTTCCTCTAGAACCAAACAAGGGATTATTAAAAAACCTTTCCCTTCCTCCCCTTCCAACCAAACCAAACAGGGTAACTCCCTATCCTTTTCTTCAATTCCCTCCCCTCCCATTCCATCCCCTTCCTTTAAATCAAACAGGGCCTTAGAAAAAGGAATCTAGGAACTTTCTATATAGAAGAGCTGATTTGGAACACATTCTTTATTAGCTAGAATTTCATTTGAGTCCTGTAGAAAGGATTTCATTTTCAATAAGGCGTCATTTGGCCTTCTCTTCATAATAATAATAATTTTCAATAAGGCCTAGAAATTCCGAAATTTCGGTACAGTGTCTTAGGTCCCAAATGAAAACAAGTTGGGAAGTGAAAAGCTCTTGCGTCATGTTTAGAATAGCGTTTTTTTTTTAAAATAAGTGTTTATTACGTAAGTTGAGATAAAACTCCTTTCACATATTTACCTCATATATCGTAAATCACGATTTATGAATACTTATAAATTAAAAATAAACTATTACAAATGAGCACTATAATCATAGATCCGTTTACAAGTGCCCATGTGTATTTAACACCTAACCCCAGCAAAACTAACCACAACAAACCTGTAAAAAAAACAAAAACCACAGCAAACTAATAAGTGTTGGTAAGAAAATTTGAAAGTCCTAATATATATACAAGTGGGTTCTAATATAAAAAAAATTACAAATATTCATTCATGTGTTTATTTAGCAACCAGCCATAATAAAATAATACTACCTCCGGTCCTAAATAAAAAATTCAGCTGACATTTTTAGATAGATTAAGGGAACTAATTAAATTACTTTAAAGTATTTATATTTATTGTTTTTTCTCAAAATTAGTTTGTGGGTTATAAACTAATATATAATTTAATCATACATAACATATGGTATGATTAAGTAACTTATTGCTTCCTTAATTTCTCAAAAAAAAAAAGTCAGCTGGATCTTATATTTAAAACTGGAGGTAGTATCTGTATTCTCTGACAGGTTCTAATACAAACAATAACAATAATAAAATCTTATCCCATTAGGTAGAGTCGGCTAAATGAATCAAACAATGTCATTGAGCTTAGTCAAAAACCAAATCTTGAAATAAATTGTTAACTAAAAGATATCACTTAATCTCGTTGAGCCTTCTCTTCAGTCATCCTCCGCCCCTCTAATTGATTAGGCTCAACAGGTTCTAATATATATATATATATATAGGTGTTTTATATGAAAATTTACCAGTACCCTTGCTTATTTTAACAACTACACATTGCAAAATAACAAGTAGTATAAGCTCTCAGACCCTTTTCTTTATTGTTCAAGAGTTAGATGCAATATCAGTAGTCGGACTCTAACTAATATCAGTTCATCATGATGGATCTGAGAGAGTATCTGACCTTTTTGTAAGTTGCTTGGCATATTCAATTTGTAAGTCGGTTTATTAAAAAAAAAAAGGTTAATATAACTTTTGGTTCATGAAGTCTGATCCGATTTTGGTTTTGATCTCTCAAATTTGAAATCGGTGGTTTTGGTCCTTGAAGTTTGACCCGATTTTGGTGTTGGTCATGAAGTTTGAAATCGTGGTTTTGGCCCCTGAAGTTTGACCCGATTTTGGTTTTGATCCCTCAAATTTGAAAAGGGCTTGGTGACCCGGTTATGAAACCTGAATCGGACCCCAAAAAAACCAAGTCCTTTTCAAATTTGAGGGACCAAAACCAAAATTAGGTCAAACTTTAGGGACCAAAATCACCGATTTCAAACTGGAAGGACTAAAACCAAAATTAGGTCAAACTTCTGAGACCAAAACCACCGATTTCAAACTTGAGGGATCAAAACTAAAATCGGATCAAACTTTATGAATCAAAAGTTATATTAACAAAAAAAATAATTGTAAGTTGGAGATGGAGGCCCAATTTTGGCGGGGCCTGCCTTCTCACCGGACTCAGCCCCTCCTCTAAAACGACACCGTTTACAGGTAAAATAGTTTTGCCCAACTTTCAACTTGCCTTCTCCCACTCGTATCTTTCTCTCTAGGCTTTCACTTCCAATCCCAATTCATAGCAAAATCACATCCCAATTCATAGCAAAATCACGCACTCACAATCGATATTTCTTTTTCGATTCATTGGTTTTTGATATCGTCAAGTGGTTGCGTAAGCATTTGAAGGATCACAATCTATATTTATATGATAGCAAGCTACCAATAACTTCCAATCAATCACATTTTCTTTTTGTCTGACTCTTCCACTACTCACAGCCGTTCGTCGGGACTGTCACACACTCAGGAAGGAGTAGCAGATTCATATTTTGTTCGGCATTCCACACTTGGTCGAGCTCGCCATCCACCCTGCGTGGTTGTTCTCCGACTGGGATTGACGAAGGTACGAACCCTTGGTTTTGTCTTTCTCCCAAAATCTGGTGAAATTGATTTGTTCAATCTGGCTTTGAATCTAGATTTGAATTTGTTCCCTGCGCCATCTGTTCATTGCCAACCCTGCGTTGGACGCCGTCGTACTGTTTCTCGCTTTGTTTTAAATTTGTTGAGTTTAATTAATAGGAAGATCGTCAATTAAAAGAGTGTTATCATTGTCATTCTTCAGTGGCTTGGAAGATGGGGGAGCTGGTGACTGAGAAACATGTTAAATATATCTTGGCTACTGAAAAGGTGAGCTTCCCATTTATGCATTCTAACTGAAGAAAAGATGTAATCTTGAGTGGCTGGCTAGTGGCTACTTTCAAAGTTTCTTTATCCTTACGATTTTCTTGTCTTTTCTTTTATCAATTTTTCCTCTATCCTTTTCCTTTTCTCAGAGGAAAGATGACTTTGAATCTGTGGTGATGGAGCATCTAAGAATGAGTGGGGCATACTGGGGACTGACTACCCTTGATCTTCTGGGAAAGTTAGACACTGTGGACGTCAATGAGATTGTTTCATGGGTCATGAGTTGTCAACATGAATCAGGTTAATTGAATTTTATTTGATTTCTTACTTTCTTGGGTCAGGGTTGGATATTTTTTTAATGTCTCTTTTCACATTGTGAATTTTTTATTTGATGAGATGCTTGGTGATATTTAGGGGGATTTACTGGTAACGTTGGACATGACCCACACATTCTGTATACGCTAAGTGCTGTTCAGGTTTTGGCTCTGTTTAACAAGCTTGACATTCTTGATGTGGATAAAGTGACGGAATGTATCCTCTAGCATATAAATTGTTTGACTCTGGAACTGCTTTGCATTCTCAAATCCTTTCTTGTGGCAGAAGCTCTGATTCTTGTAAAGCATTTAATCCTCAATAATTCAACTGTGACACTTCTGTTTGCTTATCAGGATACGCATCTTTAGTCAGAAATATATCTATTTTTCGGTTCTGTGCTAAACTAGCTCCTTATCATTATAAAAATTTATTTGAAATTTTTAATTTGCGAACAAAAAGCTAGTCACCATCAGTGAAATATTTCCTTGGCCAGAAAGTATGTTAGGTACTTAGATCCTATGTTTCTTAACAATTATGTTAGATATTGTTAGCCTGCAAAATGAAGATGGATCCTTTTCAGGGGATATTTGGGGTGAAGTTGATACACGGTAATTTACTCATCTCTATTTTATGATACCTTGAAAGATTGAGCCTTTTTGTGCCCTTTGTCTTCGTGATGTAAGCTCACCAATATCTGTCTCAGGTTCTCATATATTGCTCTGTGTTGTCTATCAATACTACATCGTTTGGATAAAATTAATGTGGAGAAGGCCGTGAAATACATTTTAAGCTGCAAAAATATGGATGGTGGCTTTGGTTGCACACCTGGTGGGGAATCTCATGCTGGGCAAAGTATGTTAGAATGTTAGATGTCTCATGCTGTCGATTACTTTTAAAAGTAACCTAGATCAGCTTCTCAAAATAATCAGAAATATGTTTTCTGTTTTTTCTTGTTACATGTTATGATTATTTTGAAAACTTAAGCAAATATCATAAAATCCTATTATTTCTCAAAAATCCAGTTTTTCTTAAAAAAGTGATTTTTTTTTTCATGAAAAAGGATGAAACAAACAGGCCCTTAAAATGACTCGTAGATTTGAAGCTAAGTATGATCTCTGCCTTCTGTCAGTTTTCTGTTGTGTTGGAGCTCTTGCTATAACGGGTTCACTGGATCTTATTGACAAGGACCTACTTGGTTGGTGGTTATGTGAGCGACAAGTCAAATCTGGAGGTTTAAATGGCCGTCCTGAGAAACTACCTGATGTGAGTAAAAGCTACTATAAGTTGAATGTATTACTACGATTGCTCCTGTGGACATTGTTTATTCCTCTAACTTGTTTTTGGATCACATCAGGTTTGCTACTCATGGTGGGTTCTTTCTAGCTTGATCATGATCGATAGGGTTCATTGGATTAACAAGGAGAAGCTTATAAAGTTTATCTTAAACTGCCAGGTTATTTTAGCTGAATTGCTTTGTTGTGATTTTAAATCAGTATCTTACTGATTCTTCACTGGAAGTATATATTAATTTTGGTTTTGCTAGATTTTCTTAAGTACTCTCGCTTGAATTTAAAGGACATGGAAAATGGAGGAATTTCAGACAGACCCGAAGATGCTGTGGATGTCTTCCATACATATTTTGGGGTGGCTGGTAATTTAGCTCCACTTTTTTGTCTCCATCTTTTATTCTTCCCTTGAGTTATTTGAGCTAATATTCACTATTTTTCCTGCTGATATATTGTCCTCTGGGCTTTTTGCCATGAGTGGCATGGGAACTTCCCCACTTATCCAATGTTGTATGTTGAGATTTTTCCGTTATAGTAGTGGTGACCAGCAACTTGAATATCAGACAAGATTTATGTTATTAATTCAACATGCCTTCATTAAATAACAAGTGAACTGCAATTAGCATGTGGTCTTAAGTCCTCTCTCTCTCTCTCTCATATTATTTTTGGAAACCTTACCTTAGTGGGATTTTAGGCCGAGTGATAAGATTTTGGGATTGTCTTTTCATTGAACCATACCTTCTTCCCTGCCTTTCATGCTTTCCGTTTTGTGTCTTCTTCCAGTCTGGTTCCTCTGAAGTTGAGTATAGTTGAAGTTGAACATAGAATACGAAACTGTTGTATTCGGTATCAATTTTTCTTGGATCCTTGAAGAAAGGTGAACATATGGTTTTAGGGTGTTGTGTTCAACTTCACTAACTATGCATATTCTCTACTTCAAATCTGAATTTGTCTTCACTTATATACCCTTGATTATTAAAATTGTATGAGTCATAATTCAAGACACTCAGCGATTTGCATGGCCAGCCATTCTATCTGGCTGGTGATTGATGTATGATTCCTAATTAAACATATCTTGACAGGCATCCCTGTCTTCTTTCTGCTTTAGTTTGTTTACTTCATTTTTGTTATTTTGGTCAGCCTAGCCTATATCCTCTCTAGTTATGAGTTATGACACAACCTTTAGGTGCTCTCTCCAGCTCCATATAATGGTAACATATAAGATTTTGATTCTAACATGCTCTCAAAGAGAATCAAACCCAAATTCTTTAGGAGAGGCAAGAGTTGACCTCTTTGGATTAGTTCATTTTCTTATTAATGGGTTTTCTTAATTCCTTTTGTTTTAAAGAGCTTGCTCAGGATTCCCAATTTGTTTTATGTTTGTTCTTGCAGGACTTTCACTACTTGAATATCCAGGAGTGAAACCAATAGATCCAGCTTATGCTTTACCTGTTGATGTTGTAAACCGAATTTTCTTCAATAAATGAGGGCCTTTATTTGAACACTTTGTCTGGTAAAGACAAAACTCTGTCACACTTAAGATCTAGATTGGTCTCTTTTTTGCAAACCGGGTAGTTTGATGATCTTTTGGAGATGGTACCGTCCATATCGAATCATGAAACTATTCTCCATTGTATAATCTAAACTCAATGTGGGGCTTTGGTTAATCCTTTGAAGTTCATCACTGTATGCATAAAAAAATACTACTTGATATGTTGATTTTGTCTTCCCTGCTTAATTTTTCAACTACCTATTTGTCTAATATCTTCTCAAGTTGATACAACCGTTTTTAGGCATTTTATTCTGTCGATCAATTGGATGGAGATTGATAAAGTCACGGCAATTTTTTATCGAAGACTGGATCACTAATTGAACGTTTCATGCGTAACCATGTTACTAAAGAATGTAATTTTCTGAAAGTTATATTTTTGGAGTATAATCACAGCAAATATTCAGGCATAGTTTGGTATGTTTTTAGAAATATGATAATCATATCAAGAGACTCATTTCAAGTGGCGCCATTTCGTTTCATTGCTTTACTTGTGATTAACGAAAAAGAAGTAATAATTTCAGCCAAGGAAAAAAAAGGTTAAGGAGTAGAATTACTAACAAAGTTTTAAGGAATGAGCGCCTGGTACAATTATGTTTTAAAGGAAGTAAAAATATATATAAGGAATTAAAAATGGAGCATCCAGTACAAAACTGTTAAATTTGACCTAACGGCGTTAAATTATAAGAGAAGAAAATCCCTAATGCTATTAGATCAATTTTAACGGTTTTGTGCTGGATATTCCACTTTTAATTCCTTATATGTTTTTTGCGCCCTCTAAAATATAATTGTATCAGGGACTCCTTCTTTAAAACTTTGTTAGCAAATCTGCTCCTTAACAGGCAAAAAAAAAAAAAGTACTCATGCTTGATTTATCCTTGTATTAAAACACGATCCAAAATTTTCGGAAGTGCTCTACATTTTCTTTACATTTTGCGTCAGCACATAAAAAAGGCCAAGCTACTTATTGCAAGCTTTGTGTAATTTACTTTTTATTTTGTTCATAATATAATTCAAACTTTGGTGATTTTATCAAAGAACTAAATTTAGTAATCATGTATAACAAAAAAATTCACTTCCCAACTCAAAAGAGAAATACTTGTATACTCCCATAGTACCACATCATCTGTATTCTGACTAATTAAAATATAATAACTCATTTTATTCTAATCCTACATAGCAGATGAGTCATCTGGAGAAATTCAAATTTCATAATTTTGAAAATCATAAACGTTATAATTTAGAAAAGCAAAGGACACAATTCCTTCCCATGAATTGTTGTTTTTTAAAAATCATAAAATTTAAATTTATCCAAATGACTCATCTGTCATGTAAGATTAAAATAAGGTGAGTTGTTATATTTTAATTATTCAAAATACAGATGAGGTGATACTCTTAGAATTTATAAGTATTTCTCCATTTCTAATACCTTGTGGTTCTATAGTCTTAACAGAACTATCTCGTATTTCAACTATTTAACTTATTCATAATAAAGCCATGCATTCCAATTTTAAACAAGGGTTGACTTAGATTGTAAATTTTAGCAAGAATTGTGGATCTATTAAAATAACAATTAAGCAATTTTCAGTTTTTTTTAGTACTCCCTTCTATCTCGCTAAGATCTGACCAGAATCACAACAATATTCATTAATATAAACCTGCATTTAAGAAAACAGGGGGGGGGGGGGGGGGACAGATCTCACATCCCACTCTCATCACTCGTCACGTTCCTTACAAGCCATAAAAAACCAAAAAGCTCTCTCTCCCCTTACCTGCGTTGTGGTCGTTGAATACGATGAAACCAGAGGATGAATCCGTATGTCCTTGAACTCTGTATTCTGTGTCAACTTTGCAGGCATGTCTTGTTAATTTTCTTTCTCTTTTTCTTGTTTTCTTTAATTGTTATGTTCTGTGAACTTTTCATGCATCTCCGCTTAAAAGTTTGCAGTAACCAGAAGTATAATCACATATTTTTCATTATAAATTCGATAAATTGCATATTACTATTAGAAATTTTTTTGACAAATTCCTTTATTTATTTAACTTTTAGGTAGTCATACAATTTACAAAAACTAGGCCAGATGAACCTTGACATGGATCATTTCATTGATATGACATAACGTTGCCCAGACTTAGCCTATACTCGGGAGAATTGGCCGAAGAATCTATTATTTTAATTGTTGGATGACAATTGAAATTGCATTAAAATACTTTAATACCTTTATACTTTATATAAAAGCCATTTAACTTTTTTTGAAAATATTAAAAAAACTAAATAAATCACTTAATCATAATATATATAATGTCAGTTAGTCATATTGAAAGGAAAGTGACATTCTAAAAACTAGTTTACCCCAATCTTCAACATTTTAGAAAGATATTGTGCCTCTTTGAGTTAACGTTCAAAAAACTCATTCAAACAAATCAAGACAAAACTCTTTTCATATATTTACTCCGTATACCGTAAATCATATTTAAAAAGTAACTTATGCCGCTAATCCAAATAGGCATATTGTTGCTTAGAGGTTAGAATACCCTCTAGGTGGCATGGAGCAGAACAGTGAAACACGAGGGGCCTGTTAAAGGAAAGGGAAAAAACCTGCAAATAATAAATATGGAAGAGAAAATCACACAAAATCAACTCGTTGGCATAAGATCACAACATAAAACTTTGATGTATCTTTATACAACCAAGGGCAGAAGAATGATACGCAAGCACAAATACGACTTGCAGCAGCCATATGCTGTTCTGTTTTTGGATTACAAATAGAAAATAATAATATCAAGAATGACGGTTAAAAAAATAAAATCTATGGGTGACACATATCTCATAGGGTAGGTGAGGGAAAAAAAAATTAGGCCTTTATAATCATCACCATTATTTCCAAGCTACAGAATCAATATCATCCCTAGCTTGTTTGTATAATTCAAGCCTCTTAGCTATTTGAATCCTCCTTTCCATAAGTGCAGGGTCTTCATCCAACATGGCCCCCAATTGCTCCTTCTGCAAAATAACCAGATTACATGATGCTCCTTCCAGTCCTTAATATAAGACATTTAATTAATTTGATTAGATTAGGGAAGTAAGTTAAATTAGTTAATAAGACATGTGCTTTCCTTAATTCACTCATTCCTTCTCCATCTTGATTATTGTTGAGGGATCATCAATAGAGGTAAATTAAAAAAAAATTGACAAATATAAAAACTATATCTTATATTTAGGACCAAAATCAACTCCTCAAATAAGTTCTATGTTAAGGACCGGAGAGAGTATTCTGTAGCATAAAATGTTTTGGCAACATAAACTTCCATCAAATAACTATCTAGCTTAACCAATCCCAGCAAGGCAAGAGGCCAGCTTCACGTTAAGCAAATATTAAGCAGATTACCAGAAGATATCATATCGTACCTCTTTCCTTCCAACTTGAACATAAAACTGGTTAAGCAATGATCTCTTAGCCTCCCTTACTTGACAATAAACCACAGCCTTTGGTATGGAATTTCTTAGTGTCTCACAAACCATGTTGATGTAGGAACTAACATTTGATCCTGAAATAAGGAACAAAGTAAATTTACGGAATCAACAATCTATTCCTATCTCCCCGAGGAAAATAAAAATTATGAATGCATGCATGCATTTCCATGTCAATGAATGAATTAAGGTTAAATTATTAATTATTAATATCCAGAATAAGTAGAGATGTGAAATTTAAATCCAAACACAGCAAAAGACCCTAAAGCAACGAGATTTCAGCGCACTAAACTCTTAATTTTATGGGATAAAGAGCTCATGAAAAATACATGAGATAACAGGAGATATTCAAAGTCCTAATTCACTTAATATAAACCTGTATGTGTCACGCATGTTATGAGAAGGCTTGTGGGAAATTACATACCGATCCTTCTGAGGTGAGTATCTGTGAAACTGTCCTGACCATTCCGATTAGGAGGATTCTTTTCTGGTTCCATATGATGAATCTTCCGGAAAAATTCTGCTGTTAAATAGCTAGACTCCATATCAACCAGCCGCATAACTGTCTTCCTACCTTCTTCTCGAAATCTTTCCAATGATTCATTTGCTGCAGCTGCTATGTCAGATTGGAGTGTTGGAAATCTTCTTAATTCCTGCATTAACAAGAAAAAAGAACTCTTGTAAAATAATCCCTTGTAGCATCTATCTGTCCAATATATGTTATATGGTTCTGTTTATGAGAAGAATGCCCTTGTAAGAGTAACGCTGATACTAAATAGCAAATTGACCAAACAGTATACACAGATAACATCGCAAATCTTATTGATATGGGATTCTGGGTGCATTTAAAGGAGGGGAAAATTTAAAAGTCCACCATGAACTTATGAGGATGAATTCTGCTCCAAAACGAGTCCTTATTGAGTTAAAGATGATTTAATAAAACATTGCTCTTCCCTCACATTAGCCTAACCAACACACTTAACTCACTCAAGAAAGGGCCACGCTGCAACAACTATCCCACTATGTGAGGTTGGCTATAGGGATCAAATGGCACCTTTCAACAACCAAATATTTGAATAGATTGTAAAACCAAAAGATCTTGCAAAGCAGAAGATTCACACTAGAGTGTTGTTCTTTTCTTTTCCCCCTTTAATTTCTTTTCCAAGCAAAAAAACGTTTATTAAATATTCTCAACAGAATAAGGAAATGTTTAATGAAATCTAACAAACATAACATTAAACGTTGAATAACATGGTCATTCATTCAACACGTGCATTAAATGAAAATAATAGGATAGTCTGTAAGAGTAGCATCATAAAGCACTGTTTACCTCTGTTTCAGAAATTGACTTCCGTACAAGTTCCTTTAGAACAAAATGAACCTGAGGAAGAGGGGAAAAAATCAGATCACATGTATATGGAGAGAATTAGGCCATACAATTGGATAACACAAAATGACAAACAAATTGAGAAAAACCATTTCTTATAGAGTCTCTTTTTTAAAAAAAAACTTACACCTGAGTACCAAAAGGGGGATAAAAAAAATCACAGATTAAAAAGTGAAAACATGATAGACTGAAACCTGACAGAATCATCTTTTAAGGAATCTAAAGGTTTTCAAAATATATGGTTTTTGAGGTCAAGAATAAATGGGACAAATTTGCTGCTTGGGAAATGATTTGTGGTCATCCTATCACACTTTGTCATGAATAGATGAGATTGTACGTGGTTTTTAAGGCATGTTGGATAGATGAGATTGTATGCCCATGAATAGTTAGCTAATAACACGGTTCTCACTTAGAATAACTTGCCCTTTGAAATGCTTCAAAAATGCCTTCTCATAACCGAGAAAAACACAGTTACAAGTAGATAAAGGAACCCTTTGAATGCTATATTTGAAATATTGATAAATTTATAGATTTGAGGGTGGTTATATAACACCCAATCAAATGTATTTAGCGTATATTAATATTTGAACACTCAATTGTGTAACGGACCAAGAGAATGGAATGCATTTGTTGGAGCCACATCAAACAAATACGATAGAGTTTGAAAAAAAGATTACAGCATCCACTGAGGCTTCAGCTGGGCCTTTGAAATAGCTGATAGATCCATCTATAAGTCTTCTATATCCTTGTTCTGGAGCAATCAGATGGGGCTGATACCCATCAGCTTCTGTAACAACTCTCTGGACATTTTTTAAAGAAAGATGACGATCAAATGGGAGCTTTTTTAAAGCAGCTGGTAATTGGTGGTCAAAAACTCCATATATCCGGTCACCACCTGGACGCCTGAGAACAGCAGTTGAGTATAGATTAACTCCCAAAAAATACTAAATATTAAGAAAAAAAGATTAGCTGTCAGATTGAGACGTACCTATACTTACTAATGCTAAAACCTAGCACTAACCTCCATCCAGATGTTCCTTAAACACTAAATAAAAGAACACAAGGCCCATCTTCTATTTTACCACACAAAAGTAAAGTAATATTTCACTAGGAAGCATAAGGCAATAAACAGTCAAACACTCGTACATGCATGTCGAACATGGGATATTTAAGACAAGGGAAACTTCTGGACAGAAGAGAGCTCTGCCCCATATACTACAATGAATTCATAGGCTGACAGACTGCTTGAGTATTGTACATTCGCTTGACCTCATGATAGCATGAATATCCAACAGATGCATTTGCTTGGTAAAACAAATTGTTATAGAAAGGTTCTTAAGCAAAAAACCCGTTCAATGTCACTCTACTATGAAAGAAGCGGCATTAAATAGAAGAGAAGTTTTCTTTTTTCTTTTAGATAAATAGAAGAAAAGTTTTCTAAAATCAGTCCACTTAAGCTTGGTACTTACCCTCCATCCAGGTGTTCCTTAAATACTTTATCAAATGCACGACACATCTCTAAAATAGTATACAGCTGGGCCTATAAAAACAAGCAGCACAATTTTGTATGAGCAGGAATCAAATAATTTTAAATCCAAGGAAATAAATTTCAGCATAAACTCTCAGTTCTTACCCCCGAGTCAACAGCAATGGGCCTTCCAATACGATCCAACTCAGCATTAAGCTCATCAATGGTTTTATTTATTAAGGAAATGATGCTAGGTATTTTCTGCCTGATAACTTGCTCCAGATGCTGAATAGATGAAAACCAGGGACGGCAAGAAAAGGAAATAACTCATAAAAATTTCAAATCCGTCAAAAAATAATTGTACCACAACCACAATATTAAGCAGAAAAATAAAAACAAGTTATCAAACACAAAACCTGGGATAGCAGCTTTGCAAGGTATTCTGAGCCCATTTTATGTGCCAAATGTCCATATTCAGGGCTTGTCTCAAAATATTCACGTTCCTTCTTACGAGCAACAATCATGTCAACATTTCTATTAATGTCAGCTTGTGAACGGTTCACAATTCCAACCCAAGGATGCTGCAACCTGTATTGCCTTCCTTCAAGAACCTACAAGATTCAATTAAGAAAATGAATCACATTTGAAATTTTGTCATTAACTGCCTGTTATGATAAATTACAAATTATGAACATGAAAATATTGAAAATAACTGATCCATTGTAAGGAATTCATACATCAACAGCATTGGTTCCTTTATCCATAAGGTCAAGTTTAGTCAACACTCCAAATGTTCTTTCACCTGATACAACGGAAATAATTTGATGAATGAGTATTGCCTAAAACAAAGAAAGTCATTCATTGGAGGAAACACAACATACACCCTGGAAATTCCTTTCTGACATAACAATCATACCTGAAGGATCAACTTCCCTTGCAAGTTTTATAGCATCTGAAGTGGCAATATCTTGATTTGCAGGAGAAATAGCTAGTATAATGCAGTTTGGCTTCATAACCAGAGCGCTCAATCAGATAACATTGAAAAGGTACGAAATAAGAAGTAATGTATACTGACATAGAATGGTAAATTAGAAACCAATTCAAACAAACCAAATTACCCACTTTCTTCAATTTTGACACGAATAAGAGGGATAGAGCCAGTATTATACATATTAAACTTTCATATTTATATTTAACTTGATTGACGTACATCCATAGACACAGGATACCTAGCTAAGAAAGCAACCCCCTTTAGTATTATTCTTTCTTTCCCAATAGAAATAGATCATCCTCCTCTTAAAACCTTCATTTAGTCACAGTTTTAGTTCTTTATCTCATGCTCATTTAATAAAAACAGGTTTTTTGGGTTAATCTTGGCTGACTGTGATTCAAAATCCAATTCTTCAGTCCAGAGATGACACAATGTCACTAAGCCAGAGCTTTTCGACTTGTGCAATAACATTTTTAATCATATTTGATTACTTCATCTTGCCATTTATACCAAGCGTACAAATTACCTTCTCAACATAAGACCGAACCATGTTTTCAATATCTTCAACAATACTGTCTGGTTGTCCCTCTGTAAAAAAAGCCAAAATTTCATCAACCATTAGACATTCTAGTGATTCCTCTGAAAAAACGGCCACTTGATTTGCCTATATATACGCGAACATATGTTGAAATTTACCTACTGCAACCTTGGTCAGTCCAGGAAGGTCTATAAGTGTTAAGTTTACAACTGCATACAGAGCCATGAAGGCATTATTAGTGAAGGAGGAAAAATAAGTATTTATCATGCCAATGAGGGTGTAGTGTAAAAGAAAAAACATAGCGTTCTGCAGCTAATAAAAACCATTTGAGTCATGTTTAGCAAAATTGTGTATGCTTTTAAAGCAAGAGAAAATTTTCCGAGGAAAAAAATGAACAGACAGATCTGAAGCCAGCTGCAAACTATATCAAAGCTATCCATCCGAACAAATAATTGTTACTGCTCGGTATACAATCATCCTTGATAAGATCCCCACAAAATCTTTTCCTCCAGAACTTAAGATTAGATAGAACTTTTACGCAATAAAAATTGCAGAGACTAATAGCAGTTAAAATTTAAAACACGGTCAGGGTCCACAATATCACCTTAGCAAACAAATTAACCACAATAGTGATTTGGTGGGTGATATTACTTTGTACAATAATCTGATAGGAAAAGGCAAGAGAACATAATATTGCGAGCATTGCATTTATAATATTATCAGGGTGCAAACCATGAGGAGAATATATGCTGAGGTGAATTGGAACGTTAGAAATTTGCTTTGTCTTTCCAGTAACACGCTCTGTTTCATCTGCAATTTCTTTTCTCACAGCAGCTGTAAGAACAGGAAAATTTCCACAACAATTAAATATTTACAGTTCTAAGCTTTATTACAGTTAACGGTTAAAATTTAAATAATTATATACTGTTCTAAGCTTTATTGTTGATAACAGTTGAAATTTCAACAAACAAGAAACCACTAGTTATCAGTAAAAATCAATTGCCTGTCAATTTTCTATTCCCCTCTGAAAACTTTTTTTGCTGGTTCGATTTTTTTTTTAAAAAAGTATGTCAGTATATCAAATCTTACGATCTGTAACAATTTTTTTAAAATAACAATATTTTTGAATATGGAAAATCATTGAAAACTTTATCAGAATGGTACAATAAATAATGCATGATACGTCATTATATTTATCACTGTCTGTGGGAGGTTGAAAGCTACATTAAGCCCAATTGAAAATAATTTTGAAGTTATTGACACTGACAAGTATTTTTTCCTAGACCAACATTGATCCTAACTAATTTGGTAATTTGAGATAGGCAGGCTAATAATAAAAATGAAATGCGGTATATGCAAGCGACTGGACATGATGATTCTCAATTCCCATCATTTCTTAATTGGACAGAAATCAAAATTTAGTTCGAAAATGCATATACCAAAGTCAGTCAATCTCTTTCTTGGGGCATGAAGAAACTCCGCATATTCTGCCCCACCCTCTGTCTTATGAAGTTGCAGCACTAATGGCCTTCGTGTGACAATGCCTTACAAATAAACAAAATCGATATCATAAAACCATTCATAGAAGCTAAAAAAAATATTCTGCAAAAGTGGAAAAATGTTTGAATTACTAGAGAAGACAAGATAGCTTAGCAAATGGTACTTCACAAAAGCAACCAGTTATCTCTGAGAAAAAATCAAAAAAAAAAAAAAAAACTTCTTGCAATGTTCAAGACAAAGCGAGAAAGGCAAGTAAAAAGTGCTTAAAAAATTCTGCAGTCTCTTTTGCATAAGCTCAAACTATCCATTTCAGACTTGGAATCAACTTTCAGTTTGTACAAAACACCAAACTTGCCCATACTTATTCCTTGTAACACTTCCTCAACTACACTGCAGATGATATAGATAATAACGAATGAAATCACAAGATACTCATGATAAGCACTGAGCATTACCAGATCCACGAGGCAGAAAATCTCTTCCTACCACACTTTCCAAGACTGACGATTTCCCTGAACTCTGATTTTCACAACATACAAGCGCAAAATCAAAACATCCATTTTCAAAACATTAAAGAACAACGCCGCAAGATTTGAGATTTCAAAAGAAAAATGAAAAAACTTGAAGACTCGTACCTGGCCACCAACCACAGCAACCGATGGGAGAGCCTCCCAGAGGGACAAACCCTCGCCACCGTGGTCACCCAAGACAGTACAAGCTCGTTGAATCTTATTGATAAGCCCGATCAAGCTCGTCATGGTCGCCATTTTTGGATATTAAATGATTAAATGAAGCCAAATAACGAGATCTGAAAAGAGAATGCGGGATCTAAGAAAATATTATCAGATCGAAGCAGTGATGTATGTCGATGCAGAAAACGCGTCCAAAGAGGTGGGAGACGAACGTGAACAGAAAGGAAAAGACAGAAGGAAAGCAAGAACGTTTGTTCGAAAGGAATAAGGATGGTCACTCCCCTTCAGTCCAAAAAAAAAAAAAACCGGATGGTCACTCCCCAGTTTACAAATTTGTGCAAATTAACTTTTGTTTGGAAAGTTCCATCAAATAGGAAGAGATTAGTTCCTACATCATTTTTCAAAAATTCACACTTTTGTCAAGTTTTAAATATTTCTATTGCTCCAGGTCAAAAAAAAAAAAAAATTGTATCACTAAAAAAGAAAACAACCGGAAGCTGTAGCTTTTTAAATGACAATTTTGTAATATAAAAGTTAGACATAAGGTGAATATTTTTTATTGATTGATTAGATTAAGAGTTCAGGACTCAACTCATTTAAATTTTTTCTAATCAAAAGAGAAAAGAAAGTTAGACATAAAGTTAAATCATGTATTTACCATCTTGGATCTACTAAACTTGTTAAGTTTACACATGCATATTTTATTTCAATATTATGATTTAAGCTTGTTAATTTTTTTTTTTACCTGAATTCTAGTAACACATACATTTTTAGCACTTTATCTCATCATGCTCATTCTTTTTTTCTTTTTCTTTTTTTTGGTCCATTTGGATAAATTACCCTGAACTCCTGAAGTTTTAGTTAAGCTATTTGTTATGAATCTTGTCTAATAGTCTTATTAATCCATCATTTAATATATTTTCTAATTTTAAATTTATTTTTTAACATAGACACGCTTTTGCCTTTTTTTAAAAAAATGCTTTTTCAGCTTAAGTAAAAATATCAAAATATAACTTGAATGTTTAGTTGATTATTCTTAGTTGATCTTTACAACAATTGTATTTGAAAGTGCCATGATTTTTTTTAGGGTTAATATAACTTTTGGTCTCTGAAGTTTGATCCAATTTTGGTTTTATTCCCTCAAGTTTGAAATTGGTGGTTTAGGTCCCTGAAATTTCAACCAATTTTGGTTTTAGTCCCTCAAGTTTGAAATCGGTGGTTTTGGTCCCTGAAGTTTCACCTGATTTTGGTTTTGATCCCTCAAGTTTGAAAAGGACTTGGTTTTTTCCGGGTCGGGTCGGGCTTCAAAAACGGGTCGCCAAGTCCTTTTCAAATTTGAGGGACAAAAACCAAAATCGGGTGAAACTTCAGGGACCAAAACCACCGATTTTAAACTTGAGGGACTAAAACCAAAATTAGGTGAAACTTCAGGGACCTAAACCACCGATTTCAAACTTGAGAGACCAAAACCAAAATTGGATTAAACTTCAGGGACCAAAAGTTATATTAACCCTTTTTTTTAACAGGAAACGGATATATATATCTATATATATATATAGCTCTTAAAATCTAATATTTTTTTGCAAATTGACATTCATACGTGTTTTTGTATTATTTGATTATTGGTTGCCTCCAAAACATTATTCTTACCATATCAGCAACTTGTAAGGTCAATGGCTCTATGTACATAATTAAATACTCGTACAATGCAAATAGGAACATGGAATTTGGGATTCTGATGGGTTAAGGCGAAGCACTCTTCAACTGCCAAGTGCATAAGGTTATTTTTAATCATAAAATTAATTTTCAAATAAATATATTTTGGATGAAAGTAAATATTTATTTTCTCTTTAACTTTTTTAATTAAACCTTCATTTTACATTGGGTCAAAACTCGTCTCGCTCTGACATTGATATGGTTTGCCCCCCAATGCAAGACGGGGGTAAGCCTAATCCAACTAGTTCATATCATATATATCTAATAAAATGGATTAATCTATATAATGAATCAGGTTGGAATCCTCGTTAGGAAAGATGCTCATTTTTAGTGCCCAACAATACCTTAAACACAATTATCTCTAATAGAATGATACACGTGTTTAGCAAAAAAATGAAAAGAAAAAGAAAAACGCAACCAGCGCTTTACAATATACTTTTCTTTTTTTTATGTAATACAGCGGTCAAGTAAACTTGTATATTACAAAGGAAATTCAAATCTTGACATTAGGCCACTGGATTAAGACCCTGGGCCATATAGACATTACATCCAGGGTGTGGTGCCAATAAAATCTCCAATTCCACATCTAACTGTTGACCATCCTTTGCTAAAAAATCAACACACTTAATAATGTCTCGTGACACATATCGAAGCTTAATATCCCAGTTGGAATAAAGTAAGTCCCTTATAGCATTGATCTTTAATCTCTGATCTCAACTGGTGATTATGACCCCCATCTCACATTATGAGATGATAGATCTCAAGAGAATCTGTATAAGCAACAACCTTATAGAAATTCTGTTGCTTACAAATTTGGAAACCAGTTAAAAGGGCAAGTAATTTCGCCGTGGTGGATAGAACAAAAACCAACTTCAATTGGAATCCCAGAACCCAGTTTCCCCATTCATCTCATATCAAAACCCCACAAGCTGCATATTCCTGATGATTTACAGATCCGTCTGTGTTTAGTCGAAAGCTCCTTCCAGAGGGGGGCGCCACACCGCATCTTCATTGCCATTTAATTGAAAAACACGGTGCTTGAAGGCATCATACAAGCTAGACTCCATTACCAGATACATAACACCATGGATGATTTCATTAGGATGAGCCCGAACTCCATCCATAATTCTACGGCATCTATTTTTCTATAATAACCAACAAATGAGATTGAAAGCCTTGGGTCATAGCCATTTATGAAAGCGTCCCATGACCATATTTTTGGATATGTTCTCCTTAAACCATACGTACAAATTAGACTAAGAAAAATCTAAAACGTGAGTTAGGATTAATAAAATGTAACCACACCTCTCTAACAATCTCACAGTCATGAAGAATGTGAAGGTAGGGGTGTTCAAATCCGGGACCGGGATCCACCACTCCCGGTCCCGGTCCCGATTTTTGGCCGAGATGCAAATTGTATCCCGGTATCGGTCCCGGTCCCGGTCCCGGTAATCCTGGGCAAGACCGGGATCAAACAGAGAAATCCCGGTTTTTTTAAAAAATATTATTATCTTAGTTAAATTTTCTATAATCTAGTGTTTAAAGTAATTATTTAACACCTAATAAGGCCATAATAATCACACAAATTGATCTAGAATTGAAGAATAGTATTTTATTATTATTATTATTATTATTATTATTATTATTATTATTATTATCACCTTCATCATTTTTGTTATTATTTTTATACATTATATAGTAGGATTAGTATCACGATATATACAGTTTAACTCAAACTAAATATGTGATACACATTTAATCAAATGATAACTTAAATTATAGGATAAAAAATACAAAAATAAAACAATAACTTAGTTTTTAAGAAAAAATTTTTTTAAAAAAATAAAAAAACCGGGACCGGGATCACAAGGTGTGTGATCAGTCCTGGATCCCATAGATCCCGGTCCCGGTTTTCCCGGTCCTGGTTCCAGCCGGGACGGGAAATTCCCGGGATCAAAATGTCCGGAACCAGGACCGGGATACTTTGAACACCCCTATGTGAAGGATATTCTCAACTCTCTGACATTGAAATGGGCGCTCATTGCTAATAAATAAACCTCTCATATCTCTAAGTGAACTGCTAGGCAATCTCTCATGAAGAACTCGCCATAAAAACATCTTAACTTTCTTTGGCATCGGCAGCTTCCACACTTTTTTCCACATAATCGGACCATTTTGTTCCCGCTGGACAAACACAGATTTATAAGATGCTTAGACACTGAAATTGCCATCAAAAGCGTTCCTCCAGTAGAAAATATCCTCTCTAATCTTGCATGATGGTTTTACCTTGTTGATAATGTCAACCACCCAATGTGAAAGGAATTCTTTCCACTCGCTTTGCAATATACTAATATAAGGTCTTATACTTCATTCTCTATATAATATTAAATCTAGTTGACTTTTTAAATAGATTAATAAAGCTATATAAATTAATTTAAATAAGTTATGTTTATTGTTTTTTTTTTTAAATTAATGTGTTTGATTTAAAAAATTGATATATAATTTAATGATAGAAATAAAAGCTAAGCTTACAAGACTATATTAAATGATATGTAATCTAATAATAAATAACGTATGTTATGATTAACTAATTTATCTATCTTAATATGAAAAAAAGAAGTTCAAGAGTCAAGAAACAAATGATTATGATTGACCAGAAACAAATGATTGTGATTGTGATTTGAGTCAAAATCAAAATCTACCCTTACTCCTTTGAAATTGTGTATATTGGATGAAGACTGAGTGAGTGTTTGGGAAACGCTCAAACCGTAGTTTCAAAAGCTATTTTCCGTAAGTCGAGAAAAAACTTCTTTTACATATTTACATCATAAATAGTAAAGCTTAGTCTCCAACACACATTGAGTTTGCCCAGAAACAAACGATCATAATTGTGATTTTAGTCCAAATACTTTGGTGTGGAGGTCAATGTGATGAAAGCAGATTTTGACTTGGTTCGTTTAATTGATAAACAAATATTCCGTTTGATCTGAAACATAGCCAGAATCTGCTGAAACAAAAGGTGACTAAAAAAATAAACCGATAAAAATAAACGGATAAACTATTGGGATTGGCCCCCACAAAAAGTGGGGCTGTATTGGGTGCCTTTTGTTGCACCAGGAGAGAAAACTGGAGGGAAAGGCCTGCATAGAATCTGGACGGCGCTGCTCTTCATTTCAGTACTGCGCTGGCGGACAACAACCATCACACTCGACCTTCTGATCATCAGCAGCGTCCGCGACGATAAGGAGGAAATCACTCCGGCCACCGTCACTTCGATGTCTAGCTAAGGTTGCGCACTTTGATTAAGAAACACTAGCCATGGCCATAGAGTGTCTCGTCCTGGGTAATCAAGCTCTTTCCCTTTTCCTTTTCTATTTTCTATTGCTTTTTATATTTATGTAAGTTTTTTTTTAATATTTCATTCCTGCACTTCTTCAAAGGTGCTGGGCAAGAAGTTGGGAAGAGCTGTGTGGTTGTGACTATCAATGGCAAGCGAATCATGTTCGATTGTGGAATGCACATGGGCTATTTGGACCACCGTCGATACCCTGATTTCTCTCGCATCTCTAAGATCGGAGATTTTGACAATGCTCTCACTTGCATCATCATCACTCATTTGTATGACAGAAACTCTCTATTTTTGTTATTCCATTGAGTGAAGTTATTTAGGCTTGACCACGTATTCATTTGCAATTATTCAGTCACTTGGATCATGTTGGAGCATTACCATATTTTACGGAAGTTTGTGGTTATCATGGTCCTGTTTATATGACGGTGAGTACTTTTTCATGCTTGATGAAAGTTTTTCCCGAATTTTCTAAAGAATTTGATTCATGTGTTCGTGAAGAGAGTTCAAGAACACAGGCATTTGAAGTTATTTCTGCCTTATGCTCCCCTTTCCTCTCTATTCTGATATATACGAGTTAATACCCGAGCTGAAACTCCAAAAAGAATAGAAAGTGTAGTCTTTCATGCTTCATGAACTGATCTTGCACCAGCAGTTATTATACTATGGTATTTTATGGATACTACGAATAAAGCATAACTCTTCTCCTATGTAAGTTGCGTAACTTGAAAAGGAATATAATTTCTACTACTTAGGAGTTGTCTTGGTGAAACTATTAAGTTTGCCTTATTAATACAGAGTCTGGTTTCATTTAATAATTCATTTATAGTTCTATGTTTTCCCCCTCAGAGGATGTATAAACTATATAGCTTCTGAATTCTAGTTCTATTTTATATATACTGATTTGATGTGCTTGTTATTCCATTTGGAATGCAGTACCCAACAAAAGCCTTGGCTCCTTTGATGTTGGAGGATTATCGTAAAGTGATGGTTGATCGTAGGGGAGAAGAAGAACAATTTACTTCTGACCATATTGCGGAGTGTATGAAGAAAGGTAATGTTTGATTTATATTTTCTGGACACAAAATATTTCTTTTATATTAACTGGCCGCAATTACATTCTTGTTTGAGGGTGTCATATCTTCCTCTTTATGTCATTTCTATGCTTACACAAGCTTACACACACACACACACACATATAGTGTATGGCACCACCAAACAAGATTCAAGCATTGTGGGCTCATGAAGGGTGTCGCTCTCCCAGTGTAGTTGTTTCTTATTTTATCCCCGAAAATATCTCAGAGTTGCAAAGTGATTGGGCTGGTTTAATAAGCTTTTGAGCATGTAGATTGCTATTCCAAATTGTCTAATTGCCTAATCTCTTAATATAGCACCTCATTTTTATTATTTTATTTTGGTTGTTGTGTGCAGTTGTAGCTGTGGATCTAAGGCAGACTGTGCATGTCGATGAAGATCTTCAGATTCGTGCCTACTATGCAGGCCATGTAAGGCTTTTGAGCTTCATGTATGATATGCAGTATAGACTTAGCCATTTAGTTCTGGATAATGCGGTAGAATTTTCACAACAAATGTTCTGTTTTCTTTATTGTTATATTTTTGGTAAATAGAAGACGGTAACAGAAGTTGACGGAAAAATAAATTTAAGTGGAAGGAAAGAACCTTCTCGAATTTGACATATGAAAACTAAGGTATTATCTGAATAAGTTGAATGACCTCTGATAAACCGTCTGAATGTGTCAAAGTCAGATTATTTAGTATGTTTCCACCCTCCCACATTTTTTCCTTATGTGATCAATGTGAATTGAATAGAATTTTGTTTGTTCTTACTATAATCTAGTATGTTTCTATCCTCAGCCAATGATCTCTCCTTTGTAATTTGATTAGGTTATTGGAGCGGCAATGTTCTATGTAAAGGTGGGGGATGCAGAAATGGTTTATACAGGTGACTATAACATGACACCAGACAGACACCTTGGAGCAGCTCAAATTGATCGATTACGACTTGACCTTGTTATAACTGAGTAAGAATGCCTATATCTTGTGTGAATGCTTCTTGTAATGGCATTTGCAATTCATTTTAGTGGATGCTATAATGGTTATATTTCTTTTCTGTTGGTTTCATAATTCATATTTAAGGATGGTGTTTAAAACTCTGATCTTTGTATCGACTGATATATTTTCCAATATGTATTTTTATTTATATTAGAGAGATGGATAGCTGTCTTGATGAGCCACAAGTTTACAGTGCTTTTTCTTAAATCCTTTAATGAATATTGTGTGTCTCAATAACATATGACAGGTCCTGTATCTTTTCTTTTGGTATAAGAATATTCTCTATCAAAAAATCATGGCTTTGGTCATGAGAAAAGATTTAAACTGCCTTTTTCTTAGTAATAATTCCTTGAGTAGTTGAGTAAGGGAAAAACTACTGGCTGACTTTGCAAGGTGAAGACCATTGGATTTAGTTGATCAGTGAGTTCAAAAGTGGAATGCCAGATATACTGGCTACTTTATTGACAAAGATAAATTGTGAGAATTTCTTTCAAGATGGCAAACCTTGTAGCTGATTTCCAACCTGAAGTATTTTGGACTAATCCTTCTCGTTGCTTTATGTTAATCAAAACTTGAGAAATTGCTGTGAGCTTCTCACTCTGCATTCTTTGGAATATAGGATCGTCCTTAACATCTGAATTTTGACAATGTCCATAGGTATTTTGCATGTTTATCACACACTAAGGTGTTCTATTAACAATGTGATGAGTTTTGAAAGTAATATATTTAACTTTTATTACTAGAATTTTGGCCATCAACTCAAATTTGATATATGTAAAATGATTTTGGGTTTTCCTATTCCATTTTTATGATGGCTTTAGGTTGGACAGGTTATTGATATTTTTATGAAATACTTCTATTGAATCTTTTGTTTTATGATGGCTTCAGCCAATGTAAAACTTTGTCGAATCTTTTATGACTTCTGTTGCAGATCCACATATGCAACTACAATACGGGATTCAAGATATAGCCGTGAGAGGGAATTCCTGAAAGCCGTATGTATTTAGCAGCATCCACTTTAAATTAATTGTGCATTAATATTGTTCTTCTTATTCATGTTGTAAAAATGAATACTCTAAAAGGGGCTTTTATTCATGCTGTAAAAATTAATACTCTAAGAGGGCGTTAAGTGACTCACTTAATCTGGCCTCCTATCATGTGTCTAATCATAATGGTAAATTATGTCGTGTGCGCGCACACACTTCTAGCATAGCTTTGTTCTGCATAATAGTTAGTTTGTATTCATCTGGAGGAAAGCAAGGTACTGATTGGCCAAGTTAGCTTTGAATTTACATGAAATAATATCCAGTTACAAATTGAATTAGTATGGTGTTTACCAAAATTTCTGCTAGTGTTTATTTTATTTCATATTTTGCATTTTATCCAAGTGTATTTGATTTACAGTAACTGTCATATTGGGTGTTAAGTTTCTTAATTGATTTAGGTTCATAAATGCATTTCTAAGGGAGGAAGGGTACTTATTCCAACATTTGCTCTTGGAAGAGCTCAGGTACATTTTCTAAAGTGATCATTAATCTTGCTGATTGTAATTTATGATTTCATAGGCTCGCAACTATTGGACAAAGTTCTAGCGGTTATTGTTCCTATTGTATATTTGATGATGAAATTCACAGTTTATTTATGATAGATCAAGCAGATACGTCAAATAACCATTGTGTCGGAAAACAGAAATTTAACATCTATTTGGTCAAAGTCTATAGAGCCTCTGCTTTGTTTTTTATATTTCATTGGTATTAGTGTATGTAGTCATATTTTTAATTCAATATGGTTTTCAAATTTATTATGATCTGTAGGAATTATGCATTTTGTTGGATGACTACTGGGAACGCATGAATTTGAAAGTTCCTATATATTTTTCAGCAGGTTCCATATTTCTTTCTTTTTACCTATTAAGAAAGCATCCAGTTATGAGATTTCTGTTGGTTATGATTTTATTATTATTTAATTTCATAGTTTTCTCATGTCAGCTATATTTATGATTTATTTCCTTTGTTATTCCAACATTATGATTTTCTATGATTTATTTTGTTTCTTGATTTGTTGGGGCCAGAGGCCTGCTTGTTTCAGCTTTTTTTAATGAAAAATTTCTTCTTGAAAAAAGCACTTTTGAATTTGCCATTCCAAATTTGTAAGATGCCCGTCAAAGACAGTACAAGTCATAGGCATTTGAAATTTTAATTATAAAATCATCAAAGAACAAATACTGATGAAATTTGTGTTTGCTGCAAATAGTTAGCTCCAACTTTGCTCAGCATGCGGTTACGTTGTATGCTAACCTGTGCCCTGGGTCTTATGAGGTTGAAACCATATAGAAAGTTTGTTCCATTATTAGATATCTGCATGCTGTAATCTTTAAATTTGTACTTAAAAAAAATAACGTGTCATTTTAAAATAACGTGTCATTTTATTTATCACTTTTGTCTTTGATTTTGACAAGACATCTATGATAACATTGTTGGCATTGTCTCAAATATGTTAATTGCAAAAAGGTGCCCTATCATGATCAGTTTCGACCCTATGCATGCCATGAAAATTGTTTATTTCAAAAAATGCCTATTATCCTGAGTGGCTGCACTCCGTGCCTGTGTGGCAACTGTGCAATGTCTTGTGTTAAATTCTAATATTATGGTAATGCATTACAAATAATTTATGCTGCTTCTTGACCAGTCTGTCTTTCCTGTGGTATTTCTCCTAATACTTGTTGGCAGCGATTCTTCATGTTGGCAGTTTAGCACTAATTATTTGAATTTTTTTTCTTTAAGGTTTGACAATTCAAGCCAATATGTATTATAAGATGCTCATTAGTTGGACAAGCCAGAAGATTAAAGATTCGTATTCTACCCATAATGCATTTGATTTCAAAAATGGTAATTTATTTCTTGGTTTTGCCTTGGAAGCATCAAAATTGTATCTGGTATCAGTTATACATGCATGTGATTGATTATAAAAAAATCCAAGCATGCGTGCATGTTTTCCCCTGGGCATGCAATTTTATCAACAATTATATTGTATTGGGACGTTTTGATTCCAGGTTCTTGGCATTGTTGCCTTGCTCTGGCTAAAAATTATAGTACTATATATCTAAGTGTCTATTTGGATTACATGTGGAAAAGTAACTTTTTTTTCAATCTGACTTTTGCAAAAGTCATATTGAAAAAAAGTCAAATTGTAAATGTGATTTGTGTTTGGATTGGCGGTAGCAGAAGTGGTTTTTTTTCTAATCTTGAACCTATTTGGATTAGCATTTAAAAAGCCCGTTTAAGTGGAAAATGACTGAAAAGGCCATGAACCTTATTGAATACTACATATATATATATATTGTTTGTATATATTGTGATAATTGATGTGAAAAAATGTAAATAAAATTTTATAAAATAAAAAAAAGTTCAGAAGCAGTAAAGAATTTGAAAGGCAATAAATGCCCCCAACGGTCGGAAGTTGCTCAGAAGCAGTAAAGAAGCACCTAGAGGCAGCTTATTATAGAAGCTGCTTTTTTCTTTAAAGCCCAGTGGATAATAATGCATTCCCAAACGGTACATTATATGCCAACTGGGCTTCTCATGTCCAACTGAGCTTTTTTCCTTCTGTACTGTGTTCCCAAACAGACCCTAAGTAGGCACGTTTTTCTGTGTTGTATGGATATGAGGAATAAGCTGCACTTTTTTATGGCTTTTTAATAATGCAACTTATTATAGATTTTAATCTATATTTTGATATTGATAAGTATAAAACTTTTAAAATTGATATGAATAAATTATTTTGATATTTGATTAAGGCAAATTTTCTCAGATTAAGGAAGAATGGGGGTTTTAGGTCTCATCATTTTTCATACTCTGTTAAGGTACTGATTAGTAACTCGACAGAAAAATAGAAGTAGACGAAGGATAATATCTGTTGAAGGGAGAAAGTAAGGATCTTACAATTCTCACAATAACAGCTCTCTGGAGTATCTCCTGTACCAATATATTCTCTGAAAATATCCGTGCTTTATTGATGAGGCTCTTAGCCTATTTATAATAGCTACTTACAGAGAATTTGACGCAACAATGAATTCAAATGAATAACAACCCATAGATTTAGCAACTACTCCCTAACAGACTCCTAGTGGATCTTCCATTTTCTGGACATGGTATGAGAAGAAGTACACAGTGTCTGAGGAACATGTCATATTATTCATTGCTTATAAATAGTATGGTTTGCTATAGATATTATATTACATATTGGTTGATATGCTGATATTGCTTCTTTGTACCGAGGAGGAAATGAACCCTTGAATCTCTATTATACTGAACTGTAATTGGGAAAGAGAGAGAAAAAGGGAGAGAATTGGAGAGAGAGAGTAGAGAGATGAGAGGGAAATAGGAAGAACAGGGGGAGGAACAGAGAACAAGAGTAATTGGTCTTTCAAGTGGAGTTGTTAGTGATATAAGAATAAGGAGGTGAGTGGCTGAAAATAAGCAGAATACATGTTTCAAGTTTTTGTTATGTTGTCTATGTTGGTATCGTGCATTTTTTCAATTTAATGATTCTTGACTTTCAAGGATTTATTTTTCCCCTTGATTGATAAGTAACTGATGTTCTGTTCTTTCCCAGACAAGAGGAAAAGTGAGAGGTTTCCATGTATTTTTTCATAGAATGATAATCTTATATCTCAATCATTGTCATCAAATTCTTCAGGTCGAGCCATGAGGCCATGAAAATCTTCTAGCAACTGGGTTTAAGCCTGTAGTATCATGTGAAAATGTTTAAAGTTGTACTCCATACCAATTAACTATGTTGAACTACCATAAATCATTGTGTTTTTTCATATATCATCCCATATGACATATTTGATTTTACGTATATGAAATTATATACTTGGTTGTGGGGATTTTATTATCCATTAAGTTCTAATTCATCTGATCTGGATGTTGCAGTTCACAATTTTGAACGGTCTATGATAAATGATCCTGGTCCTTGTGTTCTTTTTGCCACCCCTGGGATGATAAGTGGTGGGTTTTCACTCGAGGTGTTTAAGCATTGGGCACCTTCAGAGAAGAACCTTGTCACATTGCCTGGGTAGACCCCAGTTTCTCCTCCTTTATTTTTGTCTCCCCTTTTTTAATTTTCTGCTGATGAGAAGCCAACAATGGATATTTTTTTACTGTCCATCTACCTAGATTTTAGAGCCTCTTCTGTTTAAAAACATGTATAGGTCAAAAACAAGAAGTTTAAAAACATGTAAAAGTCTTATTTTGTATTCCATGATGGGATTACTTTTCATTAATCAAGTACTTAGTTTGTCTTGTAGGTATTGTGTTGCTGGAACAATAGGACATAAGTTGATGTCAGGTAAGCCCACCAAAATTGACCTGGATCAGGATACACAGATAGATGTGCGTTGCCAGGTACATGGTTATCTCCTACCCAACTTTTTTTTGGCAAATGTTTCTTTATCTATAGCACTCCATTAAGGGATGTTTATGTTATTGCGCAACACTATTCGCATAATATTATTCCACTGAAACTGATAGATACATATAGAGGGAGAGAGGTCGACTAAATCACATAAAACCCTCTCAGTAATTTCCAAACAGGTATATATACTAGTCAGTTAATTTACTCTCTAAAATACTTACAATTTTTTATTAAATTGACAGGTTCATCAACTGGCTTTTAGTCCTCACACTGATTCTAAAGGTATAATGGATCTCATGAAATTTCTCTCCCCTAAGCATGTTATACTAGTCCATGGCGAGAAGCCTAAGATGGCTTCTCTTAAAGAAAAAATCCATTCTGAGTTGGGGATTCAGTGTTATGATCCTGCAAATAATGAAACTGTATCCATCCCTTCATGTCAATATGTAAAAGCAGGAGCCTCTGACACTTTTATTAAAAGTTGCCAAACTCCAAACTTTAAGTTTCAGAAATGTAGTTCATCAGGAGCCCCTGGCACTTCTATTCAAAGTTGCCAAAATCCAGACAGAAGCTTAACGCCTTATCTCCAAGTTAAGGATGAAAGAGTAGCAGAAGGAATTTTTGTATTAGAGAAAAGCAAAAGAGCAAAGGTTGTACACCAGGACGAGCTTTTACACAGGGTGGGAGAAAAGAAACACGAAATTCGGTTTGCTTATTGTTGTCCTGTACGTGTTAGTGACTCAACAGATATCTCAAGTAAAAGCGACAGAAACTCTTGCCTTCAAATCTTACATTCAAAGCTTAATGGTGAACTATCTGGAGGAAACATCCAAAATTTTGGTGAAAATCTACAAATGGACTCATGTCATATCTCTGTCTGTCCAAAGGATTATTGTCCATATAGGATTCAGGAAACTTCTCTTAGTGAAATTCAAGCTGTGTATTTTTGCTGCTTTTGGGAGGCAGTAGATGAAAAGCTTGCATGGAGAATATTATCGGCGATGAAGAAATTGGATTTGAGAGAAATATAGGGTGGCAGTAGGCTTCCCAATTCATGCTAGCTGTGAAGTATATGAATCAGCAAAAAGATGTTTGAAAGAGTATTAGCTTGAACACTAACTATATGGGTTAGTTGTTCAGAGCACTTCTTTCTCGTGTGCTTATGCAATGGGGTATGAGGGATCGTGGGAAATGACTGTTAAATGGGTGAATTTATAACACCCTTTTTTATTGAACAATTATAATCTTATTATTGTCATTGTCTATTTAAAACAGCAGCAAGTTTTTGTTTTGTTTTTCTCATAACTGTGTGTCGGTCTGGTTATATGGGAGAAGTTGACGTAATTAACTTTATTCCACATATATAAGAATGATATCACGTATATCTTTTTGTGCTCAACCTGATACGAATATGAATTACGGCATCTTGGTTAACCTTGACAAAAACGAGAAGTGGGATCACATTTGACGGATTGTTTTGAACATCTTTTGAGGAGTCTAACTTGTCAATATTTCCTGTTGTTGTAACTAGTTGGTGATGCAGTTGTTTTTGGATTCGCATCCCTTTTGGTAAATTCATTTTTCCCCTTTCCTCAAAAAAAAAAAAAAAAAGGAAAAGGAAAAGGAACCCTAAGCAACAGAGAAACATAGCACTTAAAAGGCTAAATAGTGTAAAATAATACATAAGTTCACTATTTAAAAGACAATTAAAAAAACCACCCACAGCTATCCATAGCAAGCAAATTATATTAAAATAAGGCCCATAATCAATATAAAATATAGTGATTTATATTTTCCAAGAGGTGCAACTCGTAATTTAGGAAATCTGCAGTATGGTCCAGAGGAAATAATTAGCATATCAATACATATAATATATAATAAAATATATTACAAATAATGAATAATATGAATAATACGGCCTATGCATTAAAACGCAAGCAGTCTTGATTTTAGCGGCAATAAATTAAACAAGCTGCATAAAATAAGATTTAAGGAAAATTGCAATTATAAACATAAAAATAAAAGACTGCAGGAAAATTAAACATTTAAGTTGTTTGCTTCAATTTTTTTTTACAAGGATGGTTTAATGCTTACAAATATTGCTTACTAAAAATCAGACCCACATCTCGTAAACAATGAGTAAGAAGCCAGAGCGACATTATCATTCAGCTTGCTCCAATGCATTGCCTTGATAACACGAAACGTCCAAGATATTTCAGCATCTCTTCTTCACGAGCTAAGCTACAGAACAAATTCACCAACAATACCAAGAGCTTCATAGCTCAATTGGCACCCCATGCCTCCTCTCATAGAAGAGGTCATGGATTCTATACGCGGTGTGTGTGTGATGGGCGTGTGGGTCCCTCCCCTATTGGGGTGTTTACATTGTCAAAATAACAACAAAAACAAATTCACCAACAACAAAATTTTGGAGGCCAGAGACAACACATGAGCCTTCAAATGGTCCCAATAAGGCGGCGTACCAGATCAGCATGCAATGCATGGCCACCCTACACCAAACATACAAGACTTAAAGCTGTTTAGTACATACAATAAAGAGCAAAATACAAAAACCTCTCCCTTATATTGCTTCAACACTTCAACCATTAAAATCATTTTTCTTTTAATTTCTAAAACTCACACAGACCTCAAAAATAAATAGCAATATTCACGGCTTATGATGCACCATGATAAATTTCTTTATATTATCTAGAATATACTTCTATGTCCCTTTTGTTAACAAGCTATTATGTGATCAAATTACCTCTCCTCTACATAAAAATATTAGTTTATCCTACCTCATCGCTCCACTTTGGCACAAAAATAACCATTTGCAACTAAGGTCTCTGTAAGTAATTATATCAGTATTAGCCTATCCTACCTCATCTCTCCACCTTGGCACTTCATAAAAAAAATTCTAGTTGAAGTATGCAATACAAAAGATATACAACCATGTGTAAGTGATTATATGGTACTCAACAATTTTGAATTTCTTAAATAAGAATAAACATAATAATAATTCTAATCCAATTCAAATTATGTGCAAGTTAAGGTTGTGTTGTCCTTCAAAGGTCCAATCCTACAATCATGGCGAGTAGCAACAACTAAGGTGCCAGAGTAACAGTTAAAAAAGGGGCAGTAGCCACTTAAAGAGGATGGTTAAGAGTTCTACCTGAATTAATATTCTTGCATAATGAAGCAAGGTGTAAATTCAATAAAATATTTTGGGTTAAGATGCAAAAACATCCATGAACTTTTCCCAAAAATGCGTTTGACACCATAAACTTTTTTTGGACGCCAAAATACTCATGAACTTTCCCAAACGAAACAAACATGCCATCTCCGTTAACTTATATGGATGGCTGTTACTTTTAAATGTGTGGGCCCCACCAAGGGCCACATGTCAGCTCCTAACATTTTCTCTCATCTTGGTCCAACTCTCTCCCTCCCTCTCACCCCCTCCTTCTTCTCTCTCTCATACGTCATGAACTTTGAACTTTGAAAGCCCTCCGTATTGACCTTTGAACTCCAAACAACAACCTTATTTTCAAGTTAAGTAATCGAACCATGGCTCCCTTACCGATAGCATCTTGTTCTACAGCTTGAGCTGCTTAGTGTTGCTCATCTACACTGCTTTTTATTGTCTCAGACATTTTTTTGGTTCTTCTAAAATTCTGGTTTGAGTTGGTGTGTTTCAGAGGAAGCAAGTCCTGAGATTGGAAAGTAGTGTGTGAGGAAGAAGAAAGAGGTGTTGAATATGAAGCAATTAACTTGTTAGTTATATTTGAGAATGAAAGGCACGGGGCTTGCATGTAGATTAATGATAGTAAAATACAGTATATATTGTTGTCTGTCTGAATAAAATTAATGTATTTCTGGCTTTGGTAATTGGTTTTAAATTTGAGCTAATCTTTTTTTTTTCTATCTCTAACCAAATATTTTTTGTTCCTTCTATATACTAGTAATTTTATTCGCAAAGTTCTTTGAAAAAATATTTATTTCTTTTCTAACACTTACCCTATAAATATTTGATACATACATTATTATCTTCTTTTGATGACCTAAATGCATATTCATTCTAACTAAATAAAATCCAGGAATTATTGACCAAGACTATTTGATTTTATTTTATGCAATAATTAAAATAGTAAAGTGGATATTCTTATATTCATTATCTGCGCCCTGTGTTTTCTTAATACCATGATCAGGTTTTTGCCAAATACGGTTTTCAATGTCCATGGTTTTTTCTGGTACTCTGTTCTCCGATTTTTCTAGTACAGAGTACATGGTTTTTTGACTTTTTTTCCACTTCCATTCTATTCTTCAGTGTGCTTTCTTTCAGAGTTCAAGGCGAGTGAGAGAGGGGGGAGAGAGAGAGAGAGAGTTGAACCAAGATGAGAGAAAATATTAGGAGCTGACATGTAACCCTTGGCGGGACCCAAACATTAAAAAGTAACGGACATCCATATGAATTAATGGAGATGGTATTTTTGCTCCGTGTGAAAAAGTTTTTGGGTATTTTTGCACCAAAAAAAAGTTTATAGTGTTAAATACACTTTTGGGAAAAATTCATAGGTATTTTTGCACCTCAACCCAAATACTTTAGCATATTTCACAAAAGACAAAATGTGGCTAAATTTAACATGTCTTGCCTTCTTAGTTGGCACCATTAGTTTTCTCAGAATCTATACTGATAAAAAATTCCAAATTCTTCCAAAGCATACTCAAATTCATAAATGTAGTTTTTAAACTGACACTGCTAATTTTCTCAGAATTTAAGCTGAACCAAATCCTTTCAAGGTATACTCAAATGTCAAATCCACAAACAAGAACTAAAGACACTTGCCTTGTAAGCGACAAAGTGTGCCACTGGAACTCCTTGATTCCCAAACTGAGCAAAAAGGGAAAGATCTCCTATAAGATCTAGGACCTTATGACGGCTCGGTTCATCATTGAAACGTAAAGGTGGATTCAACCAACCTTTATGGACACTGCACAAGTAGATAGTACTCTATTCATAGAATCAAATAGTATCAAGAAATTATGTGTATGATCAGATAACGTTTCTCCTAACTCATTCAGACCCCATGGAACTTCTGTTTCACCATGCAGATCATTTAGCTAGCATATTTTTGCACCAAAATTTTATGCATATTCCAGCCTAATCTACAAATTCAATGTCATCAATTTCATCGTAAGTCTACCACCTCCATCAGATATGTATAGTCCACTACAACCAAGTTGTTAGTTTCCACAAATGCACCAGTATAATCTTTCAAACAACATATGATTGTACTTAGTATTTATGATCCGGAGGTTCAGAAAAGGAAGGTTAGCATGCAATTTCCTGCTTTAGTACCACAGGCTAGGACCCCAGTTTCCAGCAAGCGTACATCACTAGAATAAAGTAAACATTAGAAATTATCTTACAGACTGTAGAAAAGCAGCTACCTGCAAACAATGGCATTTTCTAGACTACCTCCTTTAATCAGTCCAGCATTGCGCATTTGTTCAATCTGCGATATATTTTCAATCAGATCATCCAGCATTAGACTGTTAATTGTCCATTAAACCACGTTTACAGTAAAACAGGTGAAACAACAGGCACCGCTCAAACTAGAAGAATGATTCACAAGTCATGTGGCAATGTAGAAGATTCGTCAACTGGTTCTACATCATGCAATGCAAGGGAATTCAGTCCCTTTGATTATTAATCAATCAGCAGTAGATTGCATTTTCTTACTATATGATTCTGAAAAAATACAAATCAAAATTTTTCTGTATAAATACTGAAGATTGAGGCTCGTCCCTATGAGTTTATTATTTGTTTAGATTGATTAAACATATGCTTTTTCAGCTAATCATTTAGGCAACAAAAGAAGCAACTAACAAGACTAGAAATAGCAAAACTTTAGATCAACCTCTTCATAAATGCAGAAGGTTCTTGAAAAAGCTATCTGTTCAGAATAAAGCAAATTGTCCACAGGGGTTGAAAACCACTGGCATCCAATAGAACTTGCCTACAATGGGAGATATTCTCCGTTAGTCAAAGCCTGAGTAAGAATGATGCAGAAACATCATACCACATTCTACTGCTTTGTCGTATTCCATAATTGTCAAATTAGCATATCAATATATCTTTACCTGTGGAAAGTTAATTCCATAAGTCATTTGAACCATTGTTGAAGGAAATGCAGCAACAAAAGAATCATTCCTAAACACAAATGTTGGTTCATTCAGATGTGGAGCTAATTTTTCACAACTATCGCCATGGTGATCAGTTGCCACCTTTAAACCAACTTCTTCCACTGCTGCAACCCATTCACTAGCTGACCCATCAAATATAGGGACCTGCATGAACAATTGTGAAATGATCAATTTTCTATTTTATGTTGTAACTAAATTATTTAAATTGCAAGTTTATATTAGATAGACTCGCCTTAAATTTTTTATTAGGAGAAAAATTCTCCAGGATACGTAATTTTTTTACGAGAAATCAAGGAGGAGTAAATTAAAACAGAGGGGAAGAAGACATGCTCAAAAAAATTAACTCACCTCACAAACTGATTCTTAAGGTTAATAAAGCCCAAAAACGACTTTTTTTCTCCAATTACCCATAATCTAAGGGGTTAGAGTTTTCAATAATCTTTAGAGCATGTTTGGTTTCACATTGAAAAGCATCAAAACCATAGTTTTGGTATAAGCAAGTAACTACATACTTTTACCAGAACTTTGGGTTCTGTGGTTTCCAATGTGAGACCAAACACGCACTTAGACTATCCCATTCAAGGGGATGAAGCAACCTGACGCAATATTGATGTGTTCTTTGACAGGCGAACAGAATGTTAATTTCCAGGAAAAGTTAAAAATCACAAAGACCTCATATCAAATTGCATGCTTTATAGTATTATGAACTAAGTCTATTTGGGGCCAAACTTTGATAAACCTGGCAAAATCTGTCAAAAGAATAGGAAAAATTCTGTTAAGATATTAGGATTTTCAATCAACTAAATGCTTATGACGCTTTTGACAACATCAGACAAAGGTTGATGACTAAGTTATCTTAATATTCATGACATGGCAAACATAACATCAGACATGAAGCATACTGGAATAAAGGACTAATGCTCGGAAATCAAAAGGCTCAAGGTTTTTATATTTAAGCTCCAGGTTTAATGTACACAAATGGAAGTACATATATCAGAGATTTTCCGTTTCGATAGTTGTCCTGATAGGAAACACGTTATTGTAGGCAAAATGAGTAGAAATGAAGATTCAATATTTAAAAATCAATGGATGAGACATTTAACATATTCACCTCAGCACAATCTCCTTCAGTATCCAAATTTTGCATCTCAATTCTGCAATTATCAACACCAGTCGCCTCCAAAGCAGAAAGCAAGTGCTCAACAGTCCGTACTCTGAAACCATCTTTACACAATGTGGTGCAGAGAGGCGATTCGTGAGCATAATCAATCGACGCTGGTATCAAATTGGACCGGAAATAGAAATACCTCCCTTCTCCTGCAAATCCAGGACAAAGTTTGACAACTGAAGCCCTTCCAGAGTGTAAAGTATTACCTCGCCGCTCTACGCAACTAGCTAAAGTTTGCTGAAGCCTGCCAGTCTGCTATCAAAGTTGGAAATATGAATTCAATTAAATTAAAATTTGATAACAGGAAATAAATAAAATCGAAGAAATGGCCTATCATTTCGAACAGTCCGGTTTCCAACATTTGGTGTTCATTTCACAAGAAGATATAAACACAATACAGAGAGATGCAGCTTACAAAAGGCGATTTAGCTCGTCAGGAAGGAAGCAGGGAGAGAAAGAACGGACCGGTTTCCATGAGATGAACTTTGAAGATCTGAGAGCGGCTAAAGCAACCATGCTCAGAGAGAGTAGTCTAGTTCGGCGTAGCGGCTGGCGTTTCCACAGAAGCGAGTGAGACAGTTTGGTTTCGGCGGGACAGAACACGGAGGGCCATTGCTTTGCCTTCGCGGTCAACCCCGCCAAATTGAAAGAGCTAGGCCTCTTGCTCACACCTCCACCTACACGACCCTGAATCTGAAACAAGCTTGGAACTGGAATACGGGCTTCCGATGTGAGGCCTTTTTTCAGGCGTAAGCCTAAAAAACATGTCTGTATTCATGCTTAAGTAGGCTCAGGATTTGTTCATTGCTTATTTGCTTAAAGTCTAGACTAGTAGAGCTTAATCTACTTCCACCTCTAACTCCTCTAACTCGTACTCTTGACTCTTGTTCTATTTTCCTTTTTTTAAATGGAAATATTTCTTCGTTTTTTAATATAAAACATATTTATTTAATGTGATTAAATTAAAAAAATTGATTAAGTTAGTTTGTATGACATATAATTTCTAAATCATCCTAGTCATCTTTCTTAATTTTCTCATTATCTCTCTCCCTTGATCATGGTTGAGGGAGCATAATAAAAGTAAATTAGGAAAACATTGATAAATATGAAAACTATATCTTATATTTAGGATCAAGATAAACTTTTCAAATATGTCTTATATTAAAAATTGGATGATTATTTTCCTTTTTTAATGTTTTATCTACTCTCCTTATCATTCTTGTTGGATTAAATTTAAGGGTTAACTCCACTCTTTATCATTAATTAGCGTTCAATGCTCTAAAATATTTTTTGATAGTACTCAATATCTTAAAATAATTTTTAACGCATTTAGCACTCTAAAATATGTTTCTTGTAACAAGGTATCTTAAAGTAATTTTTGATAAGATTTTATCATTAGAGTTTTTTTTTAGTAGGAATGAGTACCATATACTTAGCATAATAAATGCTACTAGAAAAATATTCTATAGTTTGGGATGCGGAGGGCACCAAAAATTAGTTTAAAATAATAAGGGCTGCTCCAAAAATACATAAGTATTGGATGCTATTTAACTAGATATAAATGTTTGAGATCTAATATTAGGCTATATTATACTCCCTCCGGTCCTTAATACAAGACATGCTTGAAAAATTGATCTTGGTCCTAAATATAATATATAGTTTTTATATTTGTCAATCTTTTCCTAATTTACCCCCTATTGATACTCCCTCAACCATATCAAGGAGTAGAGAATGAGGGAATTAAGGAATGTGATTTGGGTGTTTTAGAAATTACATGTTATATTAACTAATATAACTTACTTCCTTAATCTAACCAAATTAAATAAATATATCTTATATTAAAGACCAGAGGGTGTACTATATTTCAAAACAGTGTTGGATGCTATTTAACTAGATCTAAATGTTTTTGAGATTCAATGTTATTCTAAGTTTATTATCTCTTCACACTATTTATAGATCGTTGGTCAGATTCTTTCTGGTGCACATGATTCTATTAGAAGAGGTAAGTGTAGAGCATACTCAACTTTCTGGATACAAGAATGAGAAGTTATAAACTCAGGTTTTCAGGAGAAGGAGAGAACTTAAAGGGAATTCATGGAAACACACTTCTATTATGATAAAAGAGAATACAACTTATTCTGCCTCTTCCTTGAGAAGGCTCTCCTTATATAGACTCTCGAACTCAAAACACGAAAACTGGACCATTGTTGCTTGTTACAGACATTTGACATACATCTCATGAACTTAAGGCAAAAGCTTACTAAAGAGAATCAGATGACAGAATAATTGTTGTGAGTATTATTCAGAGAAGGAACGATTACATTTATACATAAAGAGAGAATCGGATCATTTAATGAGATCCTGATTTGATACTATACAATCACTATATAATCAGGAAAGAATCTAAAATAATAATCCTAATTATCAATCCCTATCATCATGGGATTCCTATAATTATGGGATTCTACATTTCCCCTCAAGTTGGACTATAGATATCTATCATGTTCAACTTGCCAATAAGATATTCAAACTTGTCCCTAGGTAGTCCTTTAGTGAGGATGTCTGCGTCCTGTTCCTTGGACGGTATATAACATAGATCAATGATACCTTCATCAACCTTCTCTCTTATGAAATGTCTATCTATCTCAACATGCTTGGTTCTATCATGTTGTACCAGATTGTGTGCAATATTAATTGTAGCCATGTTATCACTATAGACCTTGATTGGCATATTTATGCATTTTCTTAAGTCTTCAAGAACATGTTTTATCCATATGCCTTCATAAATTCCAAGTGCTATAGCTTGATATTCCGCCTTAGCACTGCTTCTTGCAACTAAACTTTGCTTTTTACTTCTCCATGTGACCAAGTTACCCCCACACATATGTACAGTATCCATATGTGGATTTCCTATCATCTTGATCACCTGCCCAATTAGCATCTGTAAATAATTCTACATTCCGTTTATCAGACTTCTTGAACAGTAAGCCACGTCCTGGAGATCCCTTCAAATAATGAAGGATCCGATATACTTCATTTAGATGCTTCTATTTATGATCATGGGAGTGCCAACTGACTATACTAACGACAAATGCAATGTCCGATCTAGTATGAGACAAGTATATTAGTTTGCCCACCATTCGCTGATAGTTCCTTATGTCCACACCCTTGCCAAGGTCTACTTCATCTATTTTATCAACTCGAATAGGTGTGTCGCTAGGTCTGTAGCTTGTCATCCCTGTTTCCTTTCAAAGATCCAGTATATACTTTCTTTGGGAAATATAGATTCCTTTTTTTGATCGAGGAACTTCCATCCCAAGAAAGTACTTCATTTCTTTAAGGTCTTTGATTTGAAATTCTCGTGTAAGGGCTCCCTTGATTTGATTGATATCTACCTCATCATCTCCCGTGAGGACTATATCATCAATATATACTGCTAGAACAACCATCTTACCCTTATGATGTTTAAAGAACAAGGTATGATCGCTCTACCTCTAAGTGTATCCATGTCTCTTAAGGACCCTAGTGAATCTATCAAACCCAAAAACTACATAGATGGCACTATACCTTGGCCTCCATCAAAGGCTCTAACAGCCTCTCACTCTCCTATCGTCCCTACCTCTGTCTTCAAAGCTATACGATCTACAGAATGACGTCAAGCGATGAGTGAGGAATTTCAAGCTCTTCTTGACACTTAAACATGGAGTCTAGTTTATAACACCCTCAAAATAAATTGTTATTCATATATGATTTTATAACTGTGGAAAAAAACAAGCAACATTATATATATATTTATATATAAAGATAATATATACAGAAGGGGTAAAGCCACGTGAGAAAGTAGGTAGTAAATAAAGAATTGACTATTAGATTGAAATGGAAGAGATCATGTGAAGAAAGAGATGAGAGATTAAAAGAAAGAAAATTAGTATGAGGCATGGGAAAACATGGAAGAAGGAGAGAGAAGGGGAAAAATGCATAAGTTAAATAGAAGAAGAAATCTGACGTAGGGAGCAAGGTGAAGACATATAGTACAGTTAACAAGCAACAAATGATGTCATCACTTGGAAAACAAGTTGGTTCCGGATGATTTAAGAAAAAAGAAAGGAATAGGATAAGAATATAATAAATGAAAAGGATAGGGATGCATGCAATGGTAAGGTCGGCGCATGAGTTCTATAAAATGCTGCACCTCTCACTATCAGCAGAGCATAGTCCGTACGAGTTCAGGAAAAATAATAATAATAAGAAACTCACACAAAGACCTCTCACGTGTTGCAGCGAAGTCAGAATTTCTCTTTCTGAGTAATAACACCCTGTAAAGTATTACTTTCTGATTCATCTTATTCTTATTATTTTCTTTCTAAATTAATAAATTTTATTTATGTCTCTACCATATAAAAACTAATATTTTTGATTTTTGAGAAAAGTGCCAGATATTGTTGCTGTGTGAAGACTTTATGTTCACCCATTAGTACTATGTGATTAATTGTGGATCCACTCTAGGGGACGCCCTAGCATATCTATGTGATGTAAATTGATGGGTGCTCAGGAAATCAATTTATCTGTGCTAGTTTTCTCACTGCATGAAATATGGTGTTTTCTTGTTGTTTCTTTTTCTTGTGAAAATTAGAGACAAGGTTAAATATATTTTTTGCTTAAGAGCAGCTGGGTATTATTATTATTTACCTTTGTTTACGTAATGCCCAGATGCCAGTCACTGAGATTACGGTTAGGATCGAAAGGGTCTAGGTCGGGGATCTCTAAGTCATACGTAGCATCAGTGTTCATACCACCAACCCTGTTGATCCTCCCCCTTTAAATCCGAGTCCACCGCCATCTTTTGAAAATTTCTACGAGCCTAATGATGACGTGGTTGTCATTTCTCCTGAAGAGTTTATGTGTTCCGTATGTGGAAACTATCCCCAGGATTTCCCAAACCTCCCAGTAGACTTTTTCACAACTGAAGATCCAACCAACTAGTCGAGTATTAAAAAGCACTAAGTAGGAATAATATAGAATAAAGTGCTTTAGTTTTAGTAGGAGCCATGTGATGGGATGTTGCTTTAATTTCCTTTTGAATGACGTATCATATGATGTATCTAGGGGTGTATGTTTCCCACTTTTTGTATGGGCTTATGAGAAAAATTTGGTTTAATTTTAGTTTTATCTTCTTTATGAATTATTTAGTTGGTTGTTTTATTATAAATTGCACTCCCACCAAATAAACATGAACTGTACTGCCTTCGAATACACAGATAAGAGAAAAAAAGGAGGGAAGAAAGAAAGACATACGTGTATATATGTGTGTGTAATCACAAGAACCAAGAACTTGGCACACAGAGAAAGAAAATATATATTAGATAAAGCAAGAGTTGTGTTCAAAGAGGGGTCCACGTGACAGCAATCTATGAAAGTAGCTATGGTTCTCATGAATATTATGGGAAAAAATGTGAGGGGAGAGGGAAGTGTCAAATAGAAGTGTGATGTGTGTGTGTGTGTGTGTGTGTGTGTGTTAAACGACTTATAAGGAAACAAGGAGGTGGGTTATGATATAAGGGATAAAAGCTAGAACCACTAGAAATTAAGTGATCCCTAGCATTTGTCCTCTTTCAGAAAAAAAAACTATGTTGCCAATAATTCCTTAATAAATAAAGAATGAGTTTTGGGGTTTTACATAGTTCCTCCCAAATCCTCCCGCAATGTCATCAGCTAAAAATGGATTTTTCGGCTTAAATATTCACCTTTTGGCCATATTGATCTATACAAAGCCTGACTGGTAGCTAAAGGGTTCTATTAACAAAAGGGCATTGATTTTTCAGAAACATTCTCACCAGTGGTTAAACCTACCACCGTCCGATTGATCATCTCTATTGCCGTCTCTCGGGGCTGGTCACCTCGTCAAATCGACATTCATAATGCCTTTTTACATATCTCCCTTGATGAAGATGTCTATATGCTCAACTACCCGGTTTTGTTCACCCTGACTATCCCCTCTATGTTTGTAAGCTTAATCAATCTCTTTATGGCCTCAAGCAAGCACCCAGGGCCTAGTACTCCTGTCTAAGCACTTGCCTCTTACAACTAGGTTTCACTGCCTCCAGGTCTGATCCATCCCTCTTTATCTTCAATTCAACGGCATATTAGTTGTATGTTCTTATTTATGTCAATGATATCATTTTAACTGGGTCCTCTGATGCTGCCATCACTGACCTCATCAGCTATCTCAGTACTGTCTTTCATGTTAAAGACTTGGGATTTCTCAATTATTTTCTTGGTGTTGAAGTTCACAAAACCTCTGATGGTCTTATTTTATCTCAGCAAAAATATATTCTGAACTTGTTAAAACGCACAAATATGTTAAATCATGGCTGTTAACTCCAAACTTGATCTCACTGGTCCTGATTTCTCTGATTCTCGACTATACAAAAGCGTCGTTGGAAGTCTCCAATATTTATCCTTTACTGGACCAGACTTATCTTTTGTTATGAATTGTGTCTGCCAATTTATGCATAATCGTAAGGAACATCATTGGTCGACTGTTAAACACATCTTGCGTTACCTTTGTGGCACTTATTATTATGGTCTTCATATTACTCGATCTAGTCCTCTTCAACTTTGTTCTGTTGCTGGCTCATTTAAACCTCTTCCAATTCAAGCTTACTCTGATGCAGATTGGGGTGGATGCCCTGTTGAATCCCGCTCCACCGCTGGTTTCCTTGTCCATCTTCGCTCCAATCTTATATCTTGGAGCTCTAAGAAACAGCAAATTGTCTCCCGATCCAGCACTGAAGCAGAATACAAATAATTGGCTAATGCTACAAGTGAGCTCAACTGGGTCCAAAACCTTCTCAGTGAACTTCACATCTCACTACCTCGCCCTCCTGTTCTCTACTGTGACAACCTAGAAGCCACTTATCTCGTAGCTAATCCTATTTTCCACTCCCGCGCCAAGCATATCGCTCTTGACTATCACTTTGTTCAGGAACAAGTGGCTGCAAAGCGACTACGGATTGCTATAGTCTCCTCCAAAGACCAACTGGCTGATATCCTTACAAAACCATTGGTTACTCATCGTTTCCTTTGACTACGTTCGAGTCTTCATGTCACTCCAATTCCATTTGACTCGCGTGGGGCTATTAATAGACTACAATCATCAACAATTACCAAAGCCCAAGAATCCACAACAAAAGCCCAATCCAAATAATGTTGTGAATATCTATACAGCTAAGCCTTAGAATAGAATACTCTAGAATCAAAATTGTATTCTATAAATACGCACATTGTAAACAGTTAATACACAATTGGAAAAATACAAATTCATTACACTTACGTTTTACATTTTAACCTTTTCTTTATGCTCTAATAACCTGAATCGTTGTTTTATGATAAGGAATCTATCTCTGAATCTATCTCTATGAGTTATATATGAATATGATTCTTTCTCACTTTGTTAATCTGTTGCTCACCAATATGTATTCTGTTGCAGAATATATCGGCTTCATTTTGGAGGGTTTACTTGTACAAAAATCATTGTTATGGTTGTTCCTCTTGATACACTCAAACTCACACTCGTCTCCTTTCTTCACATTGTTGGTCAGTGCGAAACTTATCCAACCCTTCCCTGTTTAGGGAATTGACATGTATTTAGGATAATTCATCAAAATCGAAGGTCAATTATGTTAAATACATGTCAATTCTTCGAATAGCTAAGGGTCATATCAGTTTCACAAGGGCCAACAATGTAAAGGAAGGAGACGAGTGTGAGTTTGAGAGTATCAAGAGGAACAACTATAACAATGATTTTGCACGGGTAAACCTTCCAAAATGAAGCCGACACATCCTGTAACATAATACACATTGGTGAGTAACAGATTAACAAAGTGAGAAAGAATCATATTCATATATAGCTCATAGAAATAGATTCCTTACAATATAATGACGATTTAGAACAACTAGTCTTATTATTGCAGTAAAAGATGGAGGATTTTTTGATTCGGAATTCTGGGTAGCTTCCATAGCTCTTTGCCTTTTCCTCAAAAATGCGTCATTTCTCCGAATAGGGAAGGGTCAGATCAGTTTCGCAAGGGCCAACAATGTAAAGGAAGGAGACTAGTGTGAGCTTGAGCTTATCAAGAGGAACAACTACTTTGTATTTCAAGTTGCCACAAAGTGATCATGTAACACAAAAACTTGTTTAGGCTCTTATTATTTTGCATTCTGCTTGTACTCTTTCTTCATCTTTCTATTCCTCTGCGTTTTGTAGCTTTTTAATGGTTCTGGCAGGAGAGTTCTGCAACAGAGCATTGCAACATCATTTAAAAGTGGTTCAAGTATACATTAAGATTTGGGGAGTTGAATCTAGATATAAGGTATAATTTTCATATTTAACAATATTTTTCTAATTTATTCTTATTGATACTCACTCAATAATAATTAAGGAAGAGGAAAAATTCAGGAATTAAAGAAAATGACTGAGTTATTTTAGAAAATATATATTAAATTAACTAACTCAACCAATTAATTTAAGGGAAAATCTCATATAAAGAAGGTTAAAATAAGGAAATCTTATATAAGGTTGGTAAAATCCACAAATTTTGAATTGAGTCAATGACCCAATTTAGGATATATAAATGTTGGTTAATTTTTAATAATACCCCTAACCTATGGTTCAAAGAACAGAGGAAAGGAAAAGCAGACTGATTACCATCGTCTCTGTCTCGTGTGCCCTGAGGAGTGTGAACAGCGCCATGAGAGTTTAGTCTTCTCTTCGTCAGCTTCCCTCTTCTGCAGCAAATCCTCCGCCGTCATCTCTTCCTCGCCGAAATCCCTTTCTTTTTCTTTGTCCCCACCTTAAGCCTTCTGCCTCTACTTCATCTTCTTCTTTTTCGCTTTCCTCGCCTTTCCGCCTCCACCTCCTTCTCCCACCGCCCTTTCCAATTCCGCCTTCGCCTCGGCTCCAATATACACGGCAGCAATATATACGGTCTTAATGTTTGTTTAATCAAACATGTGATAGACACCTTTTATAATATTAATTATATGTCCAATTCAACAGAGATTTTTATAATATTAATTATTGCAGAACAATATACCACTAACTCATGAAATTTATAGTTCTTAAAACCATACTACTAATTTCTGCATTACTTCTAACATTTCCTTCATTCTTTTCTTTTCTTTTGAATAAAAAAGTCAAGATTCATTCATTCTTTGCGTGTGCGTTCAGATTCGTGGCTTACTGGTTTGTTTAGTACATATATACATGAGTACAGGATTCTTGGCATTGAATGTGAGAAAATTCTCATGGGTTGCAAGCAAAGGACCCACTGATTGAGCAACAAAACAATAGTGTGAACAGATAATTACCCTGCAAACCGAGGCTGCAATCAACTGACACCGACTGACTAATATAAAAAAACCAAATCCTCTAAAGGTACATATATGAACTAAAAGGGATTAAGGAATGAAGATTTAACATTAGAACCAATTTACCATATTTTGCTTTGCCGATTTTTTGACTGTGTCGAGATCTCCAATGAATTTTCTGCCGTTAGGGTTCTTACGTAGTGCGTAAACAATATATTTCTGCCTCTAATTTTGCTTTTTTTTAATAATTAAGGGATATGAAGGTAATTTGACCCAATTTCTAAATCCCTAATTATGTCGTATAACCTAATCAATAATATTTTAAGTTTAGTAACCCAAATTATAATTTAGCTAATTCAACCGTTTTTATATAGGATTTTCTCTTAATTTAATATAAAAAATTAGATAAATATGTCCTACATTAAAAACCGATTAACCACTATGAGGTGTATGCGTGTTAGTTGATTCCTCTGATAAAAACTAATTTGTGTAATTACAAATGCAGAGTGATCGATGTACTTACTTGTACTCTTTGTTTTCAATAGTTTTACGTGTTCTCAAATGGTTTATTCAATCAACAAAGATTACAAGCACAAAAGAGTTAGGAATTTAAAGGTTTTACTGCGTCTCCAGATTCCAGATAATATTGTGACACTGATAGCTATTTTTAACAAGGCAACTCAACGTGGGAATTAATGAATGTTTCACACTTTCACTAAAGAAAGTAACTCAATTAGCTTTAAAAAACTTGATCTTATACAGTGACTTTGGTCATATTCAACATCATTTCACAACACTCTTGTGCTGATCCATATAGGGATGGAGGGAGTGTATAACCATTATTAAAACATTCAATTATGAAAAATAAATGAATATAATTATAAACTGTTAAAATTTTATTCAAATAGCTCAATACTATAGTACTGAAAATGTGAAAAAAAAATATCACTTTGTAAAAATATTAAATTTACACTGTCTTATTTTTAGCCAATAAGATTGAAGAAATTGATGGAGAAGAAAACGAGACAATCTATACATGGGGAGGCTTAAAATTGAGGTAGATTTCGTCCCACCTAAACAAAGTTATATTTATCCACATTCAGGAACTTGGATTGAGCCAGCCAGGAAATCGGCGAACCGGCCGGTGGACCGGTTCGGTTCCCGATCTGGTCTGAGTTCCAATTTTTCTTAAAAAAATATATTTTTTTCCTTTAGAATTCATACTATAAACCTAAAATCTTTAATTTTTCATCGGTTTGGTCCCGGTTTAGCTCCGGTTTGGCCTCAATCTGACTCACTGACCCTTAACCCAGTATCCCGACCGATTCAATACCCGGTCCGAGTTTTAATACTTTGATATTTATGATTAAATAGCATACAATACCCGAAGTATTTTTTTAGCATTATTTATTATTTTAAATTAATTTTAGTGCATTCGACATCTTAAAATATTTTTTCAGTGACAGCTAGTATTATAAAATAATTTTGATTAATCCAATATTTTAAAGCATTTTCCAGTAGCACTTGTTATGTTAAGTTTAAGGCGCCCATTGCTAATTTCCTAAAGAAAAAAAAAATTAGTGACAGAATTTTAAAGCGGAAAAAGATTAGAGTCTGTGATCAACAAAAGTATACTCATCAAGTTAAGGATGATGAGAAAAGTACCAATAATAAAGAAAGACGTATCCAAATGGTTATTTAAGAAGTTCATTACTATATTCAAATATGAGATGGCTACTGTCTTGGCGCCATCAATTTTGGACCAAAAGAAAAGGGACCAAAGATTTGTAGGTTTGCCAGGCGATTGAATGGTCCCATGTTTGTTCATTTCTTTTTTGTTCTTTCTCAACGAAAGAGATTTAGATAAATTTTTCTCAGTTTTGGATATAATGATATCCAATTTATTAGGTCCATGTCTTATTCATTATCCACAATGAAAATTATGTTACTTTATTGGCTGGGCCGGCAGTTAGAGTCAAAGTGTTTTTATTCTTTGGTCCTCCTTCTTTTATATATTTACGTTATAAATTTTAGCGCTTTGACATTTTCAACCTTCCAGTGAATTGGAGAAAAACACTTACTCCGCCGTTGGGAATTGAACCAAGCTGGAAAACAAAATGAATCAAATCAACTTAAATTCGGTTTTATTTTATTTGGGTGGTTTGGTTCGGTTCCATTTTGTGTTCTGATTAGTTTTTGGAGAATAATTTTTATAGTTTATGAGGTAAGTATGTGAGAGGAGTTTTATCTCAATTTACGAAAAAATACTTCTGAAATTATAATTTTGAAGATATAAGAACACACATTGGTTTGGGTCAAACAAACATAAATTAACCCAACCAATCTACCACAATACTTAGAATAACCGATATTAATTTTGATCAATATAATATACTCTTCCTGTATTTAATATAAGATATATTTGGAGAGTTATCTTGATCCTAAATATAAGACGTACTTTTCATATTTATCAATATTTTCCTAATTTACCTTTATTGATGTTTCATCAACAATAATCAAAGAGGAGAGGGAATGAGGGAATTAAGGAAGATGACTCAAGTGTTTTAGAAAATACATTTTATATTAACTAACTCAACTACCTTCTTTAATCTAATCAAATTAGATAAATATATTTTATATTAAAGATCAAATGGAGCATTAAATTAATATTTAATACTCCATTGGATCCTTAATGTACGACTCTAATTGAGGAGTTAATTTGTTCTAAAATGTTCACGTATGTTAGAAGACAACAAACATGAAGGACATAACTCTAACATAAAAGAGAGTCTATAATCTATGAAATGGAGAACCACAATATGAGGAAATTCCAAAAAATCTTAACAAAAGGTTAATGTCTTAGTGAATAATACTTTCTTTGGTCTTTGATATAGGACAAGTTTACCTTTTTTTACGATAAATTCTCATTTTATTAGATATTTTTACCTAATTTGATTGGACTAAGGAAGTAAGTTAAATGAATTAATATGACACGCTTTTTTAAAACACCCTAATCATATTCTTTTTCCTTCATATCTCTTTTATTTGATTATTATTGAGGGAGTATTAATAAGCGTAAATTAAGAAAATATTGACAAATATAGAAAATAAGTCTTATATTTATGACTAAGATCATTTCTAATTAATTTATATATTGAGGACCGAGGAAGTATTTGAGAAATCTTTGATGGCTTCTTCGTTTGGCAAGAATTGCATCTTAAGATAGAAAATTTATTTGAAATGTTGCCTACTTTTTTTTGCCCAGTGAAATTTTAAAATAAATAACAAGTTAATGTAATTTGGTCACCGTCTTTTAAACAAATAATTTAAACACATCTAGACGAGGAGAAGAGGAAATTTAAGGAAAAATTACTCATAACTTCTATATAAGAAAAATTCTTTTCATATCTGAAACATGAATTTTCAAATTTCTGAATATTTATTTTTTTACATCAAAACTATGACAGGACGACTAACTTTCTCAAAATTTAACTGTGTTGAGTATTTCCTCCCATGATGTGTAATTAACGATTCAAGGGTATATGTGTAATTTCGTACGTGGCCAGTTTCAACTTCGGACCTGAGCTCCAAGCTGATAGAAAGCTGAACCGATGGAAATTCATGGGACTATATTATAGCCCCATAGTTCTCATTACAAACAACAAATCAGACAGCTCGCTTAATAAAATAAAATTGATAGTACAAAATCACAACAAGGATTTAGGCGAACGAATTCTGCTCTCTACTGAAAAATTAGGTTTCAATTTCAATTACTCACTTCAAATTTCCTATTTTATCAGATCTGTATTATGCCCTACCCAATTCACATTCGACGTCAAACACCATATTTGTACTTCGATTTCAGTCTGATCCTCCTGGCAAAACAAGAAGAAAAAAATTCCCTTAAAAAAGAAGGATGTTTCGTTTCGAAGATGAAGTGATCCGAAGACGAAATTGATTACGCGTTTTATTTACCCTTGCCAAAGGAAAAAATCACTGAGGCTATCGCAATGGCGGATGCGTTCTTAGTGATTCCTGCTGCAGTGCTTCGCAACCTTGCTGACAAGCTCTACGAGAAGCGCAAGAATGCTGCTCTTGAGGTCAAACCTCAATCCCTTTATCTCTCTCAATTTTCATTCTTGAGTTTGATAAATTTGAAGTTTCGTGGTTTTGGGTATTTTTATTGAGCTTTACTTGATCATAGGTTTATATTGTTTGTGTGTGTGTATAGATTGAGGGAATAGTGAAGCAGCTTGTTGCTAATTCAGAACTTGATAAAATAACCGCTGTGATCAATATGTTGACTATGGAATACACTGGCTCGGTACAAGTAAATCACCGCAAGGTGTGAGTTCTTTGTTTTTTTCCCTTTAATTACATGGTCATTATATGTTCATTTTATTTTATATTAAATTTGTGTGAAAGGATAATTGAAAAGTGATTTTAGTTTTGGTTTGATTCTATTTCATGTTATGCTGGTTGAATTCTTTTCAATTTTTTATGAAGGGAGGATTGATAGGATTAGCTGCTGCGACTGTTGGGTTGTCTACTGAAGCAAATCGGTATCTTGAGGTGAGGAGTTGAGTAAAATAACGCATAATATGGATGCAAATGTTTTTCTGTTTTTTCGTCTGACTTTGTTATTCTGAGCTTACAGTTTGAACTCCTTCCCCAATAGAATAACTTTAAAATCTCTTGAAGTGTGTGCTAGAACCATGCTAGTGGTTGCTGGGTCTGGTGGCATTACCTTCCTCTCTTTATAACAAGATGAAAGAATAGATGAATAGATGAATAGACAGACAGATAGATTCATAGTTAGAGAGAGAGAGTATATAGAATGATTATGCATCCCAAAGCAATGTTCATTGTATTATCATCTGGAATTATTTCTGGTGGCTTGAGGAAAGCATTGTGGATTCTCAAGGTTCCTTTCAACCTCCTATGGTATTCTCTCCAAATAGGATGATAAATCCTCAGATCCCTTTTCTTCTCATAAGCAAAAGTGGAAAATAAATCTTTATATAATAGCATGTTCTGTAGCATGTATGTTCATCTTTTTGTAATTTTTTAACCGCGTTCATGTCAAATCTTTGACATAACTTGTAATATTTGGGTGTAGTCTCTAATAATTTTGGCTTGCATAGCTGCTTCGGTTGAATTTAACAAGAGAAACTACTAATGTTGCTGAATAGCAATTTATCTTGCCTTTAGCCTAGTCTTAGAATAGAAGGAACCTTCGGCAGGTTATTTAAAATGAACTTTGTTTGGAAATTTAATCTTTTTTCGTCTTTTTCACCTTCCTAGTTATCTTGAGTATAGATGTACAAGGGCATGGTATTATTTGCTTTTTCATGAATATGATCTAAATTTCGGATTACTGGTCAGTTACGTTGTCTCAATAAGTGAAATTGGCCTTCTGGATCGTCTAGAGCACTTCTTCATGATTTATGCAGCATGGATTTTACTTTGAGATATAGACTTTTCCTGTGCATACTGTAGTCTGAGTCTTCTGGTTCATGATTCCAGATCTCTGATGCTGCTTCTCATCACATGTGATTTTATTGACTTTATTTAGACATCTTGTTTTATATTCAGTACATATGGAGTTCTCATGGAAAGTTTTCATATGATTTTTCGTATTGGATGTATTCCTACTGAGTTTTATTTTGCACATAACATTCTTTTCCTAGGATGCCAGTTGGTTATTAATGGAGTCCAAGTAAGGAGTGTGTATTTTGTTCTTGGGGCATTGGGTTACTTGACCTGCTTGTGCACAAAATAGAACTTTTGATGCAATTTTTTAAATCTGAGTGAATAGATTTATTAGAATTTGCTTTAAGTCTGAAAGACATAACAATTACTCTTGATTTAGATGGTACCTTGTATTTGTTAACGCAGTGCATGCATGATAGTGCTTGGAATGATTGATGGACTGTCCTGATCTTACATCAACTCTTGGTTTATTTGTGTTATTTGCCAGTGCTTGATAGATAGCACCAAATTTCAGGATAAGGAAATAAAGTTGATTGCACTTTATGTGATGAAAGTGAAACTTGTACCAACTGATCAAGCTATGTTGTGTCTAATAGTAGTTTTAGCTGTTTTTCGGATGAATTATCTCTAACATAGGATATTAGTACCATTCACTGTGTTACAGAGGCGAGCTTAGTGGTTCACATATTCTTTTCATATATCTTGCTCTTGCCTAAAAATAATTCTTGCTTTCTGGCAGCAAATTGTGCCCCCTGTGTTAGGTGCTTTTGCTGATCAAGACAGTAGAGTTCGTTATTATGCTTGTGAAGCACTGTATAATATTGCTAAGGTGAAAGTTAATTGCTTTAAAATACCTATGGATTGACTACATATTGGTGATCTACTAGAGTTAATGAATATCTTTTGCTGATGCCAGGTTGTAAGGGGGGAGTTTATTGTATACTTCAATCAGATCTTTGATGCCTTATGCAAGCTTTCTGCAGACTCAGATCCAAGTGTACAAAGCGCTGCTCATCTCCTAGATAGGCTTGTAAAGGTATAGGATTATCTGTCTATATACCTCTCTGCTGGCTTTACTCGTGTGCATGCAGTTAAGATTTCCTGAATTGGGGGTTTATCTGATAGTGGTATGAATTTCTAATTTTTTTAGATAAACTGATGCTTAAAATTTTTTATATTGGAACAGGATATTGTGACTGAAAGTGATCAGTTCAGGTGAATCCCTCTCACTTTTATTCTCTGTCTTTCTGTATTTAGTGATCTAAACTATACAAAAGATAGTCCGAAATATCAGCCCCTCTGAATGTAATTAGACTGATTCATTTCCTTTCCCTTTTCTTCTCTGATCTTCAGTATTGAAGAGTTTATACCATTGTTGAGGGAGCGTATGAATGTCTTGAATCCATATGTTCGTCAATTTTTGGTTGGATGGATTACTGTATTGGATAGTGTCCCTGATATTGACATGCTGGGTTTTCTTCCTGATTTTCTTGATGGTAACTTTCAATACATTAGTTTTCAGCATTTATTCTCAACATTTTATAAGCATTTCTGTTGACCATTTATTTATTTGTATACTTCTCAGGTTTGTTTAATATGTTGAGTGATTCAAGTCATGAAATTCGTCAGCAAGCTGATTCAGCTCTACGTGAGTTTCTTCAAGAGATTAAAAACTCCCCAGTAAGACTTCTACTAATGTGTTCTCTGATTTGTTTAACCAGGATTCTGCCACTGTTTAGGTTCCTGTGCTTTAATGTTATCCCTCCCCCATAGCTGGCTAAGGAGTATTTATTTTGGTTTGGCATCTTTGTTTAGATGTACTATGCATGATTTCCCCCAATAGTTGTTACTCAAAAGCAAAATATTTTGTTCATTTGTCATTTTCTGACTCAAGCAGTGCTACTCTTGAAGTCTGTAGATTATGGTCGAATGGCTGAAATACTGGTACAGAGGGCAGGTTCTTCGGATGAGTTTACTAGATTAACAGCTATCACATGGGTAAGTGGTAATGTAGTGCCTCATTTTATCAATCAAATTTTTCTGGGTGCCTTGGCAAAATTTATTATCATTTATGTCTGTTTTTATTCATTATTATTTTATTGGAATCATACATGTTCTTTCATCTTTGAACAGATAAATGAGTTTGTTAAACTTGGTGGTGACCAGCTGTTTCCATATTATCCTGATATTCTTGAAGCCATTTTGCCTTGTGTATCTGACCAAGAAGAGAAAATTAGAGCGGTCGGTCTATTTGAGCTTTCCTTGTTTTCTTTTGCTTTTTGATGTCATGGTTGATTGTGTTTTACTTTGTTTTCTGTTTAATAACAAGACTACATGGGGTGTCATTTGATGAATTTGATAAATTTTCTGCTGCTATGTAAGGTTGCTCGTGAAACGAATGAAGAGCTACGTGCAATCCAGGCTGATCCGGCTGAATCGTTTGATGTAGGAGCTGTTCTCTCCGTTGCTAGGAGGTGTAGTTTTCTTACTTGGGAAAGAGCCTAGATATTTTGCAACGTTGACAATTAAATTTAAGTATTGCCATGAGCATCTGAGAAGATATTTGGAAATGGAAATGATTATGAGGGCCCTTTTTATAGGTTCCTATGTCCTTGGAAGATTATTATCTGAATAATTTTGCTCTGATATTACGGTTTGACTGATCAGGCAACTATCTAGTGAATGGGAGGCTACCCGGATTGAAGCTTTGCATTGGATATCAACCCTTTTAAACAGACACTGTGTTGAGGTGACTGGATTATTGGAATCTACCGTTTTGTTTTGATGATTAAGAGGCACCTGTACATGAGTAGAATTGATCTAGTTTCTGGAAATGCCCGTGATTTTAAGTCAGACAACTGATTTACATTGCCTATTTGGATATTTCTGAAGGCTCTGAAAATAATTGCTTGTTTATGACCTATAACAAAAAGTTCTAGTTAGGGTCACTGAAAGCTCTAATTTTATTGATGGATGCTACTTGGCTGTAACCAGTAGTTATTATCATTCTGCTACTTGTAAATCTATCCTTTTTGCCTACTTTATTGAATGAGGAGAAAATTTTCTACTCTCTTGTCCAAGTCGACTACCTTTGCTTTATCATTTCTATCAACAGAACTAGAAATGAATTGAGGTAAAAAGATCATATATCCTGCAACCAGATATGGCTAATGAGATATACAACTTTCTTTTTCTACCAATATGTTTTTTGGCCTTCTCTTGAATAATATCTCCAAAGTCCAAACTTACTTGTGGAAGACCTTCCCCCACCCCCTCCCTTTTTACTTATAGTTCCATTCTAACATAATTACTTTTGATCTCTGAGATAGGTTTTAACATTTCTGGATGACATATTTGACACCCTACTGAAAGCACTTTCTGATCCATCTGATGAGGTAGTCTTATTATCCTAATTTTTTTTTCCTCTTGTTTTTTCAGTAAGTTCTTTGTTTCTTTTTTTTTTTTTTTGCCCCAACATTAAGTTATTTGTTTCTTAATACATACGTGCATGTGCTACTTGTTGATTTATCTCATAGATACTTCTCATGTACCATTACTTCAGAACAATGCTTTTCAAGAGAAATTTTCACTAACCTAAGTCTTTGGATGAGAAGTTGGAGTGGCCTAGCCAGTGCAGTTTCATTGGCATCTTTATGTATGTTGCTGGTTGCATTGCATGCATGAAATTACTTCTGTCTCACTTAGATGTCTTGATGGTTTTGGGGGGGTTTGGACATGGGACTTTTAATATGATTTTTAATTTTAAGTCAGCACGCGTCCATTTTGAGGTTACACCAATATTTTTCATCATAAAGTTCGTGTTTTTGTTAGAGAATTTCGTATAGTTTTACTGCCTTATAAATCTCTTATTTTCTTGTGTAATTGCTTATATTAAAAAAATTTATATTCCCCTCCAATTCTTGTTGACTATCATGTTTGCGCATGGTAATCAAAATTGACTTAATTGTCTCTAATTCATTATAATTGTGTGTCTTAAATAGGTCGTGCTTCTAGTTCTTGAAGTCCATGCATGCATTGCTAAAGATCCTCAGCACTTCCGAAAGCTTGTTGTGTCCCTAGTCTGCAAATTTCGTGTGGATAATTCTCTTTTAGAGAAGTAAGATTTCCCTACATTGTTTTTAGTCAATTGTATTTTTCTTGATACATAATGCTGTTTAAATATTCTCTTACTAATAAATTCTTATTTATTCATCATATACCTAGGCGCGGTGCTTTGATAATTCGCCGACTTTGTGTGCTTTTAGATGCTGAAAGAGTCTACCGTGAACTATCTACAATACTTGAAGGAGAATCCGATCTAGATTTTGCATCAGTTATGATTCAGGTTGGTCTTGACTGATGAGAAATTAAAATGTGATATCCTTCTAATTATAAGGATGGCTTATCCTTTCCCAAGTCCATGTCAAAATAGTTAAATAGAGCAGTTTTGTGATACTTGTGCTTAACATTTTGTACTTTATCTGCATCTGCTTGTCAAGATAACTGGTTTTGGTGCGCACTAGTAAGCTAGCTAAATTTATTTTGTATTAAACTTATGTTGCCCACTTGATAACTTGAATATTTAGGTTGTATGGTTCTTTTATACTAATTGGCATGGCATGCTAAACTAGATGTAGGTCTTGTGTTGCAGAGTTTGAAAAATGGAGGAAGCTTTAGATTCCTGTTTCCTTTTATTAGATTCGTGGAAGATGTTCTTTGATTTGTTGTTCAAAATTCAGACAGAATCATGTTTCCCTTGCTTTTCTGACCATGGGCAGCGATATATATATTGTGGGAATATATATATATATATATTTTCCTTCCAAAAGTAAACATACATGCATATATATATTTAACATGTTTATGTCTGCTCGCTTTAATGAAAAAGTTCTTGTTTCTTCAAATCAACGAGTGCCCAATTGTATAAAGGCTGATAGAACAGGACAACATCCTATCCAATTACTATAAATCTGCTGTGGATGTTTAGTATGGTAAGGGCCAATTATCCAACAAGGAGCTTTATGTTAATGACTGTTGTATATCTTATTTGGGATTTACAGACCTGGCTGACTAGATAAATATGGGTGTGCTTGTGCGTGCTTTCTACTGTGTCTAAACTTCTACTGATATAATAAGCTCAATCAGTATGTTTCCAAAAATTTCAGGCTTTGAATTTGATCTTACTCACATCATCAGAATTATCTGAGCTTCGAGCTCTTTTGAAGCAATTAGTGGCAAATCCTGCTGGGAAGGACTTGTATGTCTCTTTGTATGCTTCATGGTGCCATTCTCCAATGGCAATTATAAGTCTCTGCTTCTTAGCCCAGGTAGGTAGGATCTTTAACTTGGTTATTGCTATCTGTTTATTTGAATTTCTTTTTCCCCCTTCATTTGCACAATACTTCTTTTAGCAATGTGCATTTGTGGTGGCTCAGCCTTAGTTTGATCATGTGAGTTTTTTTTTTTAATTTTTTATCTTTCTGGTCAGACCTATCAACACGCTAGTGCTGTGATTCAGTCTCTAGTTAAGGAGGATATTAGTGTCAAATTCTTGGTCGAACTGGATAAGCTAATTCGCTTGCTGGAAACCCCAATCTTTGCCTATCTAAGATTGCAGGTATACAGTAGAAGCCACTTGTTTAATCTATCTACTTTCGTATTATAGCATATATTTAGTACTTAGTCTGGTAAAATGTGAAACAGGGTGTGTTTCTGATGATTAAAGCTAGATGTCAGCAATTGCTTGTTATTATCTTTTCCTTTTTGTCTTGCTAAGCTACTTAATTAATTTATTCCAAGATCTGGTTTGCCCCTCTCGTTTGAAATCCATTCAGATTGCCATTCCCCTTGCAGCACCCCTGCACCCTAAAAAATATTTTATTGAAAGATAGCTTATATGTCAGGTTTTCAATTGTTTTCAAATTGATGCAACTCTTCTTTCTTTAAAAAAGCTCCTTTGTTTATGACTTTTTCTGGAAAGTCAAGGCCCTTTCTAAGATATCAGTCTATAAAAAAATAAGGTGATACCTGTTCTACAATTATTGGATGCATTGATTGAAGTTGAGGGTAGTCAAAAAAATCCTCAAGATGATGTCCCAATAGAGGATGTGGTAATGAAGGACTTGCTGCCTGTTCTGAGTCACTGTTGGAGGATTGGGAGGCAAATCAGAAAGCCATTGGCATCATCAAGACTATTAACTTTTCAGTAATAATGAACTCCAGTGTCTTGTTTGTTGGTTTTCAAACCTTGTTTTATCTATGCTTATTCTGCTTGTTAGTTTTTATTCTTACCATGTTTAGTTGAGTTTCCTTCTGCAAGATGAGTATAGTACTAACGACTCCTTGTTATTTATAGTGTATCAATAAATTCACAGATATATTTTAATATTTTTCTTAAGGGCCTGAAACCGCTGTTTAATATTGCAGCTTCTTGAACCTGGAAGATATATTTGGTTATTTAAAGCATTGTATGGTCTTCTGATGTTGCTTCCCCAGGTATATGCAAATTTAGCCATTTCCCTATAGTGCAGTATTCTTTACTCGGAGTCAGACAGTCAAATAAGGTCTTTATGCTTTGTGTATTTTAATGCATCTTTTTCTAGCATGTGGATAATAAGTGATATATTCTTTATTATGTATAGTGATTATGATTTATATCATTTTGTTGTGTTTTAAGAATCAGCCCATTGTCTGTTCTGGTTCTGACCAGATGATGCTACTTAACTGCTGCATTTACTCGGTTGTTGAATATATGATCTTGCTCTATTTGCAAGCTCATGTTGTGATAACTCTGGAAAGCTAGGTCATATTTCTTTGGAGTTGATATTGACTCTTTCATTTTGATACCATCATGCAGCAAAGTGCTGCCTTTAAGATTCTAAAAACTCGTCTAAAAGCCGTGCCACCACATTCTTTAAACGGCGAGCAATTTAGGAGAACATCCTCAGGGAATCCTTATCAAATTCTTCATCTCACGACCGGTGGATCTCAAATCACTGAGGATGGGGACATAGCTGTAGATGTTGGCGACCCAGATAATGAAATCAACTTTGCTGCAAGGCTACAACAGTTTGAGCAAATGCAGAATCAGCATTGCATGCATGCTAGAGCGCAGGCACTGTTGCGCAATACTTCCACTTCTGTGTCAAAGGTTACTGACCCCTTCATGCTGCCTGCGTATTGATGTATAAATCTATGGGTTGGGAATACATGTGCGCTCGCGCACAATTTAGGAGAAAATACATTTATCTCCCTTCTACTTGAAATCATTTGCATACCCTCACTCTAACTTTGAAACTTGAGAAGTAAACCCTTTAATGGAGATGTCACCTAGAACTTTGTGTGGCACACTCATTCGTCTAGAGAAACTAGACAAATTTTGGTAGCATCTCCGTTGAGGGAGAGGGTATGGGAGTGGATTTATCATCATTATTGGCATACAACATTTTCTTCACGTATTGTTTTGCCCAAACTGTTTCAAGTCATTCTTTTGCTTTGTTTCGTTTTCTGATAACATCACCAGAATCATATGGAGGAGGCAGATGGAATGGAAGAAACAAGGCAACGTGTGTCATCTGATTTTCGTGATTCTTCTCCAAGATCATCAAAAAAAAGCCCTGGGCAGCTACAACTACAATTATAATGTTGCACTTGCCCATGCGTGAGTCAATTTATGTACGGATCTCACTGTATGTGAACTTTGAAATGTGTTAGGCTATGTAGAGTTGTAAATCATAGTAGTTTATTCTACTCATAGAGGCTGGGGTGGTGAAGATTGGGTTTGGAATCACCATGAAGCTTGGGTTTTTCCTGGGCGATTCTTTTGACCTTGTAAACAGGGGAGGCTCACGTGGTTCTATTATCTTTTGTTTATGACCATTTGGGCCAGAGGCATATTTTTATTTAGAGATGTTTCATTTCTTTATCTGTCCAATGTCCATTTACAAATTGCAACCTTGTGATATTATAAGCACCTAGATTTTGTGTCGGTGCGATGTACAGGGATATTGACGAACGAATTTTGTGATGTCCAATTTTGTTTAATTTGAGGGGAGGGGAGTGAAGTGAAGAAGAATGGAGCAAAGATTTTAACGGTCTTTTTTCTTTTTAGAAAAAATGAACAATATTAGGTTAGAAGCGAGATTGCTCCTTTTTATTATTATTATTATTATTTTAGGGGTAGGATTACACGGTTAAATATTTTAAGATGTTGGATGCAACTCCAAAATTATTTTAGAGCGTGTATCTTTACCTTTATTTGATTCAAACTCGTTAAAATCCCTCTTTTTCTTCCATTCTGCAAAGCTAATAAAAGGTAAATATTAAATAAATATTAATACGAATTTACAGATTGTCTGGAAAGAAGTGAAATAAAATTGCACTTATCATTACAAATGAATAAGTTACCCAGTTATATTCAAATATAGCCAATAATTTATTTTATAAGCTTTTATACTCCCGCATTTTGAAACTATAAAACATTTTATTTTAGAATTTATTTCTTTAATACATTAAAATTTATAAATATACTAAGAGCCCGTTTGGTTCGACCGCATTTCATGATTGCATTACCTAGAGAAGAGTGTTTGGTTGCTCTTTAGCATGATAATAGGGTTTACCATGGTAATGATGATTACCAAAAAATTGGTAATCCACATTCATACCTCCCCCTATGAATCCTCATTACCATCCTATTGCATGGTCTAAAAAGTCTAATTTACCCTTTAGTTTTCCTCATCTTTATTTCACTTATCTTATTTCACTTGCCGTATCACGTCACAACTGCCACCGCCACAACCTCTTCCTCTTCCACCGCCGTCACCTCCACCTTCTGCTGCCACCACTACCTCTTCCACCGCCGTCACCTCCACCCACCGCCGCCGCCCTCACCCCCGCCGCCCGTCGCCGCCGCTGCCACCACCACCACCTCCTCCTCCACGGCCACCGGCCCACCGCCTACCACCACCTCTTCCACCCCCGTCGCCCACCGCCCACCGCCACCACCACCTCCTCCTCCGTTGCCACCCTCACCCCCGCTGCCGCCACCACCACCTCCTCCTCCTCCACCCCCATCACCTACCGCCACCTCCTCCGCCGCCACCGGCCCACCACCCACCCCCACCACCGCCACCACCTCCTCCACCACCCCTCGCTGCTACCACCACCACCTCCTCCTCCACCCCCGCCGCCCACTGCCACCACCACCACCTCCTCCTCCCCTACCACCCCCATCTTTACCACCACCACTACCTCCTCCTCCTCCATCCCCTCCATCATCGGCTTGTAACTATTTTTTCTACAAAGATTATATTAAGGGGTAAAATGGACTTTGTGAAATATATTAATTTTAAATAATTGTTAAAATATTAACTCATTGCATGTTGCTTAAAAATCAAACCAAACACTACCCTTGTAATTAATATTACATTGCATTACCATTGCATCGCATTACACTGCATCGCAGGGTGTAATGGAATCGAACCAAACGGGCCCTAATTTAATTGTTTGTTCAGTTTATATGTACACATTTTATAAATATATTTTAAAACCAAATCAATTCTAATTTGGCAAACATATTGTCAAGTCATATATATATATATATATATATATTCCCTCTGCTTTTGAAGGGTGGCTCTAGACTGTGCTCAGGAGCACAATGAACTGCCTTGTATTATTTTCATATACATCAAATCTACACCGGAGGTCTAGCTATAAATTTAGTTATAGCAAATCCACCCAAACTGCCTCGTACGACCTCAAAATTGCACTGCAAATTCAACGGCAACGTCCTGAAGATCAGCCAATTTCACTTCACAATCAACATCTTGGCAATTCACGATACAAGTGCCACTGCAAAAGAGTGCCAAAGCTCTTCAGAAAATCACCGACTTCACAGAGCATAGATTTTCTCAATGTCAGAATCATAAGCATCCAGTTCGGATATATTTGCAGAGTAGGACCAAGAGAAAGATTTGCTCCCACTTGCTCTCTTTATGCTTCTCTGGGAATCGCTGCGGAAAATGCCAAAATGTTGTCGGAAAACAAAGTAGCATAGGCATGCTAGAGTTCCAACTATAATGGGTACACCCAAAATGGTTATGGTAATAGCCATCCATGTTTGCTTTTTTCCAACAACAACAAATGCCAAAGCCAGAAAAGCCCCACATGTGCAAGAGCCAGCAGCCCACATAAGCTTGTTAACCACTGACACAACCTGCCTTTGAGCCCTTGTGTCCCAGGCTACCAAAGTGATTTGAACAACCACCACAGATAGAGAGATGAAAAGTGATGTAGAGTTTAAAAGACAGAAAGCTTGGAAAGCAACATTATCAGCTATATTAGCCTTCCCAGTCTCAGGTCCTTCCATGATATATTGGCCAGGCAAATTGAATATAGCCAAGAATGCTACTGAGGCGAAAAGGACAGCAACAACTGTGACGGAGTTAATTGTATTTTGAACTGCTTCTCTGTGAAGCTTTTTCAATTCTTTAGCAATACCAGAAACTCGCCTGCGAGTTTTTAAGTTTGCCTCAAGTTGTGACTGCACTTCATGCTTTATATCACTCACAGTTCTTTTAAGTTCCATGGCTTCATCAACTTTGCCAACGTGCCTGGCGTACTTCGCACCACAGTCTGCAAGGACCTCATTGATTTCCAAAGCTGAATCCCCATACCGCAATTTATCTGCCAAATCCAACGCTGTTTCCTTCTGGTTATTGATGGCATTAATATCCATAGCTGTGTTATTTAGCAGAAGACTCACAATCTGAAAAAGAGAATTGTCAGTAGAAGGAGAAATCAGGGAAGAAAAAGAATCTTTGCAAGAAAAATTTACTTTATTTTGCTAGAAATGCAAGCAACATTTGTTATGTGACACAAGGAAATGAATTTTGTTGATTGCACTAGGGCATCTGTTATGTCAAATAACCTTACCAAAATATAGCATGGGAACAATCTAAGGTTCAGTAATCACATTATATTTCCATCAGTAATTCTGTAAGTAGAGTGACAGAACTATCAGATTGGATGAACTGTGTCGAACAGATATGAACATAAAAGAATGAACTGGCCACTGGCCTTGTATATGGAGAGAAAGACCAAAATGTTCCATTGCAGACATTATCATAGGAGCTGAAAGATTGGATGGCTACATCATAAAGAAACTGCACATACATGGTATGGTGTAGGGCTACAGCTACATGAAAGTAAAATTCACCTGTGAACGATCCTTCCTTGTAGCCATGTGTAAAGCAGTATTTCCCTTCTTATCTCGTTCATTCAATATAGTGGAATCAGCTTGTAATATCTCCTTTACCACTAAGGGACACTGTCCTTTTACAGCCATATGCAGTGCAGTTTGACCCTTTTTATCTTTGACAGTGACAATTCCTCGATCCTGGTCAATAAGTGCTTTGGCAATACGAAGAAGCCCATACCTAGCAGCATTGTGCAATGCAGTTTTTCCATTTTTCCTGACTATCCACATTGAATTGACATCTGCATCGATGATAGCATTCACCACATCCAAATGGTCTTGAACCGCAGCTGAATACAGGGGACTAGTGTTTGAGGAGTCACACAACTTACAAACCTCAGGCATCTTGTTCAAAAACGCTTTCACGATATCTGGAAAATGATTGACAATGTTAAAACTAATAATTCCACGACAATGTGCATCCATTGTGAATTTATGATTTATGGGACCTATCATGGGTATCGCCAAGATACATAAATCAACGCTGCAGCCAAGAGTACCTTTGTACTTAGAAAAAAAATTCCATATGAACTACTTATTTTCTAGTATTACTTTTTCTTTCTTAAAAAAAATCCTGCAGAGGTTGAGAAAGAACTAGGACATTGAACTTGAAGTTGTTGATGTTTCTTCATCAACAGCCACTTGTTGCCCAAGTTGCTGCTTTCCTTTTGCCATTAAACTTAATTTAGAAGCACTTGAAAGCTTTATTTTGTTCGAACTTAGTAGAGTATTTTCACCTCAATGGAAGGTGAAGGATGAAATTAGGCGAAAATAAAACTTTCGACCCTAAGTTTGAAGCGCTAAAATGATATATAAAATAGAGGAAGCCAATTAAAACCAGAAGGCTTTACTCAACTCCGAAAAACAGATAGACAACCAACTGATGGGATCAATTTCATCACCAAACTACCACCGGCTATTTACGTGTTGTCATGTAATTTATTTGTTTTTTTTTCCCACACCAATCTCATTTCAACTTTCAAGCAAGAATTACTTATTATTCAAAATATGAATCGCTTAATTTCAGAGTATTATACAATAAAGTATTAAAAGAGAGATGCAGAAAAGGGAGGAATACCTAGATGACCACGCTTGGAGGCAACATGGAAGGCATTCATGTCGGATTTGGACCTGATCTTCACAATCTCCAAGTCACAGTACTGGAGCAAGTAGACGAAAATCTCAGTCTGATTATGCTCGGCAGCGACGTACAGCACCGTCTCTCCGGCATCGTTCTGAAGGGACATGACATTAGAAAACGACGAAGCATCTTCGCTATTAAGCTGCTCCAAGAGTTGCTTCAGCTCATCCAAGTCGCCAGATCGAACTATTGAGAAAATGGACTGGTACTTAAAGAATCGCAGAGCCTTGGCATCCATCATCGCGCGACCTCTCACAGAGAGAGAGAGAGAGAGAGAGCTTCTTCAATTCTGGACAATTGTCACTCACAGCCTAACTCAGAAATTTTCGTCGTTTCTTCTTCGAACGGATAGCAGATTGAAGCAAATGAAAGAAGATTAAGAAGTGGAAGAATGATGAGAATAGATTTGGATTCTGAGATTTGAGGAGGAGGCGATGGTGGCGTTCATGATCTTCTTCCTCCATTTAACAGAATGCGATTATTAGAAGGATTTTATTTTATTTGGATGATGTGATTGAGGATGGTGGTGGGGTCTTGAGGCAGAGCAAATCCATGTGGTGCTTATCACATTGACTTTTCATGGACCCCTCCATCGTCAACGAGACGCGAATCTACAGTGCCCATTCCTTGTCTCTTAGCGCTGTTAGCCGCAAATACACGCAGGCCAGGTTGCAGGATGCTGTTCAAATCAAAAAAGCTAAAAAAGATTTACACTTTATTATTTTTATTACTTCTTAATTTTTTTAATATTAAAAACAAAAACTTTTCTCTTTAAACATGTGTTTGAATTAACTTTTAGAGAATAACTTTTATAATTTACAAGATAAGTATCTGAAAAGAGTTTTACCTCGTGACAAAGGATTGGCCTAGGATACCAAGTGCATAAACTTTGAAGCAAGAGATAAAAGTGTAAGAAAAATTTAATCTTGATTTATTAGAATATGTTTATCATAAGAAGCGTCAACCAAGTATTTGAGCAACTTTTATTTGTTACATTAATAGTTTCAATTGAAAGTGTGAGAGTACTTCATGGTTAAGCGAGTATAGCTCCTTTCATTACACCAATGCTTTTAATTGGTTATACTTATATTGATTCTTAAATTGAATACAATTTAAGTTATTATTACCAAACTTTATGTGTCTGGCACTTTTCAGGTTACGACTTTTTTTTTTATATATTTAATTGAAGTGGGTGCCAGCATCCAAGGCCGAGGAGGAATTTGTAGTAACATGTACGAGTAGCTAGGAAGCTTTAGAGTTTTGCCATCCAGTTAAGGAACTAACGTCTATATAACTTATGCTTAGCAACATCATCAATTAAATTTTGTTGATTCAACTAAGCGAAGAAATATTTTAAAAAAAAAAAAAAATTGGACATTGGTTGAACTTATAATTCTAGTGTATGTTTGGATAAGTTTTTGGAGAATAACTTTTATGATTTATGAAGTAACTATGTGAGAAGAGTTTTAATTCTATTTACGGAAAAGGGCTTTTAAAATCACGGTTTGGTGTTTACCCTAATGATGCCTTTACTTTCGTAATATCATGAAGATTTGAAAATTTGGTATTGTCAGAATAATTATTTCTAACTTGCTTTACCCAATGATAATCTAATGCTGAATCAACGAAAAAATATATCTTAAAATAAAATATAAACAAGTTCGATACGTTGTTCTTTGTCTCTTTTGTTATCAACCCATACCACATGACCTAAAGATTAGAGATCTTTTGTCATTTCGATAAAAAATAATGATGATGATGTGTTCTTTTCAAATTACAATAAAAGCCTCAAGGGAGACCTGGGCAAGGTGAGCCTAAGCCTTTTTGATGTATCCATTGATCCATTAACTTATCCTTGAAGCATTGTATCAAAAAAAAAACTTATCCTTGAAGCAGACTACAATAATAATAATAATAATATTTGAAGACATTACATTTTAGGTTAACCTAGGAGCGAGTACTTCTTCCCTGAAAAAGGCTGAAATTTTGGTTCTTCTTTCTGTAGGGATGTCTCTTGTTTTAGCTCTTTTCCCTGAAAAGCGAAGGTGAAATACAATCTAGTTTGTTAATTAACTACACCATCTAGACAGTGAATTTGGCTGCCATAATGTCAACTTGAATTGGCATACATAGTAGAAAAAATTAGCAAGAATCAGCAAAATTACCTTCGCGGTTTCTCTAGACCGGTTTCCGTTTGAACCGAACACAAGCTTCCCTTGGGATGCATGAGAGTTACTTTGTGAACTAGATGCTGCAGAAGAATGTGTATTGCCATTGCCATTTTGAACACTGCTTCTCTTGTCCTTAGAACCTGAACAAGAAACCGGCGGCGGCTGATAATTTAAGGTTCTTCCATCCAAACGTCTGCTTGCTCCAGAAAATGCGCTGAACTTGGGTTCAGTTTCAGCAGGAGGCTCTTCAACTGTCATGAGGAACAAAAGAATACCGTAAATTACATCAAAATACACTCATACTATCTCCAGTCCTAGATGTAGGACTTAGTCGTAGTCCTATATTTAGGATATGAGGAGTATATCAGAAGAAAAAGGAGAAAACCCATTTGACAAGACAAGGGAAGAGAAGTAAAGGTTATTACAAAAGGTTACGGTGCAAATCTGCCCCCAAAGTTTTAGTCAAGGAGCAATATTGCCCCATAAGTCTTTTTGAGTTCAATGTTTCCTTGAAAGTTTTAAAGGTAGTAATGCTGCCTCCATACCATTAAAAAACTAACGTTGACAAGGTAACATTGTTCCTTTTTAACATTTCCAGGGTAATATTGAAACAAAAAAAAATTCTGGGATAACATTGCACCTGAGAAAAAATTTATGGGACAAATTTGCACCTAAACCCTAAAACAAAATTAAGAAAGAGAATTATGCACCTTTCTCTGGTGCTGCAATGGGCTTTTCAGGTTCCTTGTAATCCAAGGGAGGGGCAAAGTCCACCTCACAATCTGTCTCAATGATGCTAACTCCATTGGAAGGCTTGGTGTCTACAATATTAATGTAATATTCCTTCTTGTTGTATGCCACCATTATAGTATCTCCAATTGTTAAGCAGGAGTAATGTCTCAATGTTGTTTCCAATCTACATAATCAAATCAAAATACACTCAAATTTCTAAACAACCCTAATAATAGTAGCCATGCATAACTAAACTATCAAACTACTCTTGAATACAATAATTGATTAGTCAACTTACATAGCCTTAGGATTGGAGACATCCAAGAAATCCTTTGTGTGTGGTTGCAACTTAATAAAAGTCCCCTTTGGAAGGCTAACATTCTTTATTTTCACTATCTCTCCCTCTTGTAAAAGCATGTGCTGCATCATCTATATAACAAAACTTGAATAAGAAGAAGCAATCATGAATTAAAAATTGGAACCCTGAAGAGGGAGAAGCACACTACCAATCATATATACTACTTGACAAACTATAGGGGGGGTTTTTTTTTTTTTACCCAATTTGGCATATACACCATGCCTTCCTCTGCAGTGAACTCCAGAACCCCGCAATGAGACACCCTCCCGTCGGCATCATTCCGAATTTCAAACAACATCGGATAATCAATATTCAGATAAGCTGAAAATTACACTTCTTGTTAGTCTCGAAATCGTGCTAACTAGACATTCAACACATCATAAGAATAAAATGACGGCCCAATGCACACAAGACTCCCACTATGTGAGGTTTGAGGAGATTTGGATATATGTAGCCTTATCTTATCATGGGAAGAGTCTCATCAGAAGAAATATAACAAAATATAAAGTTCGAATTTCAACTAACCTAGATAGTCGAGGGCTGAGGGAGGCATAATAACTGTAACAAAACAAGAATTATAATCAATGTTAGATAAGAACAGAGACAATTTGATAATATAAAGCCTAGTTGACTTATTTTTGGAGAGATTCTTATAAGTTACTTAAGAAGGAAGCTGAATAAGTTACTTAATCATATCATATGTTATGCCTGATTAAATTATATATCATCTTATAAGTAAAAAAAATTAATTTGGAAAAAAAACGATAAATATAAAAATTTTAAAGCAATTTAATTAACTTCCTTAATCTTCTTGAAAAAATTTAAGTATGTTTTATACTTAAAACCTGAAGCAGTGAAAAAAACTAGATCTGGTACTAATATGGAAACTTACTTTTATCGCCATTTTCTAGGTGAGGCTGCAAGATAAACAAGAAGGGGAAAAAAAATAACATGAATACTTTTTAGTTTAGAAGAATAGCCAAAAACTACGTACATCAATGATAGAAATAGAAGAAATCCGACCTTATTAATAGAAGAAGCAGGGTAACATCGATAAGTCTGCTCGAAAGATTCATCATCGTATTCGTATCCGTATTCGTATCCGTATCCATCGAAAGACTGAGCACAAGTGTGCAAAGATCATTAATATTGATAAACGCAAGAAACAATAAGAGAATTAATGGATCAAATTAAATGACCAGTTGAACTGGGGAAAAAAAAGTTCATCCACTTCTCCTTAAAAAGTAGTACAAATTCGTACCATTTTTAATTTTGTACGATTCTTACTACAGATGATCAAACCCTAAGAGCTCCCTGCAAAACGCAAAAAAAATTTACCAGCCAATTGCAACGAATAATCAAATTAACGTAAAACGAAAGTAATAACGAGGAACAGAGGACCTTGAACTTATAAAAAAAATTCCGATAAACAAATTTAAAAAATACTGAAATATTAGCCATTCGCCTCTGATTACTAGGGAGTGACCCCAGTAAGAAAATCATCGACTAACAAAGAGTAACAAAGAAAGGTTACCTGAATTGAGCATATGGGCAGAGAAAGAAAAAGCTTTTGCGTGCTTAATATTTGTTAGGTTAATTTGATTTCACTATTTCTAATGCTGATCTCACTATTTATAGAGACATGGCTTTAAAATTAGTTTGTTTTTTAAAAAATAAACATATAGTTAAAAATATAACTATATGGTATTGATTAAGATCATTTTGAATCTCATAAAATATTTATCAAGATCTGAACCTATAAATTTGAAGATTTATAATACTAGTAATTATCTATTTTATTGCATATATTATTGATATGCCATATATTGATAATGATAATGTATCACACTAAATAATACTCCCTTGATTAAGATCATTTTGAACCTCATAAAATATTTATCAAGATCTGAATCTATAAATTTGAAGATTTATAATACTAGTAATTATCTATTTTATTGCATATATTATTGATATGCCTTATATTGATAATGATAATGTATCACACTAAATAATACTCCCTCCGGTCATAATTATAAGATAAAGTTAACTTTTTAGGATAAATTAAAGAAACTAATTAAATTACTTTAGAATATTTTTATTTTTATTTTTTTCTTCAAACTAATTAGTTTAACTAATAAATTAATATATATAATCTAAGGATAAATAATATATGATATGATTAAGTAACTTATTTAGCTTCCTTAATTTCCGAAAAAAAAAATTTACTTTGCTTTATATTTAAGACCGGAGGTAGTAGTATTTATTTAAGGGTTTAATGATAAAGTGTATAATACTGAATTGGATATATATAACATTTTTTTAAAAAAGGATGACAATCAATTATTATTTATCTTGACAAAAATGAATTTAACTAAAAATGTATTATATTTATTCAAATTTATTATATTATACAGTATTTTCCATAAAGAAATAAAATTTTGTATATGGAAAAGGGAGGTATAAATTTAATATATATATATATATATATATATAGGGTCAGAGTCAATATTTAATATATCAGTTAATAACAATGCGCTGATATCTCATACAAGGATATGGATTTTTTTCCAACACATATAAATATATGAATTTAAATTTTATTATGATGTAAAAAAAATTTAAAATCTTGTCACCAGAATCGATCAAGGGCCGGATTTTAGGAAACAAAATTAACTGTACGGAATTGAATTGTATTGTTAATATGGAAATTTTTTTGGGCCGGATTTTAGGAAACAAAAGTAACTGTAGGGAATTGAATTTTATTGTTAATATGAAAATTTTGTTCAAAACTAACTTGTAACATGTAAATATATCATTGAGCATTTCTTTATATCAAGATTTGAGCTTAAAAATTTGAAGATTTATAATAGGAGTAGTTATCAATTTTATTGCATATATTATAATATTATTAATATGCAGTATATTAATAATAAAGTTACAAAGATGTATCACCTTAAGAAATAGTATTATATTAAACCGTGCAAAAACTCACACGATGTGTGGATATGAATATGTGATCATTTAATTAAAAGATTGAATGGACAATAAATATTTAGTTAAAACTCACACATTTAATTTAATAATTAAATAGTATAATATTATAGTCAATAAAAACACAAGATGACTTGGTAAAAAATTTACATTAGATAAATATGAGGTCCATACACGATAATGGAATGATTTTTTTTAGGGTTTTTTATTTGAAATGTAAAAATATAATAACCTATTGAGAAAAATAGGAGGTTATAAAAAAAATAGAAAAATTATAGATTAATATTAGATAATTATCTATATAAAATTTGTTTATTCATATGGTTAAAAAAATTAGCTAGGGAAAGTAAAGAAGTTATCATGCTCACAAAAAAAAAATTATTAAGTTATGATGGACGATTTTATATTTAAATTTTTATAACAGATCAAATATTTTAATTTATTGTCATATCGTTAACTAGTTTTAAAATTTAAAAATGAATAAGAAAGTTATGATATTATAATCAGGTGAGAGTAGCCATCATCAACTACTATCCCCGATTTTTAATGTAAAAGTCATTTGATTTTTTTTGAAAAACATTAAAAAAGTTAAATAAATTAAATTAAAATATTTATATTTATCAATTTTTTAAAACTAAATTGTTTTACTTAACTGATATATAATCTAATACATATATAATATATGCTATAATTAAATAATTTATTTAGCTTCATTAACATCTCAAAAAAAAAAGTTAACAAGTTTTTATATTATGGACTAGAGGGAATATATTGGAAGGTAGAACCGATTAAAAGAGGTAAAGAATGCCCCCATTGTTTGTTTTATTTTTTTAAAAATGTTTTTACGATTTATGAGGTAAGTATATAAGAAAAATTTTATCTCGATTTATGAAAAAAAAAAATTTCTGAAACAATGGTTTGAAAGTTTCCCAAATTTATAAACCATTACTAACAATAGCAATATTAAAATCGTGTCAATCCACAGAGACAAAGTTGAAGATCAATCAACATGACATGGACAAGTATAGCATCTTTTGAAAAGTCCTTGCACTGAAGCGGCGCAAAATAAAAGATTCATCAATAAGAAATTGATGAAGAAGATCTTGACACTAACTTCACTTTCAAAAGAGGAAAAACGGACATCTAATCAGATTGGGTTTAAATAAAATAAGCATACAACCAACTTTGAGTTGTAATTCCATATGGATAGGGGAGAGCAATGGGCGGGTTGGGTAGCTCGTGGTTAAACCCATAACCCGCCTATTTAACTTTATACGAGTATGGGCTAGCCCATACCCGTACCTCAACCCATTTAACATGTGTTAAATGGGCTAACCAATAAATGGACGGGCTAACTGGGTTACTCGGAACCCATTTATATTGGACTTGTTTATTTTTTTGGAAGTAAAAAAACATATATATTTGCATAATCATCAATCTTTCAATCCAAATCCATCAAGCAATCAATTTAAATTTTGAAATCTGAATCTTCAAAGTTCAATAATGATAATTCACACAAAAGAACCTAAATCTAAACAAACTCTAACTTTTAAATTAACACATTACAACTACAGAGATTAATAAAATGGCATTTTTCCATTGAATCTTCATGCTTCAGTTTTCACTATCATCTTCAGATTCACTTGAGGGAGGGTCTGTAGCTCCATAAGCTAAATCTTTCTATGCAAAACAAATTAAGAGAAAACAAATCCTACTTTGAGTTGGGGAGGGAATGACCAAATGAGAGAGTGACAATCAAGGTAAGGCTAATAAAAAAAATTAAATGGGCGGGTACGGGCAGCCGGAATGTGTGCCCGTAGCCCGCCCATTTAAGTCTTAAATGGGCTGGTTGAAACCCGCCTCGTTATGGGATCATTTTGGGCGGGCTCAAATTGGCCCAATTAGACTGGGTTATGGGCGAGCTCGCAGGTTCTGGATTCCTTGCTCAGCCCTACATATGGATAATGTGAATGCTTGAAATACTTAGAGATTTCACAAATGTAATACTCCCTCCGGTCCTAATTATAAGAAAAAGTTGATTTTTTTGGAGAAATTAAGGAAGCCAGTTAAATTATTTTAGAGTGTTTATATTGTTAGTATTCTTAGATTATGTATTAGTTTATTAGTCAAATTAATTAGTTTGAAGAAAAAAAAATATAAATATAAATACTCTAAAGAAATTTAATTGGTTTCCTTAATTTCTTTAAAAAAAGTCAACTTTATCTTATAATTAGAACGGGATAGTGATGCGATCCAGAATCAACAAGTTGTCCCTTCCAATTCAAGTGACATCTCTTCCGTTTCAAATGATCATTTTCAAATTCCAGCTGAACAAATCATGAGAGCACAAGCTAAAATATTCAAGGAAGCATTGATTGGGCTGATTGAAGAAGTTGTTGTAAATCAAATGACAATTGGATCAATGAATCTGATTTACAAAACAAAGATGCTGAAAACGTCACTAAGTTCATTTGTGCTAAATATGGAGTTGTTAATCAAGTTTTGGGCTTGAAAACTTCAAAACAAAGAACTTGGACCTAGTACTACACATGGGAGGCTCATTTGGGCCTAAATAAGCACATTTTGAGCCTTAATTTGCTGAATACATCTTCTTGAAGTTAGGTGTGCGAAAATCAACAAGGGGTTGGTGGAAGATTTGACTTTTGGTTTCTTTAAGCATTTGTATTTGATTTTTCAAGTTTCTTCTAGATTGTATTAGACTTTTGTGTTTATTTTATTAGACTTTTAGGTTTCCTAGCACATGGTTTTACAATTTATATTTTCTATGTTCAGATTTGCACCTACTACAATTAGGACATATTTCCCTATAAATACTTAGTGCTTCTTCATTTGTAGGGGACACAATTTAGATTTGAATCATAAATGAAAGTTGCACTTCTGCACTTTGTTTCTTGAGAGTGGATTCTCTCTAGGGTTCTTTTTAGAACTAACAAACTTATCAAGGCTTGATCAACCTTGTGGCGTTTTTCCAACACTTCGGGTCCTTGTTCTTTCATGTTCAAGGGTTCAAGTGGATCGTCGATCTGTGTTTAGCTTTCTTGGGGTGTGTGTATTTTAGAATTGGTTGTGGGTTCGTGGGATCTTCCCTTGTGGGTTCGCACCATCTATTGGCTTTGCTGAATTGTTTCTTCCCTGTGAAATTGAGCATTATGCATCCAAAGCCATCAAACAAAGAAGCTGTGTTCATTTTAAACTTGTTGATGCTTACAAGATTGATCTAGCTTGTGAGTATATTGTTATTGTTACTTTTAATGTGGATGATATATGTCCATTTGATCCAGGTGGAGATTCGTGGAAGAATCATTTTGAGGAGAGAGGGAATGATGCGACACAAAATCAACAAATTAACTTTTTAAATTCAAGACAAGATTCGAGGACGAATCCTTTTGAGGAGAGAAGGAATGATGCGATCCAGATCATTTGAAACGGAAGAGATGTCACTTGAATTGGAAGGGACAACTTGTTGATTCTGGATCGCATCAGATAGAGTACTTGATTATGATACTGGAATGTAATACCTATAAAAAACAAGAAAATTAGACATAGAAAGAAGTTAAGGGTAAATTTGCCGTCCTTAAGGCCACCGTAGTATTACCCCAACTAAAGTGGCCCCTCTTCAAGGTGATTGAATGTTCCGGCGAGTTCTCTTGTAGGATAACCCACCCAAACCTAACACCTCTCGTATTGCAAAACACAAATCCCACCAAGGACACCACCATCCTCTCTCACCAAACGCTTAATACCTCTCTTAGCAAACAAACCATCAATTTCACCGTCCTTAAGAATTTTCCCTTCATGTTACTTTCTCCAGTCCTAATTATAAGATAAAGTTGACTTTTTTTGAGAAATTAAGGAAGCCAATTAAATTACTTTGGAGTATTTATATTTTTAGTATCTTTAGATTATATATTAGTTTATTAGTCAAATTAATTAGTTTGGAGAAAAAAAATAAAAATACTCTAAAGTAATTTAATTGGCTTCCTTAATTTCTCCAAAAAAGTCAAATTTGTCTTATAATTAGGAGCGGAGGGAGTATGTTCTTTTTTATAAGATAGTATTAGAGGATGTCTGAAAAGTTTTTTGTAAACTCCTCATTTTACCCTTACTTAATTACAAAAATTACTCATACACTATTGTATTTAATTTTCATGTTTGACTAAAACACTCCATATAATATGTTCTTTCTATTTCACATAAATGAGGGCATTTTTAGAAAACAAAATTCATTCTTTACATATTTATTTCACCTAACTAATTTTAACTACCTCATCCAACAATGCAATTCCCTAAATCATAAGTAATTTATATTAATGGCATAAAATCATCACTCCTGCTACAAATAATGGCTATGATAAACAAAAATGACATCCACAAGATCCTTCTTAGAGTACTGTCCTCTCAGCTGGAACAACCATTTCCATTACTTTTCCTTTTTTTTTTTTTTTTTTTGCCATCCATTTCCATTACTTTTCACGCAGGAGCTTGATCAATAATTAATTACATGCCACTTGTTAGTATTTGCTAGTTTTGAGCTACACTTCTTCCAAGTTGGGACTATATATCATTATCTTGTCTCTCTGCGTGTGCTTGTGTTTTCTCGTGAATAATTTAATCGAAGTGGCGTCGGGTAATCTGGTTTGTCCCGAGCGTTGTCTTTTGTATGGAATTGTCTCTTTTTTGCCATATCTCTTCCTTTTGAATTCTGAAATCCTATTAGTAATCTCCAGATTTCATGATATAATTTCCTGATTCTTTCATTTCCATTTCCAAATTGATACCTATTATAAAGAATCATATAAGGAAAGTGGTCATGATACCCTTAAAGAGAGGCAACAAATTAAATCAACGCTTAAGCTCAGCATGGGCATTTGCATTCTTCCTCTCTAAATTAATCATTACCCATCCCCATCACCATTCTATAATTTAGTAACCAACAATAATTGAGAAGATATATATAATAAAACTTTTATATTTGAGAATCATCGTCCTCAACCAAGAAAAAGGTCGATGAATGGCTAAATAACATGCATTCTTAATTGTCTGTCCTAGTAGTCATGAGTTCACAGTAGACACAAATACTATGATATTACTTTCTTGTTCGCACAAGCTAGGCACTTAAGCAAATGACAAATCCGTAAACGTCATTAGATTTGTTAATGTAAGCGCCCATAAATTTATTATTGAATGTCTATAGATTTATAAGTGAAACTGGAATTTATTGTAAAAAAATCCTATGGGACTTTAATGCAATTTTGATAGTTTCTCTTACCCATGGACCTAAATGCAATTTTCCTAAATAAATATCACCGTACCAAATCTCTATCCTTTTTAACCAGACATTCATTCAATCTCACATGCCAGAGCATGTTTTATCATATGTAATATCTATACACGGGCACACTCATGTATTTATAAATCTTAATATAAGATCCACTATGTAGTTCAATTACTTTCATTAAAGTGAATCTTATATTAAAGACCAAAGGTAGTAATTGTTAGCCGGCAAAGTTGGTGAGGTGAAGAGGCATTGTTCCTCCTCTCAGGGAGAAGAGCTTGCACTGTCCCTCCAATTTTGCCTCCTTCTTCACTCAATACTAATTCCTGATATTTCCCAATTTCTACACCATGGCATATGCCCCTGCCATCTTTTGCATCTACATTTGCTATTTCAAACTATTTTCTCCTCATCAAGACTCTCTAGTTATGTGATATCCATGAAGAATTGAAACTCACATTTCATGTACTTTTCTTTTTGAAAAAAAAAGCTGTTAGATGAATCAAATTCTAACTCGTCAATCATCAGGAAAACCGAGGAATCTGTTTATGAGCTTTGCCACAGGGGTGGCATCACCTGGAGAATAAGGGACAAGAGAATTCAAATCCATATCAGCTACAGTTTGATGAAGAGTTTGAGGACGTGCACAATACAAATGTTTTTGGTCTGCCAGTTCTTCGGCGAGTTCGCTTTGATGATTATCCATCAAATCTTCATTCACAACCACAATTAAAGGCTTGCCCAGCCGTAACGTCTCGAATATGCTACCTGACCCTGCATGGAGTCAACAAATTTGCAGTCAATGTAAAGCTGCCATATAAACATGCCTATAAAAATGTAAAATTTCTCCAAAAAAAAAAAAAAGGGAAACTTTAACCGTTTTCCAAAACGCAAGGTGGCATTCAGATTGATTCAATGCTGTAAAATAGTACTCATCCGGTCCTTAATATGACACATTTGGGGAATTGATTTTAGTCCTAAATATAAAATATATTTTTCATATTTATCAATGTTTTCCTAATTTATTCTTATTGATACTCCCTCAACCATAAACAAGGAGGAGAGGGAGTGAGGGAATTAAGAAAAATGACCTGGGTATTTTAGAAAATACATGTCATATTAACTAACTTAATCAATTTCCTTAATCTATTCAAATTAGATAAATATGTCTTATATTAAGGATCGGAGGAAGTGAGTACAATATTCATTCATTCAGTGCATTTAGGAGTGGGAAAATATCCCCTCACTTTCCAACAAACCAATTACTTCCCCTATGCCTAGCCTCAGACGGGGAAGGGATGGAATTGATGGATCCTTTGTTTGTTCTTAAACAAGCATAAAAGACATCAATCATGCTAAATTATTTTAATTTTAAATTTGAATTAAATTCATTAAACCACACAAGTCAATTCTATGCAAATGAGTCTTATTTTAGTGCCTAGTACATGTAGTTGTCCTTGCTCATTATGTCCTTCTGATATTTAATCTAACCACATTCACCAGCCTGTGGTGACAGCTGTAGCTCATTTCTTAGTTTAAATTTCTTCTCTTCTCTCTAGTGCTAATGAATAACTCGAACAAACCCAGTTAACACTTATCCAATGATTTTCATATCCAACTTTAGTTTAAGGTAGAAAGCAACAAATATAACGAATGACCACTGGCGTGACAGCTACTTCTCCCTTATAGACAGAACTACAAAATTGAAGCCACTGGAACCAAGTAGTAAAACAATGACTTAGGCAAACTTGACAATACCATAATAATTACATAAAAAGCGAAGAACCAAAAGAAAGAAAAGAAAAGGTGACCTGCGTGACTGATGACAAGAGAGGCTGAATTGAGATGATCGGCAATGCTAGAAGAAAAGGTGAAGTAATCTACAGCCAACGAACTACCTCCTTCAGACTACAAAGAAGTAACTTCTAAGAAATTCAGTAAATGAAAGAAGCATGTAATAAAGCTAATGTCATTACCAAAACAATTTAATTGAGGGATTTCCTCTCAAAATCCTAATTCATAAATTCTGTGTGATAAAGCCACCATGCATTCAGATCTTTCAGTTTTTCACAAATTTCTAATGGACATTAAAAAAACAGCAAGCCAAAGACATTTGAGCAGCTTCAAGTGGACGCACTTCCAAACTTTCTAACCTCCGAATTACCATTCACCTCTAGAATGCATTGTATTTGAACACGAATCATCACTAGTTACTAGTCTATATAAATGAGAAGCTAATAATAGTTCAACTTAACTTCATTGTGGAGACATCAGATGAGTAAGGAAGAAAAGGCATTTAAGATTACCTTTGTTGGAACATAAGATCCGCGACCCATTTGAATGAGGAGGTGGGTGTAGCCTTTTGTAAATAACTCCTGCTTGACCGTCGGAGAATCCACGGCTTTCACGAGAGCATCAAATGAAGTCGTCCCCACAGTTACAAAAACAACCCTTCTTTTCTTATCATCATCGCCAGCACGATCCGCCATTTTGACTATTTGATCCCTTCTCAAAATGCAGGGCTTGCAAATAATATCTTCAATTGGAGCAATCGACTTTGAGGACAGTTGCTTCAATTGTTCACGAGGAAACCCCCTTCTTCTAAGATCGATCACTTCATTCCGTTCCCTGGAGGCCCGAAAAATGAGATGTACTTTGTTGGGAAGCAAATCAAGGAATCATTCCATCTCCTTCAAGATTTCATATTCAGATTCCTCCTCGGGCGGAATCCATGAAAGTCGCCTTTCTATCGACAAATTTCTCCCCTCCCTCGTGACGCGAACTGAAAGCTGGTATTGCTTCTGAATTTAAGAACTCCTGATAGAAAATTGGAAGAGAACGCTTTTCCTTCTTAATCCAGGAAAACGAAAAGTGTTGCTCCTGGATTTAAGATGTTTCGAAGCTGGAAACGGGAACAATAAGCTTTGGATTGCAGATTGAGGAACCGAGACGGAAAAAAATGCCTCGTGGGTAATACGAAATTACACTAAGCGTTCGTTTAAGATCCACCGTAATAAGGATTTATTGATTAAAAAAAAAAGTGGTATCAAACACATTTTTTGAGTTATAAGTGTTTATAAATCATAATTTATGATATACCAGATAAGTATGTGAGAAGAGTTTTATCTTAACTTACGAAATAAGTACTTATTGTCTAGTGTGTTTGTATTAGTTTTTGAAAAATAACTTCTGAAAAAAAAAAGGAGAATAACTTTTGGATAATAGATTACGAGAAGAATAGATTATGAGAAACCATGATTTTGATAAAATGAGAGTGTTTGAATATTGTGATCAGAATAGTTTTTTTCATAATCAAATTACTGAAAAATACATTGACTTTTGTAATAATTACATATAGGGTTAAAGTGTAGATTGGCCAACAAACTTTTACACTGGAAGTATCTAGCACAAATAAGTTTTAAAGGGGGTAAAAAAATCAATCAACAATTTAAAACAGGGCAACAAGCACAATCTTGTTAAAATGGCAGCCTTTGACTGTTAAATAGTTAGCTAAGGGAAATTGAAATGTTGTATGTTTTGGTTTCATGGTTCAAAATTTGGTCCTGTCTATGGTATGATAATGGAAAGGTTATGTCGAAATGGGTTAAATCGATTTACTATCTTTGCAAATCGATTTGCAAAAGGTGAAAATCGATTTGCAAAGACTTCAAACTTCACCCAAGCCTCACGAACTAAATTGATTTGCCACTTTGATAAATCGATTTACAACTGTGATTGCCGAGATCATCAAAGCGATGATCATGTATCCATCTGACGCTGTAATTTAAATTATTCGTGGATATACTTGTCTTTTAGATTTTCTCTACTATAAAGGCTGCGAATGAAGATGGGTTGGTGGGAACTGATCTTCCCATATTTAAGACACAACCTCATTATCTGTATCAATTTGTTATTGAAGCATTTTTTAGAAAAAAAACCAGAAATAGCTCTCAGTTTCCATCAGAAGATGATTGATAGAGGCTTATCTAGTTTTCTCCGATTCCAGTTGCTATGAAATTAGGATCGCTAAATCCTTATAATTCTCGCATTTTCTATAGCCCGACGCTTTGTTCCAATTCAACTCTCTTTAAGACTCTCACTTGTCACTAGGGGTGGAAACAGGCCAGGTCAGGCCAAGTTTTTACCTTAACAGGCCAGGCTCCTGTTGGAGGCCAATTTTTAGGCCCAGGCTTGGCCTGGCCTGAAGCCTGTTAAGGAGGCCTAAATTTTTAAAATTTTTTAAGCAAACCGACAGGCTTATAGTCCTCGTGCAAAACAGGCCAACAGGCCACAGGCCGAAAACAGGCCTCCTTAAACAGGCCGAAATTTACAGGCTCAGGCAAAATTATCCTTTAACCCTTATTTGATTTTTTTTTTTAAAAAAATATTTTAACAGGCTCAGGCCGGCCTGACAGACCTAATAGGCTTGTCAATAGGCCTTGGCTTGGCCTATTAAGCAAAACAGGCTTTTGTTTTGGCATTGGCCTGGCCTTTTACCCTGAATAGGCCAATCACAGGCTAGGCTACATGCCCCTGACAGGCCGTCTGACCTGTTTCCACCCATACTTGCCATGTTTTGTTCCTTCTACACTCTCACTAACCACCTAGACAATGTTTAATTCACATAGAAATGGACGTTAACCTGAAATTAACGGTGCTATGCTAGTTGCCCCGTTTAAAATTGTTGATTGGTTTTCTTACCCCTTTTAAAACTTATTTGTGTTAGGTGCTCTCAGTGTAAAACTTTATTGGCCAATCTGCACCTTAATCCTTACATATAAAGCATAAGATTATATTTTGTGTTATTTAAGGGTTAAGGTTCAAATTTAACAGCCAAGTTTTTCCTGAATGGCGTTTGGCACAAATAGATTTTGAAAGATGAAAAATAATAATGAACAATTAAAAAGGATGTAAATTTAACAAAACCGTTAAATTTGACTTAACGACGTTAAATTATAAGAGAAGAAAACCCTTAACGACATTAAAAATGATGCATCTTAACATATTATTTAACATTAAATTTCATAATTAATACAAAAAATGAAATAAATTTGTCTATATGTAATGTTAATTAACTTAACAATTTTTTTAATATAATCAAATTAAATAAATAGATCTTATATTAAGGATAAGAGGGAGTATTAAAATTTTAAAATTCTAAAAAAAATACAAAGAGAAAACTTTGAAATTAAAAAAAAAAAAACAGATGGGAGGGAGAAAGAGTAGGACGTGGGACCTAAAAACAGAAAAATAACCAATGAAAGTGAGAGGGTGGGGCCCATAAAGTGGAAAAAAATAGATTATGCCCAAACCATGGTTTTAGTGTCCAAAACCATGGTTTGAGGTCAAAAGGGATTATTTGAAAAAGTTGAGTGTTTGGGTATTTTTTTTAGAAAACTAAGGTTTAGGCTCAGAATAGCTTTTTTTAAGTGAATCCAAACACCCTCTTATGGCCTTTAAAATGATTTTTAGCAAATAAAAATAGCCTAATAAAGAATAAAGGGAAAATTTTAGAAAAAGATAATTAAAAATAGGAAAATACAAATTGGTGCTGCGAAGTTATTAAATCCAAAATCAAAATTGAAATAAGAATCTGAGATATTCAATTCTGACTAAATAACCAAAATGCCTTGAATTGAAGGCAAAGTTTTAAGGGTCAATAATAACATCTGTATCTATATTAACAACATCAAATTTCACATTAATGACTTTATTTTTATGTTTTACAACTTTATATCCTAAAAACCAGAGATAATTTTGATGACACAAGTTTCAGGGGTTAATAACAACATCTGTATCAATATTAATAACATCATATTTTACATTAACGATTTTACTTTCATATTTCACAACTTCATATCTCAAAAATCAGGGATAATTTTGAAGGCACAAGTTTTAGTTGTCTATAACAACATCTATATCTATATTAATAACATCATATTTTACATTAATGACTTCACTTTCATGTTTTATAACTTAACTCAGGGTAATTTGATCATTTGTTCAGAAATGAAAATCTTAGATTCATGCAACAATTTTGACATAAGATTTGACAAATTCGCAACATCAATTTTTTTTTCATTTTAAATTGGTTTTTGCTCAAATTTTCCCAAATATAAGTCTCAATTAACTGCATACTTGAGTTGTTGTACTCACAAGAGTCATTTAATTTAGTTAATTTTACTCTCACCTTTTCTTTATAAGAACCAACTATTAAAATCAAGGTACTGAAAACCGGACCGGTCACTGAATCGGTCGGGGCACTAGATTAAGGGTCAATAGGTCAATTAGGTAATCAAACCGGGGCTAAACCGGTGAGAAAGTGAATATTTTAGGCTTATTTATATGAAATTATGTGTAAAATTAATAAAAAAATGATTTTTTAAAAAAATAAAAAAATGGGTGAACTGGTCCGTACGGTTCACCCCTGGATCGGATCGGTTGGACCACTGGTTCGCCGATTCATGGGCTGAACCGACCGGTCCGGTCTAGTCCAGTTTTCAATCCCCTGATTAAAATCACACGATTTAAAATGTTAGTTAAAAAATATATATATATATATATTTTAATTATCCCCTATATTTAAAAAGAGTATACATGTGTAAAAATTTATTACAGAGATAAGAGATAATAAGTGATATATATTTAATGAGGATAAAAATAAAAAAAATATGTTTATAATTTTAAATAAAAAAGATTTATTTCTTATATTATACCCACGTAATTTTTAAAAAGGTGAAAGTGTAATTTTAACAATAATATTTTAGGTTAGAAGCAACTGGCACCATTAAGTTTCTAATGATACTAAAATACCCACAGACTTTAAGAAGTGGAGCAATTTTACCACATCCTTGAAGTCTGAGAAAACGTCTGTTAAGTGGGTCCCACGCGATGCACTATTGTCAACTTATCTTTCCTAGAACATAACACGTCGGCATCATCCTTAAAACAAGCCCCATTAAAGATGCAATATGTTCGAACCTATAAAGCAAAAGTCAAAAGCTTGGTGAAATCTTTGGACCCATCTAAATCAATTTAATTTTTTCAAACTTGGTAGGTGAGAGTGATATTATTCCATGACCACCTCCTCCATGAAAGACTCGACCTGCAGTAAGAGACCGTGAGATGCAGTGACGCAGAGGATTGTATGGAAGAAGCAGCAAGGAAGAACTCGTTAGATGTGCAGTGACGCAAAGGCTTCAAAACAACTTTCAAGAGGCTTCCAAAGGTGAAGGGAGGGGAGAAACGACGACGCTGCTATAAATAAAGAAGAACCCATCAAGAAGAAGCAGGAGCAAGGTTGATGGCGGCAGCAGCGTCTTCTACGACGGGAAGATGTAGAAGCTTTCTCCTTTTCTCAGTTTGGACCTCGATTTTCCCTCTAAGTTTGGCATTCTGAAAGCCTAGCGCATCTCTGATTATTGTCAAGCTTCTCAACTTCGATCTCTAATGTGCTTTCTCGCCAAAGCTTTCAGTTTGAGTGTCATTTGTTTTGCCTTCTCATTCTTCTATATCCACAATGAACTATTGTTTCTATGGTGAACAATTAAATTTGGTCAAACTTTTTTTTTCTTTTCGTTTTTTTATCTTTCCATGTCAGCAATTAAAATACTGCCATGTCAGCACTACAAGTCAAACATTTTTCTCTCTCCTTTCCAAATTTGGTCAACGTTAATAGAGTTAAGGGATGTGATAACATTGCCCCACTTTAAAGTTTATATGTATTTTAGCATCAATGGAAACTTAATGATGCTAGCTACTCTTAACTTAAAACATTATTATTAAAATTACACCTTTATCCATTCTAAAATTCCGACAAGATTGGCCAAGGGCACTACTACGAGTGCTATACATACATACATATATATATATATATATATATATATTTCAAAATAAAAAATGGCGGGTCCTAAAAATTGCCTTCCAAAATGCCTGCCTGTCCTGGCATCTGGGCAATGCAGGATAACTAGCGAAGCCTTATAGCGGAATCCGAGCGAAAGCATATGGAGTCGAGGCGCTTAATTTGCGATACTGAGATTCCGACTCTACAGCCCAAACTTGATGCCTTTTCTGATTCTTATCGAAAATCCCTCAAATCCCTAAGGGCGATATCACAAGAAACGGCTCAATATCAAGGTGAGGGTTCCTGAATGGTTCACTTTCAGTGTTTCCTGTGGATTTGGTTTATAATAAATGTCGGTTTTGAGCTTTATGCTTCGAAATTATCGTTTACAACGCGGATTGTATGTTTTGATTTATTCCATCTTCCTAGCGAAATTAGAAGAGGCAAAAGCTGAATTGAAGGAGGCAGAGGATGATTTTATTAAAGCACAGGGAGGTACATATTTAGCATCGCTTTACAATCTTGATTTTGGTGGATTTTAATTTGTGTTCAGATGTAAACTGCGAGTATCCTAGCATTTTAGATTTCAGTGAGTGTTAATTTTTTTACATTTTGCCACTCTTCAATTGCATTTTCACTCAGCGAAGACTCGTAAAGAGGCCAAGCATATGGCATTGATGGACGCTATTGCTTCTGCAAAGACTAGAGCTGAAGATCTTAAGAGTAGCATTCTGGAGAAAAGAACCAAGAATTCTAAATATGCTAAATTTTTATCTCAACATTCTCTTGGTAATTATCTGTTTGTGAACTTACACACGACATATACTTTGTAGCAATTTTCCAAACGTTATTACTCTTCCAGATGCTCACAATTTGATGCATTATGAATAATATTTTGAAACATTTTAAACCCTCTGCATCATCTCAAGGTACTGTAAATGAAAGTACTGAACAAAAAGATGAAATACAGGAGGCCATCTCATGGTACAATACAGTCCTCGGCTTCCATGTTGAAGGCGGAGATGGTAATTTATGTGGTTCGTGTTGTTCAACTTTTATCCTTCTTCACTTAATTGATATCCTTACAAGTTCTTATGCATATCAGGGGTGGAGTTCACCTTCAAAAATATTAACATAACCAACCCCCAAGTGGAATGCTTTTTTACCATCCGTCACGAAAATGATGCTTATACATGTAAGGTGTTTTTCTTATGTTTTGTTTATAATCTCAATACACTGTAATAATCTGCTTTATGATGCTGGAGCTGTTTCTTCACTTTCAGTGTTGAACTGTGAACCCTCCCTCAAAGGGTCCAAAGAGATTATCCATGAATTAAACAAGACAAATGGGCTGTATAAATTTGTCAGAGTTATGAGGAGAAAGTTCCAAGAAGCAGTGACACAAGGTATGAATGTGGTTTTTACATTTCGTTATTTTTTTCATGCATTAAATGGGGATGCCAAAGATTTCCTATTATCTCAACGTGCACTTGCTCCAGATTTATCTATCTCATCCTTCAGAAGTGATTCACCTACCAAGAAGAATGAGAATAAAGTTCAAGCTTCAGAAGGTGATAGATCTTCCAAGAAACAAACCCTCAAAAGAGAGGCAATATCTGCTGCCTTGTCTCCTGGATCTGCCTCGTCTGTTCGCCAGTCTCCTCGTTTGAAGGTATGAATCAAAGTGGTCTCTCGTGTTCTTTGAATTTAATTCTGTCAGCACTTATGTGTTGTTATTGCAAGGTCGGAATTTGCACCAGAGTTTTTATTATGAAATTTAATTGTGATTAAGCAATATAAGACCCATTTTCTTCTTAGTTAGGCGAGCCAAAAACATGAGGTACAATAGACAAGCAATGAATTAAGTTGTAAAAGCATAAGACTTCTCAAAGACAAATTCCAATTGGTCAAAAGTGATCTAGAACTACTTAAACCGCCAAAACATTAAGTGTTATAAGTTGGGGCTTTTGCTTTCTTTAACGTTTAAAACATAGATGAGGTTGTACGAGTGGATAAGGAAAAATGATACATACTTTAACTACTGACAAAATTGTCTAGCAGAATAAATTTAGAGCCCTTCTAAGGCCTTGTATCTTTTAGAGTTGCTACAGATGTTAGAACCTGGAACTGGAAGTTGGTGGGGGTAAATAAACTGTTTTTTAGCATCATATTTACTCATATGGCAATAATCAATATGGTGACTGAAAATATAGTGGTTTGAATTTGACTTCAAGAGTTTGTCAATTTGCCAAGAACTTAATGTTTAATACGTTAATGCTTCTGATATTAAAATGATAATAAGCTCTAAAGTAACACATGCGTGCTGCTATTTGTTCGTTGTTATAAGAGATACTCTCTCCTTCCCTATATATAAGGTCTCATTTTTTGAATGGATTTATCCCTTTTATAAAGTCATATTTTAGTTGGTCTAATAATAAATGCATTTTTACTCATTTTATCATCAGTTAATTTCACACATTGCATTAATTAAAATATTGACTCATTCCCTTTATTCTCTCACTTCATCTACCTCCCATATATTCTCTTTTATCATTTTCCTATTATTACTTTGTCTTTACTCATTCATAGGCAAGGAAATTTTTGGAGATAAAATTATATTTTCTACTTATTTATTATTTTTAACTAATTTTAACAATTCTCTCAATTCGATTAAAATGACCTTGTATATAAGGAGGGATGGAGCGAGTCCTTAATAACTTTCTGCTCTTGTATGCATTGCATATTGGTGCTAAAATCTCTTAGAATATGGCAGGCTAGGAAATAAAGTGGAAACACTGTTTCTGTAGCACTCGTGTTGCCATAACTGATGAATCTGGTTGTTAAAACAAGTGGACAAGACATATCTGAGTTGATGGATGAACCTGTGTCTAGGGAATAATACAAGAAGAGCTTAACAAAATGTGGTTTGTAACTTGAGATATGGGGAAACAACTTGCTGGTTTTTTGTTTGGGAAAGTTGTCCATAAAGATTTTATTAAAAATTTATTTATCAAATGGGACCTGAAAACATTTAAAGGAAGATCCTTTACATATGGGGAAGATTGTTTGAATATAAGGAAAAATTATATAGGGAAGATATATCAAACACAAAGAAAATTATTTGAACATAAGGAAAGATCTTTTACATGCGGAGAAGATTGTTTGAACAAAAGGTTCCATTTGATAAATAAATTTCTGATAAGGTATTTTTGGATAATTTTCTCTCTTTGTTTTGTGCCTCCGAATCTTTCAATGTATTTTGTGATGATTGCGTTTTCGTACTTTCTGGTTTTTCTTTCTTTTTTTTCCAACAGTTCTTCAGTTAATCATGCTTGACGTAAATAATGCAGTAAATATAAGATGCATTGGTTTTATCCTTATGTATGACCACCAACTGCCACAAGATTTTTCATCTGTCCCGTGTCCATCTACTTCATCACGTGCCTGCATCTATCTGCGCCTCAATTACATGAATACCATCTTTTTTTTACCACAATACGATACTACAAAATAGCCACGAATGAATCATTCATGCGAAGCAACGGTAAGAGAAAAAGCTAGCGAGATCAAATTCCATCTTGAGCACATCATTCAAAAATTCTAGATTGGTCAGCTTAGACTGATTTGGGGTTTGTTGAATTGAAGTGACTGATTTGGATTTGGGCATTTCAAAGATATTTTAAAGGAATCTTCCCTTTTAATAAGTGTAGAATCGTTAAAGTTTCTTTATAATTAAAGACGGATAGAGTACATGGACAAAAACAACCTGTTAATCTTTGCTTACGTACACCACCAGTCCACCACATCATGACTCTTGGGCTTATGTGCCGTCCAAGCCTGAAAAACACCAGCCACATAAACTTTTCACGGTTTTCGTGCCTTTGTTGGGTACTAATAATGTTGATCATAAGCAGCATTCTAACAAATTCAACCTCAGAAACCAAATTAATAATTAATATAAAGTACAAGAATTAAAGGACAAATTTCATCAATTTTTTAATCTTTTTGCCGATCATCAATTTTTTAATCTAGACTCTATAAATTGTGTTATTTGACATAATAACAAGGTTGGTTGGTTCCATGCATTGTCTTAATTATTTAACTTGATATGATTGGCGTTAATCACCACTTATCCATAACATGTTAATGTAACAGCTTTTTTTTTTCTGATTAATATATATAACTGCTTTTAAATTTCATGTTTTGTATAAAATACTAGGATATGGTCATCTAATTTTTTTTTTTTTTTTTTAGCCAGAACACAGAGATATATATTAGGCCAAAACAACTATATATATATTTATATATATATGGATATAGGTTTTATCTATATTGAAAAATAGATAAAGATTCAGGTTAAAAATAGGAAAATCCTAGAAAAACACCTCCAAAATGTCAAAATCTTGAATAAGTTTTATTTCCTACAATTGATGAGGAATTAACTACAATTAATAAGAAATTATCAACTTAGGAAATCACTAATTTAAAATTTTTTAGGTCTTTTTATAGGATTTTCCCCCAAAAAAAAAAAAAGATACTATATAGATTCTTACCATCCTGAGAGGATATTTGCCATTTTGTCTAGAAAAGGATAAATTTAATTTACTCATTAAATTTAAAAAAGGAAGTGGGGATAAGAAAGGAAACTGCCTGAAATTCTATTAACGGATTGAGCAAATGTAGGCCCCAACAAACCGTCTATTATCACTAATTACGCGTTATTTATTTTTGGACGAAACTAATCACGCGTTATTAATCTCGCTAATTTTGGCATTTCAACAAACAAATTTGGATCCAGTTCATCACGTATCGATCTCTCAATTCAAATAGGTTATGGATTCTTGTCACATTCCTCCTTCTGATTCCTACGTCTCTCTTCCCTTCCATTCTCTCTTTCAATCATCCATTCTCTCCTTATAAATCCAATCAAGCCTCTCTTAATTCCTTTCATTTCTCATTTCCTTTTTTTGATTTTAGCCTTTAATCCTTCAATCTTGCATTAGTGATAATATGGGTTTCAAATCACTCTTCTCTCGGAAGAAGAAACTCCAGGAATCAGCCGCGTCCGCATCGCCGATCCCCTCCCGATCGCCATCGCTGTCGTCGATGCATTCTCGTGCGCAGAACACGCAGGAGCTGGAAGAGGTGTTCAGGAAATTCGACGTGAATGGCGACGGCAAGATCTCCGCGTCGGAGCTGGGATCCATGTTCGGAAGCCTGGGCCGACCGGCCACGGAGGAGGAGCTGCATGGCATGATCCGTGAGGTGGACGCCGACGGCGACGGATTTATTAGTCTTCAAGAGTTTATCGAGCTTAACACGAGAGGGATCGACTCCGCGGAGGCAATGGAGAATTTGAAGGACGCGTTCTCGGTCTTCGACATTGACGGCAACGGGAAAATCACGGCGGAGGAGCTTCAAATGGTGATGAAGAGCCTCGGCGATGACCACTCATTGGCGGAATGCAGGCGGATGATTCAAGGCGTCGATAACGACGGCGACGGTCATATTGATTTCGAGGAGTTTAGAGCGATGATGATGATCGGATCTCGCCATGATACCAGTGACAGAGTGAAGCCGGAATAAGGCATTATCGTCTGTGGCATTATTTTTGTTTTTAATTTTTTTTTCCAATCTATGATTTGAGGATTCAAATTCCACATCCTGCAAATTTGATGGATTGTTCCAAGCAGTTAGATTTGAAATATAAATAAAGATTAATTTTTTCCACAATTGTTTTTTAAGAAAAAATTACAATTAGGCAGGTCGAGAAATCCTTTAAAATCTCAAAATGAAAAAATGATTTTAATTACTTGTTATTAAAGCTTTTGATGTTATTAATAAACTATATTTAGAGTTGTCAATCATTTTTTTATTTTAAAATTTTAAAGAAATATTTGTTTTTTGCTTAAGACCTGATGGTAAGTTTCTTTTTTGGTTTTTTGTCAATAGCTCGAACCTAGAATGATTGATTTGACCAATTTCTTATTCATGAGGTTCGTTTCTCTTTGAAAATGCTTTTTTAAATTCAATCCAATTTCTTTATCAGCATCTGAATTGTTATAATTTTACATTATCTTTTAGATTTGATCATGTGTTTAAATTTAAATGTTACCTTCTTTGTTACAATGAATTTAATTTAAATACGACTTATGTTCTATTTCCTGTAGATTGAGTTTCACCCCCCTACATTATGTATATACTTTTTTTTTAATGAAGTTATTTCTTTAAGAATTAAAGAATCTGAAAAATTTTGTTTTTGAGCAAAAGAATCTGTAAATATTATTGTATGAATGTCTGCAGGTTCAAGTCAAAAAAACAAGTCTGAAGGCTTGAATTTTTTTTAGGATCTCGTTTTTGTGACTGAAACAATGCCATGGAATCTTTGTCATTGGATTATAGATTCTTGTAAAACAACAATCTCTCTTAATTTTCATATCAATTTTTATCACAATTAATAGTTTTTAGGGAAAATTTAATCTGAGGTTTCAACTCACTTAAAACTCAACCTATCAATTATGATTCAATGAAAAACTCCGTCCTTAATCAACTCACTTACCCCTTCTTTACACTTTAAAATGACATTAAGCAACAAAAAAAAAAAATGGAATAACAATTATTCCTTTGTGAATACTCTAGAACAAAATTGTTCTTTGCTACCAATGAGGTTTAGCACAGTTGGTTAAGGTCTTGCCACCCCGATCACAAGGGAGTGTGTTCGAACCCTCTGACCGATGGGGAGACCTCATTGGTAGGCGATCTCGTAAGTCCCTTGTAAGCGCTCGAAGAGCCCTGGGGCCGTGCCCTGACCTTGGTAGGGGACTGGTGCCAAACCTACCTAAACTTTTTACTATAAAAAAAAAAATTGTTCTTTGCTAAAAAAAAAAACGTTGTTGAGAGACCTTTGTCTAATTTGGAATTTTACCTAACTTGAATGTGAATTAGCATGTGACAATTATAGATTACACAACTCTTAATTTTGTTTATAAAAATATTAGGTTAAAGGTCATTTTTGACTCTGAAGCATTCATTGAGAGCCAATTTTATCCTGAAAATTTTTCAAGGACCAATTTTTCCTTGAAAGTATCAAATTTGGAGCAATTTTACCTTAACTGTTATCCCATTTAGGTTTGACCATTAGTTGACCAATTTCAAGAAAAATTTGCTCATAACTGAAAACTTTTAGAGTAAATTTGCACCTTAATAAAAATAAAATGAACAACAAAATTACTTCGGAAGTTTTAACTTAGGAGCAAATTTATCAAAAATTTTCTCAACTAATGGTCAAACTTAACTGAGATAACAGTTAGGGCAAAATTGCTCTAAATTTGACATTTCTATGGCAAAATTTGTTCTGGAAAAACTTTCGGGGCAAAATTAGCCCTCAGTGAATACTTCGAAAATAAAAATGGCCTTTAATCCTAAAATAAAAGATCAAAACATACAACTCAAAACAGGATTACATCTAAGTTAAATAACAATTGTCCGTCATCCTCCTTTCTTCATATCAATAAGCACAAATGCACAATAATTAGTTTCTCTATACTTAATTAAGCTCAACCGTAACAAACCAATCCCCATAAAAAAGGAGTATGATAACCTTGTTAACGTCTTGGTATGGGTAATTTATTTAATAGAAAGTTTAGATGAATTAGGTTTCAGAGACTCATTAAGGTCAGAACATATCTTTAAGTTCAAATAATGTTTATATAACGACTTATAGATTGTCTACTAATAAAGTCTTCATATTGATAGTAAGATTTGAACTCACGATTTTATGAGCTATGAGCTAATTCCTTGTTAATTAGGCTATGTTTTGAGTACATCTCTTTGCATAATAAGATTCAATGCTTTAGCAAAAACACATGTATTCCTCATAATTTAAGTTGGTCTTAACTATGACACAACGTTTTTATTCATATATTGATACTACTATCAAAGTTAAAAATGATAATGTAATTGTTGGGAGCATTTTAATAATCATGACATAATAGTTATAAAATTTCATCTCAACTCATGAGAAATTTATATTAATTAAACATTTAAACATATCTTGATAAAAGATTGTTCACCAAAATGTACCTAGATATGAACAACTTTTGTTCATATGTCGCATATTTCAGTTAATGGAATAATTGCAATTTTGCTTAAAAATGCCAAGAATGATTCAAGTTTTTGCCAACCAAAGTATGACTCAATTATTATTTTTTAAAGATTTTATATAGGTAATTGTAATTTTATTCTCTTTGTCAAAGAAGCGGATGTAAATCAAAGAAACATAGGGAAAGTTAGTAGTTTTTAAGTAAGTTAGGCAAGATAAATATATATATTCTAATTTAAGAGGGAGTGTTAGAAAAAACGGATGTAGACTAGAGAAACATAAAAAACCTTTAGTCATTGTTTAAATTCTTTTCGGATCTTAAAACGTATATAAATACTTCTATATATTTATATATTAAGATGGTCATAATAAGAACTCATTTTAGAGAACCTACACTCTTAAATTTTACAAATAAAAACAAAACTCTAATATCCTCACTGTTAATGCTATTGTTGTTGTTGTGTTGTTGTTCGCAAATATATTGAAATGGTCGGTAGAGTCGGGAATTCGGGTTGAGCCTGTCGGTCCGGCCTGTTTAGACCTGAGTCCTTTAAGGGCCGGGTTTATGAATTAGAGGCTAAAAAGAGAAGCGGGCCTAAAAGGGCCGGCCCTGTAGGGCGAGCCCTGTAGCCCTGAGGGTCGGCCCTTTTAGGCCAGTTTAATATTTTTTTAAAATAAATTAATAAATATAATATCATTATATCAAATTATTAATATGAGAGACACCTAAGTACCTAATAGAGTATTAATAACAAGCAAACACTTATTAATTTGTTTGATTTATTTTATTTTCTACAATGATTTATTAATTTAAACTTTAAAAAATAGGTTAATTTGGAAACTAAAAATTTATGAGTTTTAAAAATAATGTATATCAATTTAAAGCAAAATAATAAATAAATTGTAAAATTTGAAAAAGAAATTTTTTTGAATTAAAATGAGTTTAAGCCCGAGCCCGTCACGGGCCGAAGGCCTAAAAAATAGTATACTTTTTAGCAAATGGGCCTAAATGGAACGACCCGTTTAAGCCCGAGTCCGTAAAGAGCCGGCCCTATAGGACCGGACGGACCGTATTCCCAGCTCTTCTGGTCGTCGTGGCGGCACTCACTCGAATGAGAGAGTGGGAAGTAGGATATGGCTGCTTCCAAGGCGTTAATGGCTTCCTTAACCCACCTTCGTCCACTAACATGCGCCGCTTCTGTATCAACGTCTTATCCTACGCGACTTGTGCCCCAACCACCCGACCTCATCAAATGGGTTCGGAAACAAGGCGGTTTCGTGCACACGGCGGTGAAGATAGCACAAGATGAGTCCAAAGGCCTCGGGCTTATGGCTTCGGAAGAAATCCCTAGAGGCAGTGACCTTATTGTTCTTCCGCATCACGTGCCCTTGAAGTTCGGCTCTCTTGAATCGAACCATGAAGATGAGCTTGATTCTGTGTTAGTTAATTTAGCCCGCCGCGTTCCTGGTATCGATTCTATCTTTCTTCGCTATTGCTTTCTGAATTGTATCGCCGTAGCATTTGTTCATTTTGTATAGGTTGCCCTGAAATTTTGGTTTAGTCAATTAATTGTTTATTGATTGTTACCTGAATGTGCTGGTAATGCATATCCTGTGATGTTTGTGTGGAGTTAAGTCAAACAATGAGGAGGAGCCTTAGTGTGCTAAATGGGTGCAACTTCTGAAATAACAGAAAATTAATGAGTAGCCTTTGTTTCCTGTAATGTACTTAGCATCGGTTTAGTTCTGCTGTCTCCATGTTTTTGCTAATGCTTAATTATTTTCGTTTTGTTCTCCCCAAAGTACTTACTTTATGAATAAAACTATAATAAAGGTTCGGTTTAGTTACTTGAATTTGATCTCCATTTTGCAATGCTACGATTCCCACTCTTGCAATAGAATTCCTTGCATTTTGCAGCACAGCAAGAACTTAGTGTGATATTTGGTTAGTCTGTAAGGATAAAAATTATAAGAAATAAAAATACTTGTTTGTATATGTTAATGTTCTGATCTCATAAGAATGCATAGGCAAAACATGTAGAAATCTTTTATACTCAGCAGAGGTTGGTGACTCAAATTCTGATAATTAGGCTCTACTGAGTTTTCAATGTAAATAAATTGGACACTGTGGGAGCATTTGGCAGAGGAACTATGGGCTATGAAACTGGGTTTGAAGCTTCTGCAAGAAAGAGCGAAAGTGGGATCGTTTTGGTGGCCATATGTCAGCAATCTCCCAGAAACATACAGTGTGCCTATCTTCTTTCCAGGGGAGGATATAAAGAACTTGCAGTATGCTCCACTGCTTCACCAGGTATTATGTTTAACCATCCCCTGAGTCAAGTACTATGGCTGATAAGTCAAGGTTTGAAATGGGTGAAATTCTGTGACACCTTTTGACAATATTCATCTAATTGTTTTAGTTTTGTACAAGAGGAAAACACAATATTTTGAAGGCTTTAAGTTGCTGCGCTGACTACTCCAATTCATTTATAATTTTCTGTTGGGGACATGAGTTGTCCATGGATTTGAGTCTTGGGTCTAATACCAAGCTAATCCTTGCGATACACTTAACAAAGGAGTCATCTATGTGTCTAACTTGTTTCAAGAGTTTGGATAAGAGATGATGTGACGCTTCAAATAACATTTAGACAATTAAGATATACTCCCAACGCTCAAAATTATAAGGGATTTTTTCTGAACGTTCACTTTCAAAAATAAGGCATTTTCGGTCTTTCAAGGTGTAATTAATAAGGGTTTTTACAAAATTCCCTTAATTAGGGGTGTAGTTAATAAGATTGTTCTAATTGAGATACCCTATTAAATAAGGGTAAGCATGGAAAGAATGTGTAAGTTTAAAGGACATTAAATAAGGGAGTAATTATGTCTGTGAGTCTTTGTCGTGTCCTTGTCCATTCTTAGTTCTTGATGAACAGCTATTGATGAAATCCTGTCATGTCATCTATCTATCTGTATATTGCATAAAGCCAATTGCATTTTCATGTGACCAGGTAAACAAAAGATGCCGTTTTCTTCTTGATTTTGAGCAAGAGTGTAGGCGTGCCCTTGACAATCTGAAACCAGATAAGCATCCTTTTGGTGGACAAGAAGTAGATGCATCTGCACTTGGATGGGCAATGTCAGCAGTCTCATCTAGGGCATTCCGGTTATATGGTGACAAGCGTCCGGATGGGACCCACACAGAAATACCAATGGTGCTTCCTCTAATTGATATGTGCAATCATAGTTTCAATCCGAATGCCCGAATTGTTCAGGAAAAAGATACTGGTACAATGAAGATGCTAGTAAAGGCATGTTCAGTCACACTCTTTTCTACGTGAATTTGCTCCCATGTTTTCAAGAAATGAATTAAAACTTGATATTTCTTTTCTAGGCTAACCCTATGCCTTTGTCTCAGGTCGTGGCTGATACAGAAATCAAACAAGATGATCCTTTATCACTCAATTATGGCTTTTTAAGCAATGATTTTTTCCTTCTTGATTATGGATTTGTGGTACCCTCAAATCCTTATGACTGTATTGAGCTCAAATATGATAGTGCATTTTTGGATGCTGCAAGCATGGCAGCTGGGGTTTTTTCTCCCAACTTCTCGGCACCCGCTTCATGGCAGGAACAAGTTTTATGTCAACTAAATCTAGCTGGAGAAGCTCCTGATCTCAAGGTTTATTCTCATTGATATTGCCCTATTATTTTGCTATTTCTCCCTTCAAATTACTAGAGTTCGAATATTCAAGTATTTATTGGCCTTGCTACGTATGGGGATGGATCAAGAGTCACATTGAAGTTTTCTCATCCAACAATTTGACAGTGACAAAATGTCTAATAACTTTTGTTTCCTGCGCATTGTGGGAAGGCCTCTAACAACTTGTATGATATTGGAAACTTTTATCCGATTGGTGTTATCTAGTAGATAAATTCGTTAAAGCTTTGGGGCTGTAGGAAGATTAGTTGCATCTCTGACCCATTGCCAGCCATAAACTAATAATCCCTTTATGTCATGGTTACTCTCAGAACCTCAGCTCAAGGGGAAAATTCATGCAACCTCCCACAACTTCAATTTCAGTACTTTTCTCTTAGAAAGGCGTTTTTAGTAACTCAGTTTGTCTTCAATAATCCTAGGCTTAAACATTCCAACTGCTTTACATTGATCAACAAGAACATCATAAGGAGGTTAATTCCTGACATTACAAACTGACAGGTCAAAACTTTTGTTTTTGGAAACATAAAATCTCCAAAACTATTCAGTCCAACATGAACCCAATTAGTTATTTAGTTATTATTATTTTTTAATCTGAGGGGATTAATTTATGATATTAAAAGATGAGGGCCTAGCTTCCAAAGCCCTTGAGTTTGTAATTTTCCATAAGCATAATTGAAAGTGTTCCATTAGTGTTTAACATGAATTCAATGTTAAAGCAGCTTAATGAGTGTTTGATATCTGTTTGATATCAATACTGCTCATTTTTTGTTTGAAGTATCCTTTCATGGCCAATGACCAGGTACGGTCTGTTTTCACAATATCCGATCAGTGCAAAACACATGTTAAACTGTTGTCATTTATTACAGGTAACCTTAGGTGGTCAAGAAATAGTAGATGGCCGGCTATTGGCAGCACTGAGAGTACTTCTTACGAGTGATGTGGAGGCTGTGCAGAACTGTGACCTTAACACACTCAAGTCTCTAGCTGCTGAAGCTCCTCTTGGTGTTGCAAATGAAGTGGCAGCCCTGCGAACGACAATTGCTTTGTGTGTCATTGCATTGGGGCACTTCCCCACCAAGATAATGGATGATGAGTCATTATTGAAACAGGGTGCTTCAGGTTCAACCGAGCTAGCCATTCAGTTCAGGATTCAAAAGAAATCTGTGATTATTGATGTGATGAGAGATCTAACGAGGAGGGTGAAGCTTCTCTCATCAAAGGAAAAAGCCACTGCTGAAAGTTGAAGCACCAAATTGAGCTTTGTTTTGCATTCTGTTTTGAAGATAATCCTCCCAAAGTAAGTTCAACTCTGTTTATATGGTTGGGTGATCTGTTTTGGTAGGTACTTGACAGATTCATTCCCCTTTGGGACTGTTGTGGCTTTCACTTGTGCTTTTTAAATGGAAAATGGCAAAATCTCTTGTCCCTCGTTAAATATTCCTTGGAATAATAGGATCCCTTGTTAAATATCCATTTCTCATCATTTAACGAGGGATTGAAGAAGAAAATTTCCTTTTCCTTTTACTTCCCCTCTAATCTTTCAATAATCCCTCACTGCCATTTGGCATCGTTGTGTTTCCCCCCTCACTGTTTCTTTTCTTAGATATGAGTTGAATAATTCAGATTAAATGTGTCCTACACATACCTGTCAAACGATCTTAAAAGAGACATGTACCGTATGGAAGAGTCCTCATAACTGCAATATATATTTTCGTAATGAATATTTATTTACTTGTTGGCTTAATTTTTTTTCCAACTATTTTAATACTCCCTGATCGTAGAAGTTAGTTTGCCAAAAAAAGTGTAGAAGTTAGTTAAGTAATTCACATGAGTTAGTTAGTAGTAATGTGTTAGTTTCTTTTAGAAATTCTTCCTTTTAATCATTCACATTACATTACTTCGAACATTTATCCTTTAAATCATTCACATTAGACACTATACTTATTGTTTGCTAAAAAAAAATTGTACTTATTGGTTGCACATAATACAATTGATAGAGGTAATTTAGGGGGGAAATAATAAATATGAGAAGCAAGGAGATTGGAGTCTAGCATATGAAGAAAATAAATTTTTAATTTTTCTTTTAGAATGATAACTAAATTCATTAACTAAAATCTATAAAGATACCACTCAGTATCCTGTACCCATATATAAGTCAATTGTGCCTAAAAGGTTTTATTTAAAATATAAGTCACTTATAAAATATTAAATGAGGTTTTGTCAATTTTATCTTTATTGACTCTTGGCTGGACACATGGGAAAGAGGAGAGAGAGAGAGAGAGATGTGTAAATGCAAAGTGATAAAAAGGATAAGAGAGAAAAAGTGCACTCTTTTATAAATAAGGGCAAACATAAAAAAATTTATCCATTTAATGCTTTTTTTAGTTTGTAAGAATGGGTTACAAGTGACTTATAATCGTTATTATAAGTTCGTTTTAACTAATAGTACTTACATACTAAAAAATGATAGTTAAGTTATTAAATATATCTTAAATTGATAAACTTTTCAAAGTTTACCCTTATTAAAAGTTTCCCCCTCTATATTTATAAATTAGTCTTACTTCTCTATGTTCTTGCTTGTTTTCCAACAAGATTTAAATAAGAGTGCAATTGCAAAATGATCATTATCAATCCTCGTGGTGGACTTATATTTAGCACCAAAAGTTTCTTCCATAATAGACCTATAGTAAGGACCAAAGTGGTTAGTACTAGAAAAATGGACTGTCCCGTTTAGGCCTAAGTCCAAAAAAGGAGCATATTTTAGCCGTCTGGCCTGTTTAATGAAAGCCCGCAGGCTTCTGACCCGTTTAGCACCTTTTCACTTCCTATATGCTTGAAAACTAAAATACCTAATTTAAAATATAAATATTATCAAAACTAAATTAAAACATCAAACATTATCTATATTTAACAAAACACAAACACTATGACTATAGTTCAAACAAAAACCAATGTCCACACACAACCACCACTCCACCTGTTAGTCAACCACCAATCAATCACAAGTCTATAAGAGCACAATACTTTATTATGAATTCCCCAATCTTTCAAGCAATCATATATCTTTTTAGACAATTCAAACCCAGAATGTGGGGGCACCATCTTACAAAAAGCAAGTATCTTACAATTTAGTGTCCACTTTTCATCTACAAAATGAGTTGTCAAACACTAAGACCATAATCCAAATCAAAACTAATGTCCACTGCCCTACCCAGTTACCCTTATTTAGTTATTTAAAAAATTAAATGGGCTTAAAAGGGCTGGTCCTGGGGCCCGAGCCCGTATCCTTTTAGAGATTCTAAATCATAAGTCCAGCCTTTGACGGACTTGAGCTTAAACTGACTGACCTAATGGGCTCGATCCAATTTCCCAACTCTAGAAATGATATAGTTCATGAGACTTCTTTTATCATCCTTCATCTCCTTGGCTTCGAGATGGAGAGGTTGGTCAAAGTAGTGAAAGTTCCCCTTCAAAGCCCATGGGAAACTTTTGCTAGTTGATCAACAGCATAAAAACCATTACTATGAGAATGGTTTACAAAAATCTACCAATCTCTATACAAAAGTAATTTAGCCTCCTCTACAATATTACAAACGGATAGCTAATATTCAAGTGTCATGTTGATAAAGGCTAAAAATTTTTTTTACATGTTACGTGTTTGAACTTGACATATTCAGTCAACATCTAAAAAAAATATCTCTAATGGATGATTAGGATCACATCCCATAGTAGCTAAATTGATAGCTTCTATACGATTTGGAAGAAGACATGTATTCCTAAATCACTTAGGCCAAACTTATGAGTGTTGGTGAACTACACAAATTCCACGTGCCAGAGGTTTTAGATATGATCGCATCTAATCGGCTTGACAGGTGGCTACATGGAGCCTTCGTGCATCACCCAACGACCTTAAATAAGGGCACATGTGACTTCCTCTTCCTTGGTGTCATTTTCTTTGTCTTGTGTCAATTACAAAATCTTTCCTCCATTATTATCTATAGCATAAGCAATCCCAAATAGTTGAAAACCAAGAAAGAGATATGTTGGTCTGGCTCTGACTTACTTGGCACGTGTCAGCCAGGCGTTGGATCTCTAGAAAGTGTTTTTGCCTTGTAAGATGATAATTTGGGACAGATGTGTAATAAAAAAAAAAAGTTGGGACAGGTGTCATATGAACGTGTTTGTGCTGACGTTTACGTGTTTCATATAATCTTCGCCTTCCACTTTACGAATTTGGTAGGTCAAGCTACCAAACCAAACCAAAATGTATCCCATTGGCCATTGCTAGCAATAAACAACAACAACATCAGCAACAATATGCTCACTAATTTTTTAATGTATGTTGAGAAATTTAAGATAGGAATAAAAAAATTGAAGATATTCCCCCTTCAGATCTCTATTACCGACATGTTTCATAATATAATATATGTTTTGTTTAAAATATTACTTTTTTCATCTAATATCTCTGACTAATTATAAAGCTTTAATTAATTAATCAAACTCATTTAAATTATAATTTTTATTGAGGTGATTTTGATATTTTAAGTTTTTAACAGAAATAACTAATTAATTTTAACAAAAAGCACGGTAGACCAGGTTGTTATTGATTGGGGTGGCAAATAACTAGAAGAGAAAAAAAATATTTGCGCTCTAAATCTCGAAAGACATTAATCTTAAATCTAAAATAACTTAAAGATACCTTGATCAAATCAAAATAAAAGGTGGCAGGGGGCAACGTATTTGATAATCATTTTCAGTTAGGTTGGCTTCTCATCGTAGCAAAAGAATTGTCGGGTGCTCTTCTTGGAGGAACATCTGGAAGGATAAAATTTATTTATTTGTTGAGGGTAAAATATTGTTAACGTCTTTAAATTTGATTTGGATTGTTTAATCTCCACGTAAAACTTACTCCCTCCGGTTCTAATTATATGACATAATTACTTAACTTTGGAGAAATTAAGAATAGTAGTTAAATTAGTTAATCTTATTCATTTTCCTAAAATGCCCTTATTTAATAAAGGTGATTTAGGAATACTATATGAGTTTACCTTAAGCAATGAAAAAGTGTGTTGGCGGCAACTAACAATACTGTGTTGCTTAAAGTAGGAGTATGAAGTGTGAAAAAACATAGGTATTTTATAACATTATTATTGTGTTTCATTATTATTGAGAAAGTATTATGGGGGTATTTTGGGAAGAAGTTGATAAAAATTAAAACTTTGTCCTATAATTAGGACCAATATCAACTCCCAGATGTCGTCCTATAATTAGGACCGGAGGGAGTATTTATTTTTGCATTCATGACTTGTAACCTACACAAGTTGGTATATATACTGTATCATGCATATTCATATTGTTTTGCATTCATGATGTATAAAAAATATAAAGTTTAAACTATCCAAATAAAATTCATGAAGGAGTAGAAGATAATATGGTGAATTTTCCTGTTTTGCTACAAAAAATAAAGTTCTTAAAACCAGATTGGTAGAAGAGTCAAAATAGTATGTATAGAAAATTTGAAGCCACCTTAGTCAAATTCACCTTATCATGCTGCGCCACGCATTTCGTCAAGGAAGGGAAAAAAAAAAAAAAATACAAACCACGCTAGACCAACCATTACCAATAAGATAAAAAATTCATTACTGTTATAAAAGTATATGTTATAAGAAAGAAGATTGATAGGATTCAAAGAGAATTGATAGAATTTCTAGAGAGAAGTTAGAGAGATGTTCTCATTCAGTTCAATTGAAACAATCGATTACAGCCCTTTATATAGAGGCAGAAATCTAACCCTGGTTGTATTACCATGGTTATATTTAAATGACCATGGTTACTTTATATCGTCTTTATGTCCTTGTCTTCTTTTCTTTATATCATTGTCTTCTTTTGCTTTTGCTTTTGCTTTGTGTCATGTCTTCTTTTCTTCTTTATGTCAAGTTGACTGGAAGATTAATATGAGTCAATGGACATCCACATATTTAATATTCATAACACTCCCCCTTGGATGTCCATTATGAATGTGCCTCATTAAAAACTTTAACTAGGAAAAACCCAGTGGGATAAAATCCTAGCTAAAGAAAAGAGTACATCATTCATTGATACACCGTCGAGTGCTGCCTCATTAAAAACCTTTCTAGGAAAACCCAGTGGGACAAAACCTAGATAAGGGAAAAAGAGTACAGCGTGTATCGACTCCCCCTCTTGATAATATCAGTTGAAATCTTTGAATCTCCGAAGACCAATATCATGAACAAGTTTTTCAAAGATTGTACCTGGAAGTGACTTGGTGAATAAATCTGCTAGATTTTCACTTGACCTGATTTGCTGGATATCTATTTCACCATCCTTTTGAAGATCGCGAGTGAAGAAGAATTTTGGTGAAATATGCTTCGTTCTATCGCCCTTGATATAGCCTTCTTTAAGTTGAGCGATACATGCAGCATTATCCTCATAGAGGATTGTTGGGATCATTTTGCCGGAAGATAAATGACAAGTTGTACGTATATGATGTATTACTGACCTTAACCACATACATTCTCGACTTGCTTCATGTATTGCTAGAATTTCTGCATGATTAGATGATGTGGCTGATATAGTCTGTTTCATAGATCGCCATGAAATAGCTGCACCTCCACATGTAAATAGATAGCCCGTTTGTGATTTACCATTATGTGGATCAGATAAAAATCCAGCATCTGCATAACCAACCAGTTCATGCTTGGATACATTTGAGTAGTATAACCCCATGTCTGTTGTACCTCTGAGATAACGAAAAATATGCTTTATTCCATTCCAATGCCTTCGTGTTGGTGAAGAACTATATCTTGCTAGTAAATTAACAGCAAATGATATATCAGGACGTGTATGATTAGTAAGATACATTAGTGCTCCAATAGCACTAAGATATGGTACTTCTGGACCAAGTAGTTCTTCATCACCTTCTTCACTAATTTCTCGAGGTCTGAATGGGTCTTTATCCACCATCAAAGATCTTACAATCATTGGGGTACATAATGGATGAGATTTATCCATGTAAAATCGCTCTAGGACCTTCTTTGTATAAGTTTCTTGATATACAAACATCCCTTTCTTGAAGTACTCGATCTGTAATCCAAGACAGAATTTTGTTCTTCCCAAGTCCTTCATCTCAAATTCTTTCTTCAAACAATTAATTGCCTTTTGGAGCTCTTCAGGAGTTCCAATGATGTTGATATCATCAACATAAACAGCAATTATAGCAAACTCACTATTAGATCTTTTCATAAAGATGCATGGGTATATCGGATCATTTTTGTATCCTTCTTTCAACAAATATTCATTAAGGCGATTATACCACATGCGCCCTGATTGCTTCAGGCCATACAGGGACTTATTTAACTTAACTGAGTATTGTTCTTGAGAACTTGAATTAGATGCTTCTGGCATCTTAAGTCCTTCAGGGACTTTCATATAAATATCACTATCAAGTGATCCATATAAATAGGCAGTCACAACATCCATTAGATGTAAATCAAGTCCTGCATCTACTGCTAGACTGATTAAATAACGAAAAGTAGTCGCATCCACTACTGGTGAATACGTTTCTTCAAAATCAATGCCAGGTCTTTGTGTAAAACCTTGGGCTACTAGACGTGCCTTATATCTAGTTATTTTGCCCTTTTCATTTCTTTTTCGTACAAAGATCCATTTGCATCCAACTGGTTTTACATCTTCAGGTGTAAGGACTACAGGTCCAAATACTTTTCGTTTTGCCAATAATTTTAATTCTGCATTAATAGCATCTTTCCATAGGGGCCAGTTTTTTCTTTGTTGGCTCTCACTAATGGATTTTGGCTCATGATCCTCATTATCATTCATTACATCATATGCTATATGATAAGCAAAGATGTCATTAACGTTGACTTCATTTCTATCCCATCGGATTCCATTCATAACATAATTTATTGAGATCTCATTATTTTCACATATATCAGGTACCTGGGTCTCTTCTGGGACTACAATGTTCTCTTTTGGAGATAATATCTCTTCAGGAGATGGCTCTTCTGGAGCTACTAATTTTTCTTCATTATCCTCGACTTGACCATCTATATTCTTTGCTCATTTTCTTTTTCGAGGATTTTTATCTTTGGAACCGATAGGCCTGCCACGCTTCAGGCGTGTTTTAGATTCATTCATAGCAGGTTGTCCTTCAGGGACATCAATTTTAATAGGAGCATTAGCAGCTGGGATGTGTGACTTTGTCACTTTCTTTGGGTCAGTAAATGCTTCTGGCATTTGATTAGCTAAATTCTGTAAATGAATTATCTTTTGAACTTCAAGTTCACATTGTTTTGTACGAGGATCAAAATGAGCCAATGATAATTCATTCCAACTAATTTCTTTACCCAGCTGCTTGTTTTCTCCCCCTAATGTTGGGAAAAATGATTCATCAAAATGACAATCGGCAAATCGTGCCGTAAATAAATCTCCTGTGAATGGTTCCAACCATTTTATAATTGATGGAGATTCATACCCAACATATATTCCCATCTTTCTTTGTGGACCCATCTTGGTGCGTTGTGGCAGTGCTACAGGCACATATACCGCACACCCAAAGTTCTTATATGGGAAATATTAGGTTCCTGACCAAAAACCATTTGTAAGGGGGAAACCTTTAAATAACTTGTTGGCCTGATGCGAATTAACATTGCTGCATGCAAAATGGCATGGCCCCAAGCAGAAATTGGTAGATTAGATTTCATAAGTAAAGGTCTTGCAATAAGTTGCAACCTTTTAACCAATGATTCTGCAAGTCCATTTTGCGTGTGAACATAAGCTACAGGATGTTCAACATCAATTCCAAGGGACATACAATATTCATTAAAAGCTTGTGATGTAAATTCACCAGCATTATCAAGACGTATTTTCTTAATAGGATAATCAGGGTAATGTGCTCTTAATCTAATCAATTGAGCAAGTAATCTCGCAAACGCCAGGTTGCGAGAAGATAATAAGCAAACATGCGACCATTTAGTTGATGCATCAATTAAAACCATATAGTACCTAAATGGTCCGCATGGTGGGTGTATTGGCCCACAAATATCTCCCTGTATCCGTTCTAGAAATGTGAGAGACTCACTTTCTACTTTGCTTGGTGAGGGGCGAATAATTAACTTTCCCTTGGAACATGCAACACATGAAAAATCATGGGATTGTGGTATTTGTTTACACTTCAGGGTATGTCCACATGAATTCCCAATTATTTGTCGCATCATTATTGAACCAGGATGGCCTAACCGGTCATGCCAAACATTAAATTCATTAGTAAACTTCTGGTTTACATTATCAAACTGCTGGTTTGTATTGACAAACTTCTGGTTTGCATTATTGAACTTCTGGTTCTCAATAGTATGTGTTTCAATTGTGCTTATGCATGTGTAATACAAACCAGAAGAAAAAATAGGAAAACTTTCTAATATGCATTTTCTACCAGCAACTATATTTGTAATTACAAGATATTCCTTATTATCTTTAGTTGTTGTTTCTAAATGATATCTATTTCTGCGGATATCTTTGAAACTCAATAAGTTTCTTTTAGACTTGGTAGAATAAAATGCATTATCAATGCATAATTTTGTTCCTTCAGGTAACAAAATATTAGCTCTTCCGGAGCCTTCAATTAAATTTATACTACCAGATATAGTCTGAACATTGGCTTCTCGTATTACCAGGGAAGAAAAATATTTATCATGTTTGAGTATGGTGTGGGTTGTTGCACTATCAACGAGACATAAATCTTCAGGATTGAAGCCAATAGAATTCATTCTTCATAAAAACATAAATAAAATTAATACATATGATAGAAACAACTGTAAATAAAATATAACAGTTTAAATTATATTAAGAAATCTGCAACATCCAAATAGTTATTATCTATATCGGCATACTCAGAATTCTCGCCTTGATCAACATGATTAACTTCAACATTTGATCTTTTACCAGTATTTTTTATTGATTCTTGGTAAAGATCAACTAGAGGCCTTGGTGTCGACGCGATGGTAACACCCCGTACCATTCCGGGTAGTGGCCGCGTGTTCGATCCGGGACAAAACCGTGCGGGGGGCCTGAAGCCTTTCCAGAGCGGACAATATGCCACTGCGCACCCCTTTTTGGTTCTTATCAGTCTTTTCCCACTTCTGGTAGGAATTTGAACCTCCATGATATCTACCACGACCACGCCCACGGCTGTAGCCACGCCCACGTCCACGTCCATGTCCACGTCCACGGCCACGGCCACGGCCACGGCCACGGCCACAATAAGATTCATTAGTGACTACATTCACTTCAGGGAATGGAGTTGAGCCTGTTGGACGGGATTCATGATTTTTCAATAAAAGCTCATTATTTTGTTCAGCCACAAGGAGACAAGAAATTAACTCAGAATATTTCTTGAAACCTTTTTCACGATATTGCTGCTGCAGGAGCAAATTGGATGCATGAAATGTGGAGAATGTCTTTTCTAACATATCATCATTAGTAACATTTTCTCCACATAATTTCAATTTAGAAGTAATTCTGAACATAGCTGAATTATATTCGCTTATAGATTTAAAATCTTGCAAGCGTAAATGCATCCAATCAAAATGAGCTTTTGGAAGAATGACCAACTTCTGGTGATCATATCTTTCTTTCAAATTGTTCCAAAGGACAAGTGGGTCCATAACTGTCAAATATTCAGTTTTTAAATCTTCATGTAAGTGGTGGCGAAGAAAAATCATTGATATGGCTTTATTTTTGTTGGATGCCTTATTCCCTTCTTTAATCGTGTCTTCCAGACTTTTGGCATTCAAGTGTATTTCCGCATCCAATTTCCAAGATAAATAATTTTTCCCGGTAATGTCAAGAGCCACAATTTCAAGTTTTGCTAGGTTTGCCATTGTTCAAACTAATTAAAGAAATAAATGAACATAATTAAAATATGAAATGTAAATGTGCCATATAATAACTGTAAATTCATAAAGACAATAAATAATTCATAAGGCAAGATAAGAAAATTAAAACATGTATGGCTTCAGGCCATTTAATCTCATGACTTCAGGCCATGTATGGCTTCGGGCCATTTAATCTCAAGATGAGGAATTAACTATTATCTTCAGGATAAAAATTATACATGACTTCTGGCCGTACAATAAGATAAAAGATAAAAATATATATATAGCTTCTGGCCATATAATAAGATAAAAGATAAAATATATATAGCTTCTGGCCATATAATAAGATGAAATATGTATATAGCTTCTGGCTATATAATAAGAATGGATATGGCTTCTGGCCATATTATTAAAACATTACGACTTCTAGTCATAATTTCAAGAATCAGATATGTATGGCTTCTGGCCATAATAACAATAATAATAATATAAAAGAACTTGTATATAAAAACAATAACGATCTCCAATCTTTAGCCATGGAACCCGATGTTATATAACAATCGGTAAAAGTATCTCTCTAATTCCATATAGTGGCTCAGATTATCCCAGATCTATAAAATAAAACAACGTATATATAATTACTAAAGAAATCATAAGAAGATCATACCTTCTTTTAGAGCTTCGTGCTGATAACGTGTTATAAAAGTATATGTTATAAGAAAGAAGATTGATAGGATTCAAAGAGAATTGATAGAATTTCTAGAGAGAAGTTAGAGAGATGTTCTCATTCAGTTCAATTGAAACAATCGATTACAGCCCTTTATATAGAGGCAGAAATCTAACCCTGGTTGTATTACCATGGTTATATTTAAATGACCATGGTTACTTTATATCGTCTTTATGTCCTTGTCTTCTTTTCTTTATATCATTGTCTTCTTTTGCTTTTGCTTTTGCTTTGTGTCATGTCTTCTTTTCTTCTTTATGTCAAGTTGACTGGAAGATTAATATGAGTCAATGGACATCCACATTTTTAATATTCATAACAATTACTCATTAAGTTTTACAAAATTTAATAACATGTTTTTTTCAGTTGAGGAAGAAAAATCCTTTTATTAAGGGAGTAAAGATATCTTCACATGTTGCTAATGTCCTTGTGACCTGATAGGAAGGAGGTCTTATATAATAAGGTCTCAAATCTGGCTCATCATTTTAAGCTAGTAGTTTAAGCTTAAATAATAAAAAAATATTTTTACATATTACTTTTATCATATATAATAAAAGGGAAAATGATACAAAGATTCCAATTAAGAAAAATAATACTCTCTCTAGTCCTAATTACTCCCTCTGACCATAATTATAAGACAAAGTTGATTTTTTTTGGAAAAATTAAGGAAGCTAATTAAATCACTTTAGAGTATTTATATTTTTAGTATCCTTAGATTATATATCAGTTTATTAGTCAAATTAATTAGTCTAAAGAAAAAAATAAAAATAAAAATATTCTAAAGTGATTTAATTGGTTTCCTTAATTTCTCCAAAAAAGTCAACTTTGTCTTATAATTAGGACCGGAGGGAGTATAAGATAAAGTTGACTTTTTTTGGAGAAATTAAGGAAGCTAATTAAATTAAATTAGAACATTTATATTTTTATTTTTTTCTTCAAACTAATTAGTTTAACTAATAAATTAATATAAAATCTAAGAATACATATTATATGATTAAGTATCTTATTTAGCTTCTTTAATCTCTCTAACAAAAATCAACTTTATTTTATATTTAAGACCAGAAGTCGTATAAAAAAAGTCCCATAATTTGTTGATAATAGATCTTTTACTTGTCAATAGTTGTTTTTCCACTTGTCATTAACAATTGTGGTAATTTTCTGACATTATTTCATTAATTGGGACCTTAATATGATTTTCCCAATATAAAATAATATACTTACATATTGCATATAATAATATCATATACTAGTATTATTTAATCACACCGGTATTATTTAAAGAAAACATGAGCTTGAAAAGAGTTAGTGATGCTGAAAAAAGAAAGCTCTGATCCTGAAATTGAGATTCCCCCAAAGCGTTTCATTGGTGAGCATGAAATGTTCAGGGTCTCAATTGAACAAACCAAAACTTCCCAAACGAAACAACAGAAACAAAAGCAGTCACAAGAAACTCAAGGACAGAGACGCCTACTAACGACTTGAAAGAAACAGAGAGAAAGAAAATCAGCCAAGAAACAAAATCAAAGAACAAGAAAAACTTAAAACTAATAAACAAAACACTCATACAAAAATTTCTCGGTGTAATAACCCGTAAGGTCTCTTGTATTTTTAATATTTACACAGACTGTACAAACATATAAGGAGATTTCTACGGTACCGTACAAGATGTATTGATCGATACTCTTCTGGATCGACTCAGCAATCAACAGTTACATAGATATATAAAATATCCTAACAGTTAATACTACTGCACAAAGCATCCAGAAATCCTCAGAACCGCAGAAATCTCCCATTAATATCCTCAAGTACTATTATATTATATAATATACATGTATTTTCACATACAAAAACTCTCAGGTGTTACCGACAAGGATGGCCCTCTCTGCGGCTCCGAGAGGCGACCGAGATCGCTGCCGCTTAATATCTCTGAGAAGGAGGCGTCCAATTTCCGGCGAAGGCTCTTTCCACTTCTCGATTTCTTGCTTAATCCTTATCACTTGGCTGTGTACTGCAACGGCGCCGTGACGATCGCCTTCTTCACCAACGCCGGTACTCTTCTTCATCACACTCTGCTTCTCCTTCTTGCTTTTGTCGATTGAGGTCGTTTTGCTGGTTGCGGCTGCGGCTGCGGCGGCGGAGGTGGTGCTATTTCGCCCCATTTCTGAGCGAGAAATGGAAGGAGCGGTGGGAGGGAAAATTAGGAAATCGGGAACGGTTTGGACCTTATTTTGGAAAGCCTGAATGTTTATATAGACAAGGAGAAGCGGATCCCTTGCCATGCGCGTAGAAGATATTGTGCTCCTCATTAGTCATTACGGATTAATATAAGATATATTTATTTAATTTGATTATATTAAAAAAATTAATTGAGTTAATTAATATGACATGTATTTTTTAAAACATTATAGTTATCTTCCTTAACTCCCCCACTTTCTATTCTCATTGATTATTATTGAGGAAGTATCAATAAAGGTAAATTAAGAAAATATTGACAAATAAGTAAACTATGTTTTATATTTAGGATTAAGATCAATTCCCTAAATATATCTTATATTAAGGACATGATGGAGTACTATTAGATTTTAATAAATATATAATATATTTAGCAATAATAAATAATGGAAAGTTGATAATAATAAAAAAAAAATTCTTACTAAAATTTTATGAGAATTTGAAAAGAATAACCCAAGTGTGGATGAGATATTTTTGTATCCCTCCGTTCTTAGATATAATATATAGCTTGTTTCAGTCTCCATCATTTTTTATCATACATAGTACTTATAAATTTTTATAATATTTTAAAAAATATTTTAGAATAATATCCTTATTTTATGAGTTTTCTTATGTCTTAATAAATGATCTTTAAAAAAAAAAAATCTTACTCCTCAGTTCCTTAATATAAAACAACTTTGAAATTTGATTTTAATCCTAAATATAAAATATAATTTTTATAATTTTCTGCCTTTTTCTAATTTGTCTTTATCAATACTCCCTCAATAATAGTCAATGAAGGGGGAAGGAATTAAAGAAGATAACTATAGTGTTTTAGAAAAGGCTTAAGGTGCAAATTTACCAATAAAGTTTTGTCCGAGGAGCATCTTTTAGAAAGGGCAAGAATACCAATGAACAATTAAAGAGGGACATCCACCACAAAAATCGTTAAATCCGTACTAACGCCGTTAGGGGTTTTCTTCTCGTATAATTTAACGTCGTTAGTACGGATTAATGTTTTTGTGGTGGATGCCTCTTTTTAATTGTTCATTGGTATTTTTGCCCCTTCTAAAAGATATTTGTGTCAGACGCTCCTCGGACAAAACTTCGTTGGTAAATTTACACCTTAACCCTTTAGAAAATATATGTCATTTTAACCAACTCAACTAATTTTCTTAATCTAATTAAATTAAATAAATGTGATTTATATTAAGTGCTATGGGAGTATTTAACTGGGGATAGATTTGAGAGAACAAAATTTTTCAAACAGACAAGTTCATTGGCTTAATTGATTTTTTTTTGGTCAGGGGCCTGGCCTGGCCTAGCCTTAATGAGTTCTAAGATTTAACTAATTTAAAATTTTTATTAAAAAAATTAGTTTAATGAAAAAATCATCACAGACTTTTGCATTTCATATAATCCACTTGAAAATAGATTGATTAGAAATTTAATATAATTTCAAAAGCTATAATTGATATTAGGGGAAAAAGTATCAGGAAGATGTGAGAATGGGAGTGAAGAAGAAAAAAGAAAATCATATCTATAAGATGGCTGCCTAATAAAACGGCCACCCCATAAAATACAAATATGACTCCTTCTTTGTTTGTATGTAAGAATAAAAAATTAATAGAATTACTATATATTTATTCATTAAAAATATGGCCACATATTTTTACCGGCCTTAAGGTGGCCATACGTATATATAAAAAATATGTATTTAATTTTAAAAGATAGATATATATTCTTTCTCAAATACTACTATTCAAAGGCAAAATATTTATCCCAAATCTCATCATATACTTGTTCGCATGTTCCTAACAAAATTCACATATCTGGACTCCATAATATATTCTATAATCTATATTTATTTCTCATTATTATTGAGATTCAAGGAATATAATTGAGAGATACTCTTGTTTTGATATATATTAAAGAACGTCAAGCGTTGACCCAAATAAAATAACGTCAAGTAGATTCAAACCCATGCTCATGGAAAAAAAATTTATTCCAAAGGGGAATAAAAAGTTGAAAATGACCAAAAATATTTTCTTATTGTGGTAAACAAAAATATGGAGTGTAGAAGATTGAGACTCAGAGAATTGATCAAACACGTGGTACATTATAATAGTAGATATTATCATATTAATATTGAATAAATATTATTTTATTATTAATAATACAGCATTGAAAAGTCATAAAATTTCACATCTGTTCTGTTTACCGTTTACGCTCAATAAGATGTCGCTTTTTGAATAGTGCAAGAAAGGGTTCTCACGACATCGACACGTAATGAAACGACGAGGAGGGTATCGGCCAATAGATATTGACCAAGTTTCAGATATTCCAACAAATAAAATAAGAAAAAAAATAAGTCCTATCTTTTATTTTATTTTAAAAATAATACTTATAGTGAGAGAAAGATTGTGTGAATAAAAATGAACACACCAACTGAAGAATTAGAATGCTTACTAAATCAAATTTAAAACAAATATTTAACAAGAAAAAAAGGAATCACTTGAAAAAAGTTAACATAAATAAAAATTAAAAAAAATCTCCTATAGCTCAAAATTTAAGATATATATATATATATATATTCTATTTCTCAAACTTACTCGTTCGATTTAATTTTACTTTGATTCAAAAATGCGAGTCGAATTTTTGGAATAATCGTGACGCACAAAAATGCCTGAAAATGAGGTATATATACTTCATCGTCCTCGTATTAATACTTTTCTTCTTCTTAATTTTATTATTTATAATTAAGTTATGATGATTACTCTCTCATTCACAGTACACATCTTACTGTGCAGGGGAACAATAATTATCACTAAATACAAAACATCAAATTATGAAGCATATCATGTGATGATTCATGCAACCTATTTAAGTCAATTTTATAAGAGTTATTTGAATTGTTCTTTCCAGTAATGCCAAGATTCTCAGGGTCTGAAACTAATAATGGTCTATAAATTGTTTGACACAACATTAATCATCTTAATCTAAACTTTTGACCAAATATATAAAAGTTTGGGAAACCCCCTTCTTATTTTGACTAGTCTAAAATGTTTGAGAATAGCATGCCTATTTATTGGATCCCCCAAAATTTAATCTTTCCACTCTTCATAGTTTATATGATTAAGGTATCCAACCAAAAAAAGAAAAGAAAAGAAAAAGAATAGTGTAAACTATGGATAAAACTAATTTATTTATCAATAGAGGTTGAAACTAACAGAAGGGATTAGTCTCTCATAAGGTTTGAATTGAATCCTTATTAAAAAAGGTGCCCACATGAGTTGAATCTAGCGAAAAGAGTTAGTCTCTTACAATGTTCGAATTTTTGTTGACAAAGGTGGCCAGAGTTAGCATATCATTGTCTTTCAAATAAGATTGTCTATAATAAAAATATGCATATTTATATTAAAAAAACAGTTTAGTGCATATTTGAATTGATAATAGAAATTACTTTTATACTAAATATATGAGATAAATTTTACCCCAACTTATATAAACTCAACTTATATTTTACCCCAACTTATATAAACTCAACTTATATAAACTCAACTTATACCAAATCTAATAAGCTCTTAATTAGGATCTCAAAAGAGAAGTATCTTGAAGTACCTCATGCTTAGGAGGAGAAGCTCTTGCGCTCTACGCAGAACCCAATGGAGGACGTACCAGGAAAGCCCCTGGGGATACCAGCGTACGTGACCACAAATAAAAAATAGATAAGAGACTGAAAAGTGAAAACAAATATTTATCCATTTTCCTGATAAAATCAATAATGAGTATATTCATCCTCATGTATATATACATATAAATGAGAACATACAATCTATCACTATATGCTCCCTCTAATCCTTCTCTTATGAGGAACAATTATCAAAATCATATGGTTCAAAATATTAGTTAAAAATAATAAATGTATAACTTATATATCTTATTTTTTAATTATATCTTTATTTAAAAAGTGTACATGAAAAATAATAAGTAACATATAGTTAATGAAAGTAAAAATAGAAAGATAATTTTAAAATTTAAGAAAAATAAAATTTATTTTTTATATTAAGGACCGCGTCTATGTGAGAGAATGTTCTTTGTTAAAAGGACCAAGTAGAAGTTGTGTGTATTACAAAACCTGAAAGTGTTTCTTTCTGAGGGCAAAAAAAAAAAAAAAAAAATAGAGAGAAAGAAAGAAAGAAAAAAGAGGACAGTGCTTTTTTATAAAAAAATATTAATTAAATTTCAAAATCTCAAATCAGTTTTATTAATTATAAGAATATGGGTATTAATTACACTTGTGTAATAATTAATAACCATTCCAGTAAAAAATCACTTATTTAAAATTTTAAATAGTATTTTCTTATCTTTTTCTGAAAACAAATTTTTCAAAATATTATATTATTTGTATTCTTTCCCTCAAATTTACCCAATTAATAAATGGGAAAAAAGGAAGCGGTGCCCAATAGGAGAGGTACTTTGGAGCACCTCATTAATCATTAATCATCATCGACATGAACATCATCATCATCATAAATCATAAATCATATAATGGATCGATCCTGTGACCATTTGGCTAATCTCAGTGATGTTATGACCATCCTGCCACAGGTGAACCCGATAACGAGCTGCCAGATAAAATTATATATATAGTGCCATAACCAAACAAACCAACACCAATTACCGCTTTACTCTCTCACACGCATCTCCCTTCCAAGGGGCTAATAATCTACTATTGATTAAGAATATCCTAACAACTAAAATAAAGATAAAAAATAAGTAATATGCTTAAAAAATAAAGAGAGATAACTGGAAGAGTAAGAAGATGTTATGGCTGTTCAAAAAAAAAAAAAAGATGTTATGAGTTTGGTCTCTCTGTTTTTTTTTAATCATGCGATTTTTGTCTCTTTACAAAAATTATAATCTATTTGGTTTGAGCCTGCCCATGGCGTAGGTTCTAAACTAGTTATCACTAAATACAAAGACATCAAATTATGAAGCACATCGTTTTGAATTCATGCAACCTATTTAATTTAGATCAGTTTTATAAGACTTGTTTGAATTGTTCTTTTCCCTGATGACAAGATTCCCTGGGTCTGAAACTAATATTGGCCTACCACATAATGGCATGTTTGTTATGATGACCCCAAAATTGTTTGACATAGAGAAATCGTCTTAATCTAAACTTTTGACCAAATATAAAAGTCTGGTAAAACTCTTTTTCCCTGTTTTCATTTTGACTAGTCCTTTTTCCCCCCCAGCATTTTGACTAGTCCAAGTGTTTGAGAATAATATGCCTATTTACTCTCCCAAATTTAATCTTCCTCGTTCATTCATGCAAAAAGAAAACGAGAGGTACTTTGGAGTACCTCATGCTTTGGAATGTGTGTGTGCGCGCGCGCACACATATGTACACACACACACACACAAACATACACAAAGTGATAGAGAAAGAGAAGCAAGGTACTGGATAGTGGGATTTGAACCCATGGCGTGGTAATATGCTTTAAGAAGCATCACCAGAAAGCCACTGGGGACACCAGTGGACGTGTCTGCAAATAAAATGTAGATAACACATTCAAACAAATATTTATACATTTTCATCATAATATCATATTAAAAAATGTAAGGAGTACTGTTTTTCCGTCACACTAAAAAAAAGAAAAAAGAGAGAGGTGCTTTGGAGCACCTCATTATTTTAATACGCACCACCATCATCCTCCTCCACCTCCTCATCAATCTATCAATCAAATCAAATGATTCCAAGGATCGATCCTGTAACCTGCTGGTTTGGCCCATTGAGGTTGTGACCAGACGGCCACAAGTGAAACCAATAGCCAGGCGGCCAGATAAAATACCCAGTTCTATGCCAAAAAACTAACAGTGGCTTTCAACGTCAACAATTCTTTGCTGTTCAAATACTAGGATTTCAAAGGCCCTCTTACTTTATGTTGTTTCATTTTTTATGCTTATTCTTAATAAGATAACATGCTAAAATCTTTTTTTTTTTTTGAACTGGATACATGCTAAAACCATTTAAATTTTACTAAAACCAACTTATTAATGACACCTAACTATGCAAGTCATTATTTTTTTATCGTTAGTATAAGTTGAAATTTGTGTGTGTGTGTGTGTGTGTGTGTGTGTATATATATATGCGCGCGCGCGCGCATCGATTCTAATGTAATAATGTCCAAGAGATTATTAACACACTCATGTATGTATGCGTGTGTGTGTAGCTTAAAATTTTGAAGTTATGTTACTTATAAATTATCAACATTACAACATATTCAGAATTTATGCATTGTATAAAAATACACAATACTCTGGTTTAATCGAAATTAAATAGGCTGATTTAACTGTTAGATGACTATAATGTCAATAGAATCAATTTATTGAGACCAATATTTTCCAATATAAATTGAATAACAATTACTTGATAATGATTTCAGGTAAAAAATACTTGAGAATAAAATACGTACAATATAAATACCTGAGAATAATTAATATTAAAAATAACTATTCTTGCCATTTGAGATTATTGTCTATGAAGTATGAAGATGAACTGGCCCAAAAGAGAGGTGCTTTGGAGCACCTCATGGAGAATATACATACACATATATATATACACACACGTACACACACACATACGGGGTACTGAGATTCGAACCCGTGGCAAGGAGGTAATACTCAATGAGTGATCACCTGAAGGCCCCGGGGAAACCAGTGCAAGCACCTGCAAATAAAATTAATATAAAAGCATGAAACGGTACCAAATTTTCATCCATTTCTAAATAATATGGTACTCCTGTATAAAAATTTGCCATCCTCCACGAGAGCAATCTAAAAAATTTTGTTCATATTCACCACTACAGGTTAAACAGGAAGACAATATAACGGTCTCAATCAAGGAGGACGCAATGTAATACTCTAGCTTCTCACATGCTCTTTCTCTTCACTATTTACTATCTAAACTGTTCACTCTTCAGACTAAATTTCAAAAATTCAGATTTAATATTTTGAGATGTTAAAACTCAAGAAAAATGAAAAAGTAAATCTAGAGGGTAGAACTTTGATTAGAACAATCTAGAGTCTGAACAAGAAAAGCAGAGAGAAAGGAGCAAGGGAAAAGCCAGGTTTGGCTTTGGTTGGTGTTACAACTGGTTGTGACGACTCTGTAGGGATTAAAGCTCATGTGGGTATGATTTAGGATTGGAAAAAGTTTCAAGACTGTGACATGATGCTTCCAAAGTAAAGGATGTGATCAATTGGTTGAACCATTTTGGTCACCAATATCACTCCTATTCCCACTGCAACAGAAGAAGTGTGGAAGCTTGACACGGCCACAACCCCTGAAAAAACAAAAGGTAACAATTTATTCACTTATGAATCAGAGGACCACACTTTATTTAGTGGTCTTTTGGGAACAGAAAACAGACGGATTCATCATAAGTAGAGCATAAACAACATGGAAGTTATTAATGATTTCTGCAGACCAAAACCTCTCACAAATGCTTAAAGCTAGTAAGTTCAGGACTTTGTCTAGGTGGGAATTGTGAAATGGAATGAAAGGGCAAGAAATAGAAGTATAGAACCACAAGTTATAAGTCATTCTATCGTTTGGAAGTTTAAAGAGGAAAGAGCGAGTTTCAACATTTCATGACACTCTGGATTCTTTTATTCAATTAAAGCGGAATGGTTTGAGTACAAACAGGAGTTGGATTGCTAGGTTGCAGCGTCCAAAAATCCCAAGTAATAACTAACATGACGTATGAACTAAAACTAAATTATCTTGACCGAAAAATAAAGTCAGAATAAAAGCCTAACAACCCAACAGATAAAAGTTTACACAATACTGCTAACAAAGGAAAGATATGATGATAGAAAACCTAACAAGATGCTAGTTTTCTTTCCCCCCTAATTTTCTCTCCATCCAAACATAGGGTTAGTAATGTCTCTTCCTGTGCACCTCATTGTCCCCTTGTGCCTCTTCCAAAAAATATCTAAAATCACTGCATGTTCCAATCACATTTTTTTGTGGCTGTACAATGTGGACTGTGCAAACCATGGATCTAATATAAACAACCATTTATTGAATCCCAATTTTGTCCCAAATGTAAATTACCAATTAACTTTTATATTCCTTCCTAAGCTAGACTGATTTTCATTCCTTGGCGCTTGCTAAGAATGACCCGCAAAATTGTACAAATAAAGCATAAACTTGTTTTCCTGCCAGATTTACTACCTCCAAATTTTCACCTGACTATTTTCAGCTCAACCAAGCACAACCCAGAACTATGATTCACAGTGACATATAGGGACAAGTCTAGGCAAGATTACGTAATTCAGATGAAGCATGACATCAAAATGAAACTAATATAGAAAATGCATAAAAGCACATACGAAGCATTCAGAGAATTTGTGGCATCTAATGATGAGAATGACGACACATTTCCAAAACTATAAACCACAGTACCCACAGCTCAGATAGCATCGTTGGAATATAAGCCCAAAGCTTACCTGCATCGGACTATTACGGGAATAGGTTTTAAAGCTTTTGGTCCATTTCTTATTCCTCTTTTGTGGCGAGAAACCTGCATGAAAAAGATAATTTGACTATCATTGAAGATGGTGAAATCAAATGAAAAAGAGAGATAGAAATGTGTCAACCGTGAAAAAGAAAAGGTAAAGGAAAGATAATTTGAAAAGGTACCTTCTTTTTTGGGACAGCCATGAGCTCCATAGATCCACCAAAAGAGAAACTTGGGAAACTAAACTCAGGCAAAATGCATTGAGGTGAAGAAACCCCATGGCTAATAATTCCAGCTAAAGGTGGTGGTTGGGCGTTGGAATGCGTCCACCTTTTGATTCCTAACATGTTAGCCATTTTCCCTCCTGTGTTTTTAAGCATTGCAAGTCTCATTGCCATTGCTGTTATTACGCAACACCAGTATGCCATTGAAAACAAAGAAAGAGAAATGTCAGTATTTTCATCAATTCCATAAGAATTTATAGGTAACATCAGGGTGACTGGAAACATGGAATATGTCAATTTTCACTTTACAGTACAATAAAATGCCAGAAATTGCCGAGCTTTTGATTTATAAAATAATAGTATTAATAATATCACTTTTGCTTGAAACTCAGGAAGAAGGAAAAAATTACCAGGTTTCATATGAAAATAAAGCTAGCATCATAGAAGTTCGACCAAAGATATTCATCTGAATTCACAGTAAATTTCAGGCAATCATATGAAGGAGGACCCAGACAAAGTAACCCCAAACTAAAACAATAAAGAATCAACCAAGATTTACATAAATTTGAATAATCTTCTTAAGTTAGAAGCTTCTGAAGTAGACAGTGATACAATGAAATGAATGAATGAGAAAGTACATTAGCACCCTTCCTATATTTTCGTTCACTCTATCCTATCTTTCTATCTCTCTAAAGCACTTTAGAGGAATCTCCAGATACCGAGACCCAAAAAAAAAAAAAAAACTATAAGAAAAATCAAAGGGAAACTAAGAACAAGCAGATGTCTAGGCATGAACATTTGACGGCAAACTTCACAAAACAGAGAATCAGGTCCAGAGAAAAAGGAAAATCTTACAATGACGACGAAGGTTTCGCCGAATTGTTCTTGGTTCGTCTCCCAGTCAGCTGTCTTCCGCCTTATGGCGTCTGTCTCGTCTCTTTCCGTCTGAAGTTCGTGAGACAGTCGAGGACTCGAGGCGTCGAGGATTGCCATTTCTATTCGGGTCATCAGATGGGTAGGGTTATCGGACTTTGGGTTCAATATTTGTTTTTTATTTCAAGAAACTGGGCTAAAAAGCCCAAAGAGGAACAAGCAAGAAAAGTTGCTATAACTGAACCCCCTTCTGGCTCGTCCGTGGGAGTGACACTACGACTTGGCTCAATTTCGGCGTCCATTTTCATCCCCTTTCTCCGGCGTGTTGAAGAACGGAACAGTGAAGAACACTCCATATTTCTCTAATTCATGGTACCCATTACCATAGAGCATTGCCGAGACGCTGAAATATGGGCTTGTGAGTGAGACATAGAGTCAGTAGTCTAGTATTGCTTCTTGTGGTATTGTCAAAAGCCTTCTGCCTTCCAATTTAGATATCATTTTCTTTTGAACATGGGCTTGCGAGAATCTGATTTGTTAAGAACCTAACTCCCTTGCCCCATGCTTTATCTGAGTATGAAAGAAAACAGATTCTGTCTAATATAAATTGGGACAAGATGAAAAGCAAAGCTGGGCGTCCGAAGAGTATGAGCTCGTTATCTATTTTAATATTTCATCAGATTGGTCGCGTGTTGGAGTTGAAAGACTTTGATCATGGTGCGCTTCAAAAATGCTATTGCATTTAGGTAGTGTTCTGATTTATTCATGTAGGTTTCCCGCCATAAAAGAGGAATAAGAAATGGACCCAAAGCTTTAAAACATACTCCCGTAATAGTCCGATGCATGTAAGTTCAGGCTTTTACTCCGATGATGCTATCTGAGCTGTGGATACAGTGGTTTATGGTTTTGGAATTGTGGCATCACTCTCATCATTAAATATAGCGAATTCTCTGAATGCTTCATATGTGATTTTATACAGTCACTGTGAATCACTTAATCTTGCCTGGACTTGACCCTATATGTCACTGTGAATCATAGTTTTGGGGTGTGCGTGGTTGAGCTGAAAATTGGGAGGTAGAAAAGGTGTTGGGAAAATAAATTGATGTTTTATTGGAACAATTTTGCGAGTCATTCTCCGAACATGTTCCGGGGTTTTCTCTCGTGTTTCAATCACAATCTCAAGAATCACCTCACGGACTGCAAGGTTTCCTCGCCGACTTCTCTCTTTCACCGCCTCACGAAGACTCTAGCCCCTGATTCGAAGCTAGAGTACATCTTGAACGAGTTTGAGGACCTCCAATCTTCGAAACCCCCGAATGGGTCATCATGGCATTCAGCATCAGATTCCAAAGATGTATCCGATGAGGATGTCCCCGAGAAACAAGAATTATCTGCTGTTCAGATTTCGCATCCTTGGCCTGAATGGGTGGACTTGATGGAGTGCTTGATGAAGAGAGGTTACTTTGATGCAGAGGGAAACCCATTCAGAAGTGGTGAATTGAGTTCGAAGGAATCAAACATCATTAGGACTGCGTGCTTGAATTTCGGTCGGGATCGATATGATCTTTTAAGGTAAGGATGGCTTCTTTGGGAATTCATTTTTAGTAATCTAATTTGTATTTCTGCTAAAGCTGTAGACTCTAAATTTTGTGCAAAATTTGCTTATTACTCCAATTTTAAGTTATTGTGGCTGCAGAAAGAGTTTGATTATTTTCAGAGTGTATAGTCATGATTTATTTGGGCTTCGATTTCTCCGTTTATTAGGTTTACAGAATATTTGCTTACATATTAACGTGGCTAGTTCCTGGTATGTGTGTTTCATAGAGAGTGCTGGCAAGGTGTTTGAGTTTATGTTTCTGTGACAGATAACAGAAAAACTTGTTTCTTTGACTGCTGGATGATGAAATGTATTATCATCTCTAGTCTATGACTTCTTATCCTACGTGTGTCTTTAGGGGAGGGAAGAAAGGTTATGTATACTATGCAATGGTATAACATTCAATAGTTTAGGTCATCTAGGTCAACTATTTGCATGACTATTGTCTTACCATGCCCAGAGCAAAATTCTGTGATTGGAAATAATAATGTACACACGAGAATTGTCTACTCCCAAGCTTTCCATGAGTATGCATATCATTGGAAGTAAATACATTTTTTGTGTTGCCTTTGCCATTAGGTACTTGTCTCGAAAGGATGTCCAAGTTATTGTAGGACGCGGATGCCCAAGCTTAGATAGGAAAGTTGTGAACTCAGGGAAGCGTCTCAGAGCACATGTGGGCATTGATGAGGGAAATGTATGTGCTGAGCAAGGTTTTATTGTTGTTGATTCATTTCTTCTTCATTATTTTGCTACAGGATTTCTTTTCTTTTTTAAAAGTAGCTAACTATTGACACCTTTCTAAATAACCAAGAGTTACATAAATTGTTGCTTTAACTAGGTGTGCAGCAGCTGCAATTTGAGGGGAGAATGTGAAAGGGCATTTGTGAAGGCACGTGAAGACGAAGGAGGAAGGACAGTGGATTTAATGCGCGTAATTTTAACTTATGGGCTCGATCCAATTATCGGTTCAGTTGAGAACAAACCATGTCTGAATAAAATGATAAAAGATTCCATCAGAAGATTGCTGCGAGAATTGGTGGGGCACAGCATTAAAGAGGATGGTTCTAATCTCTCCAATTCCACTGATAGAGTTAATCTCAATCCACAAGACAAAGACAATGCAAAAGCCCAAATCAAGCAAGGAGATTGGATTTGTCCCAAGTAGCTTGATTATATCCCATAAGTATTTTCTGGCATACCTTAGTTTTTCTACATTTGTTCACATTTCTTTCCTACCTTTCATTGTCTAGATGCAATTTCGTCAACTTCGCCCGAAATATTAGGTGTTTGAGCTGTGACAACTTATCCCAAGAAAGAATAAGGCAGTTACAGAATGATCAGGAGCATCTGCCAATGAAGAAGGGAGACTGGATATGCAACAAGTAATATGGCAGTCCATATTTTTTGTATTCATATGAATCATATTACTATTTCTAACTCACACCATTAATGTCATTTCTGCAGATGTAACTTTCTTAATTTCGCTAGGAATACAAAATGTTTTCTTTGCAAAGAGAACCCTCCAAAGCGGCAGCTCAATCCTGGGGAGTGGGAATGTGAATCGTAGGTTCTTGCTACACACATTGGTTATTGTGTTGGTAACATTGTTTATTTGATTGCATGCATTTTCTCTGCGTGTTGAAGCAATTTGAATCTTGGTTTGTGCAGGTGCAACTACATCAACTTCAGGAGAAACATGATCTGCCTAAAATGTGATCACAGAAGGCCAAAGGCATCAAATACTTCAGACTCTTCTCATCGATCGCAAACTGAAGATCAAGACTACAGCAAGAGTAACCAGTTAATTTTTGGCAGAAATCAAGGTAACATTAATGACCAAACAATTACCATAACTGAAAGAAAGAACAGGAGAAAAGGTTCAGGTGAGTGGAGATTTGTGGAAGATAAGGATGAAAATGATCATCAACTGTCCTATTCTCGGAATGGTTCTTCTCATTTTGACAATTTTCCAATAGCTGGAGGTAAGAGTGAATTGTCAAAGAGTCCCCAAAAAATAGAAGCATGGAAGAAGGAGATGCTGAATATCATGAACAAAAGCTCCCTGGAGATGACAACAGATAGTGAAGATGAGTTGTGGTCTTCTGATGACCAGGTTGTTAATGAAGGAGCTTCATATTTTACTGATGATGATGAAATGGAAGAATGGTTTGGAGTGGGTAGGAAGTGAAGAAATGGAATTTTGTGAGAGCAAGTAACAATCAGTCTGATCATACATGTCACATCTGTTATACATGTTTGTTGATAGGAGTTTATTCTGGGCTTATATGATGTATAAACTTGCAAAGTAATGCTTGTCACATTTAGTTACTTGACTTTTTGGTCCTCCAAAGATGTATACAGGTTATCTAATTTTGCTCTTCATAGATTAAACATCCTATTTTTGTTCTCTGAAGATTCAGAATTCACAGGGACTTAAAATAGTCTTCAGCATTATGCAATAAGTGATACTCCTTCTAGTCCTTAATAGAAGATATATTTGAAGAGTTGATCTTAATCCTAAATATAAGATAGAGTTTTCGTATTTATCAATCTTTTCTTAATTTACCCCTATTAACATTTTCTCCGCTATAATTAAGGAGGAGAGGGAGTATAACTTAATACAATTGAGGATGTTATTGTTAATAGCTCCCATTACCATCAAAAGTTGCATTATTTGTACCTTTCACTGTATGATTAAGTCAGACGCAGAGAAATTAAAGAATAAATCAAAGACATATCAAATTGAGGCAAGTCTATCTAGAATAGTTTAAACTATTCTGGCACATTCAAAAAGCTATAAACTAATCAGAAAATTGATGTAATTGATCGGTAACTTTAGAAAGAAAACGGGTTTGATGGAAAGTTGCGGATTAATTGAAAACTCTCATATTGATTAATTATATTTCTTTGAGGTTTTATCATTTTAATGCATGTGTACTTATAAATTAACCAACATTATTATGCTATACTTTTATCCCAATATCCTCCACTGTTCGTGTGAGTGTATTCTCAAACCCTCATATATCTTTCATGATTGTACCAGTTCCTTGCTTTATATAAATCTAGTCATTCTAATATGCATACATATATATACACATATATGCCCAAAATTTATTTAGTTCTTCATAAGAAACACAAACTTATAATACAGAGTTCAGTACAAAAGCAAGTGTTTTTCGTGTGTCATAAGTTTATATGACGGGCATTTCCCATCTTATTGAAACACGAAAAACTCTCAAAGCAGTAGGATACATAATAAATTACATAGGCAATTACACTTGCCTTATTTGTATATTATAATTTGTTGATTTATTTTAGACCTCCTAGAGTATTACCATATATTCAAGTATTATTTAGATGGGTTTTTAATGGGAAGAATTACTACGACGTCCTAAATAAGGGTTTTAATAATCAAAAAGTTCTAATAACAAGTGATTACAGTGAATTTATTATTATTTCTTATACTAGATTTTGTTATTGTATATTTTTCAGTTGTTATCAAACTTTTAGATTATTAAATTCCTTCTTCAGAATGTTAAATAGTAATTCCCCACTAATTATATCCTGAAGTAATCAGGTTGATTGGTGTTATCGTTTTCGATTTGCTTGTTGAAGAACTTGTGGATGTAATCCTTGTAGGTGACACGTCGATAACGAGGTGGGTCCTCTGCTGACGTCAGCTCTTCTAGTGGCCCATACACATTCTCTGCAGCTCCAGGGTTGAAGAACGACGCTATTGAAACTCTTGCCTCTCGTGAGTCACTTGCCAGTACCCTGTGATCCGCACTCTTGTATTTTTCATTCGTTATTATCTGTCAAAATAAATCACCATTTCAAATGTTAGCCTATGTAATTAATATAAAATATATTTATTTAATTTGATTAAATTAAGGGAATTAATTAGATTAGTTAATTAATATGACATGTATTTTCTAAAATACACTAGTTATCTTCTTTAATTTCTTTTTTTTCCTCCCTCTTTAATTATTGTCGAGAGAACATCGATAAAAATAAATTAAAAAAATATTAATAAATATAAAAAATATATCTTATATTAACTGAGTATTACAAACATGTCCTCCTACATTTCTACAGCCTACGTAAAACCGGGCTCATCTTATGACGTAAGCTTAGTTTTGACAATTTAGAGTTTGATTTTATAGTGGCAAACATATACATAATGATATGACGCATCTTTGACTATGATTATGTTGACGATATGTCCTATATATTACAGGATGGATTCTGATCTTATTTATAAGTTTATTTTTAATTAAGTTTCATATATAAAAGATAGTAAGTTAACTTATTAATTATGGAGTGAATTTTTAATTTCTCTCTTATCTATAATTGATTAAAAAAGTCAACATGAATATATTCTTTTTATTTATTATAATTAATAGGGGTAAAAAATTATAAAATGCATTTACTATCCTAAAACTGTACTTATAAATAAGGTCAAATTTTTTAGTAAAAAAAAACTTATAAATAAGACTAGAGTAGTATATCAACAAGTTATATTTTATGATCATTTGCTTCATTCTCTAATCCAAGCACAGGTGATCTTGCGTCCGTGTGCTCCGGTTAAAATATTACTCCCTCCTCAACTAAATTTTAACAAATATATTTTCCTAACTTAACTAATTTTCTAAATCATTATAAATTAGTCATATAAAAGAATGACTTGATCCACAATATAAATAACTTAGAGAGCAATTGATTTTTTTTTTGGTCAATTTTATCTCTATATATAATTAATGTTTAAATATGACCCCTCTCTCATACAAAAAATTATTTAGTACCCATTTGGAAAATTAAAAAAGTGTTTAAAAAGCATTTTACCATAAGTTAAGACAAAATTCTCACATTTTTATCTCGTAAATCGTAAAAACACTTCTAAAAAAAACAACCACTTAATATGGGTAGAGTTGTAAATTTTCTTTAATTGAAGATAAATTTAATGAGTTAACTACTATTTCTTGATTATGATGGATTAGTTAAAGTGAGAACAAGAGAGGCTTTGTTTATATTGAACTGCACCTAATTAAATTTTCATTGAGAATATATATGGTTTGTAACATATGTAAGTGTTATATAATATACCTGAAGAAAATCTCCAATATTGACAACTAGGGCTTCACGTGCTGGTTTCACGTCAACCCAACATTCCTTGTACTTCACCTGAAGCCCTCCCATGTTGTCCTTCAGCAGCAACGTCAAAACCCCCGGGTCGCTATGTGACCGGAACCCGACCGTGAGATCCGGCTGAGGGCAATACGGGTAATAGTGACCTGACAGAGTCTCAGCTTCCCCAAATGTCAGCTCCTTAAACCTTCCTCTGCTTAACCCTAACCCTTCACTCAACAATTCCAGCAACACATCCTTCACCAACAGAGTTCTCTCGTTATAATCGATCAGCCGGTCCCTACACACCTCCGGTATCTCCGCCGGGTCGATTGGAACCGGCGCGAACTGTATCAGAAGTGAGTCCCTCCAGTATGCAGCATTTGCGCGGTACAAGTCTATGTTGGATATGAGAGAAACTCCCCCTACCTCTCTTTTAAACAGCGGCGCCTTCGCCTCCGCCGGCAGCTCATGGACGGCCTTGATGGCGGCGAGGGCCCCGTCGAGGACTTCGACAGGGATACCGTGGTTGATGACTTGGAAGAAGCCCACGGTGGAGGCTGCACGCTTGACTTGCTCCACCACAGCACTGCGGCGGTCTGGGGAGGAGTCGACGCCGGCGAGGTCGATGGTGGGGATTTCGGCAGTGGCGTCGGTGGTGGAGGGAGATGGTTTGAGGGTGGCTAAGACTTCCGGTGGGTGAATGAACATGGGAGGGACGGTGGTGATGCCGGCGTCGACAAGGCCTTTAACTCCGGCCTTGGACTCATCAAACTGCTTCGCCTCTTTCAATCTGTCGTAGTTCTGGTTTGAATCATTGGTTACAGTTGGTGGAGCCATGATAGATATTGAAATGAAAGAGAGAGATATATAGAGAGAGAGAGAGAGAGCAGATTGGTGTGTGATTAACAACTTTGCAAGTTTAGGCTAGTTATAATGGGGGTGGAGTGTTATTTGAACATTATTACACTGCTAGTTTCATAATATATAAATTAACTACTAGCTCCGGTCCTAAATATAGGACAAAGTTTGTAGTGCAATTTGCACTACAAACTTTGTCCTATATTTAGGACCGGAGGGAGTAGTACGTAACTAATATATATATATATATATATATATTAGTTAAAAGCTAGTTGTCCATTAAGCAATTTTTCGGTGTTTTACATAAATTGTAAGAATGTGTGGCCTATGATCATTTTTTGTGCGTGATTACAAAATTTAGTCATAAAAAGATTTTGATATTATTTTGATTAAATAATTCCATACATAAAATGTACCGATGACAAAGCAGTTTTATGGTTTGGACAGGGAATATTAGATAATTTGAGTAAATTCTGAACATAACTATATATCTTTTATTACTAAATATATCTAAACTATCTATCAACAAAAAAAAAATTAAAGCCAAGATTTCTATAAGAGTCTAAACTGAATTATTTTTTTATTGTTCCTTAACTATGTATGTGCTGTTATGAATTTTAATTTGTTCGTAATTTAATCATTAAAAAATTGATACATAATTTGTAATTAAATTCAAGATCAATGTGCGTGCGTGTATATCATAACAGGTTTTTTCGTTTTATTTTTTAATTGAAAATGACTAAGCAAATAGAATTTTTTTTTTAAAAAATCCATATATAGTGCTCATAAAATAATAATGATAGTTAGTTGTTTTAATAATGTGTTTTATAAAATTCCATAGTGACAGAGATAGTTGCTGACTAAATATCTTTGAATATATTTCAGACGCTTTCATCACTGATGTGAACGATGATAAGGAAAAAACAAGTGTGTATGTTTATATACATAAATATACCCATTTTCTAAACTACATGCGTATTAACAAAGACTATATATATGTTTTAATTTGTCAAACAAAATTATATATTTTAAAGTACGTATGTCATATTGTCAAGTCAAACTTGGCATCACTATTACAGATCTGCGCATTTATAACCTTTAATATATAATAATTACAGCTAATAAATGTCATGCAAAGATACAAACGTTTAAAAGTAACGGTTAATTATGCTCACCGTTATGCATTGCAAGGGGAAAAATAACAGCTGTAGTTAATAGCCGTATTTATTTAGTGACAAAAACAACAATTTCTTTGAAACAAGTGTCATGTAATGCTTATAAACGACTCATCTTCCAACCTTTATATCAATGAAAATAAACCATAATGGTCTGCAGAAGCAGCCATTGTTTAACACCCCACCACCACCTAAGTTATAACTTATAACCCTTCATAATATATTAGACCTCTATTTAAACTCATATTCTTTGTGATTTTTACTATTATTCTTTATTGGCCTCCTCCTTCTCCTTTATCATGTTAAGTTCCCAGAGAGCTCCTCTACCACCGCCAACCCCTCCTCCTAAAATGGAGGCTCTGATGCAGATGTTGGCAAGCCTTGACCACAACATAAGGCGTCTCATGGTATACGCCAATATGCTGAACAAAAAGTTGAACCACATATTTCATCACAATGATGTTGAATAAGATTTAGCTTGCAGTCAGGCCCTTCATCTCCCTCCTCCGATGATAAGGATGAGGATGAGAATGAGGAAGAGGACAAGGATGAGGAGAATGAGGATGGCAGTAGTGGTGATGAATAAACATCATCACTGTTTTCTTGTATGTCGTTCTCATCCTCGTCATCATCCTCTTCATCCTCCCCTTCCTTATCCTCATCATCAAATCAGAGGGAGATGCATTGTAAAATAGACAACTTAATAATTCACGGTTATTAATTAAGAACTGTAAAGTATTCTTGCCAATATGCTTAACGGCTTTAACTTATTAAGAATCGTAAAATATTATTGCCAACATACTTAACGGTTCCAACTTAATAAACATTAATCAAAGTTTTTTAAACCTTTCCTCTTCCTCATGCTAACTATGGGTGCCTCCTCGTTATCATATGAAGATCGTCATCATGAGAATGAACCAAGTACCTTTTCATTATGCCATGCCTGTTTAACTTCCAACACATGCAATGATGGTTTTTTTATGTCCATTCTAGATGTGTATTATTTCAACTCCACATTTTCATCTATTTTTTCTACATTTTCTTCATCATCCTCCTCTTTGTTCTCCAGCTCAATCGCCAAGATGAAATACCTTACGGAAGACATGCTAGAAAACTGTCGGTGTCATCCTCCACCTCCACCTCCTCCTGCTCCTCAAACTCTGCCACTACCACCGCCACCGCCACCACCACCGCCACCGCCACTACTGCCTCCTCCTCCGCCTCTACATCTTATGCTTCTTTCACTGGAGGCAATGTATGGCATCCATAACAGGCTGACCATGCCGTGAGGAAGCTTTCTGGATACCTCTCCAGTATGAACTAGAAGGCCAATCTTATACTTCATGAGTGTGGGATTGGCCATGATTCTAATAATGATCTTGGCCAATCCTCTTGTCATGAGTAGCCTGGTGATCTTATCAGTTCATCAAGCTACTCGTCACTATTCTTTTTTTTTGTTATTGTTTTATCTTTTTAAATATTTTATAAAAAAAAGAATATAGCCAACAGTTCTTAGAAAAATACTGTCATGAAATTAAATAAATAACGGTTCTTATACTGTTCATTCTTAATGACCGTCATAAAAAAAAACAACCATCAGTAACACTTACATATAACTAGTCTTAGACAACTTAATAACAGTTATTAAAAACCAATCGTCACCATTTATAAAGGACGTGATGACTGATAATCCACGAAATCCTCTCTAGACAAATATCTAAACACTGAACTCCACTTCCATTTCAACTTCTCAAAGCAAACATCTTCACCAAACTTATGGATAAACACAAGAGAATTGTTGGCTCATCATCTCCGGAGAAACTGAAAGGTGAACTCCCTTCAACCAACAAGCATTGAAGGGCTTGTCCACACACCTACAAGCTCCGTCATATAGTCCATGTTTACCTGTGAGAGAAAAGACGCAAAGACCAATGCTTGAAGGAACTTACCACTCTTGTTCGCTCTTTGAACGAGAAGGTGGACAAGTTACTAAAGAAGGAAGAATATGATGATGCATCAGATTCTTAAAACATTTCTATAACTTTTTATTTTTAGTTTGCTTATAAACTTTGTCTTTTTTATCATTTTTATTTTGTTTGTAAAAAAGGTGGTTGCATAATCAACCACCAAATTTTTTTAAAAAAAAAGTGAAATGCATAACGGTTATTAAGTAAAACCCGTCACTTATTAGAATACCATATAAAAAAAAAAGTGAATTACATAACAGTTATTAATAAGGAACCGTGATAAATGTAAACAAATAAATAACAGTTCTTTCAAGCAAATCCTGATGTAAAATCTTAGGCATAATAACCCAAAAAACCAACCATTCCTCTTCTATTTAAATGTCTAAAACAGAATACACTTGACACTTAGTCTGTTCAAATGAAACCCACCAATATCTTAACCCTGCAACTCTTGTTGTCTTTTCTAGCTATTGGGAGTCATTTTCAGTCGAATCTCACCATATTCGTCCCACTTCTCAGTGTTAGTTGCGATAATGAATGCACTTGACCCTTATCTCAACAACTGCCACGCGAGTTGTTTTCATTCGTGAGCTCAGCTGATTGGGCTACCTTTGTGAAGTCAAGCTGCGATAAAGCATGCAAAGTGATGTTGAATTGCTTTTGTTAAGTTATATTTTTTTTAGAAAACCTATTATTGCTCTGATCGAATGTTCCTTAAATTGCTTTTACGAAGTTAAGTTTTTTTTGAAAACCCTAGTATTGCTCTAATCAAAAGTTCATTTCCTATTACAAGAAGTTGTTAACGTATTGCTTTGATTCACAGTTCATACTCTATTGATCTTTTTCAGAGTGATTTCGGGAGATATGGATTCCTAAGCAAATACTTTTGCTTTCTTGGAAGTATCTATCTCCGGAAGTTACTTCTAAGAGATTAATAGGGACGTGATGAATAAACTAGTTCAGTTATACCAAGAAGCAATAAAGAATTCAAGGTGACATTAAATTGCTTTTGTGAAGTTATATTTTTTTGGAAACTACAGTATTGCTCTAATCGAAGGTTTCTTTCCTATTATAGGAAGTTGTCAACCCATTGGTTTGACTGAAGGTTCCCACTCTCACTACAAAAAAACATGTTATTACTGACGGAATTACCCACGGAATTTATTTCCGTCGGTAATTTCCTACGATTTACCGACGGATTTTCCGTCGGAAAAATTACCGACGGAAAAAAATTCTGTGGGTAATTCCCGACGGAAAAAATTCCATCGATAAATACTGACATATTACCCACGGAATTTTTTCCGTCGGTAATTACCCACGCCTTACCCACGGAATTCCGTGGGTAATTTGAATGAGAAATTACTGACGGAATTCCGTGGGTAATCCGTATCTAATTCCCGACGGAAAAATTTTTCGTGGGTAATTACCGACGGAAAATTTTCTGTGGGTAATTTCCGTCGGTAATTACCCACGGAATTTTTTCCGTGGGTAATCTGTCGGTAATTTCCGACGGAATCAAAATTCCGTCGGTAAATCTGACTTTTATCCACGGAATTTTTTCCATTGGTAATTACTCACGCCCTACCCACGGAATTCCGTTGGTAATCCGTCGGTAAAACTAATAATTTTTTTATCATCTTTTAATAATTTATATAAAATAATAAAAATAAAAATAATCTATCACAAATAAAAATTTAAATATCATAAAATTAATATTTAATATAATATATTAAATATATATAATATTAATAATAAAAATTTTAAATGAAATAAAAAAATTAAAAATTTTAAACTTTATATCGTAAAAACAAAATATATAATTATATATAAATAAATATTTAATATTATATATATTTATATTAATATTAAATATTTAAATGAAATAAGAAATTAAAAAATTTTAAATTTATATTATAAAAAACGAAATATATAATTATTTATAAATATATATGTAATGCTGTATATATTTATATTAATATTAAATATTTAAACGAAATTAGAAATTAAAAAATTTTATATTATAAAAAATGAAAAATATAATTATATATAAATATATATTTAATTATATATATTTATCTTAATATTATATTTGTTTTTTAATTATTACATTATATATATTATTACGTGAATAAATAACGCAAGGTTAAAGCAGCTCAACTGGCAAAGGCATCAGAACACATACCAAAGGTCCAAGGTTCAAATCCCACCTAAGTCACAAAATGCAACAATTATCTCATAGAGACACGTGGCACAAGTTTAGAGGGACACGTGGCCCTTGCTCGGGGGCTGCTGGGGCCAGATGCGGGGTGTGGGGGGCTTTCGGTGATGTCCACATGGCCTCTTTTAAGGTTGCCATGTGGAATTTTTTTTAAAAAAATTAATTACCGACGGAATTTTTTCCGTGGGTAATCACCGACGAAAAATTTTCCGTGGGTAATCACTGACGGAAAATTTTCCGTGGGTAATTACTGGCGGAATTTTTTCCGTGGGTAATTACCGACGGAAAATTTTCCGTGGGTAATTTCCGTCGGTAATTACTGACGGAATTTTTTCTGTGGGTAATCAGTCGGTAATTTCCGACGGAATAAAAATTCCGTCAGTAAATCAATTTGCCACGGAATTTTTAGAGATGGAAAAAATTTCGTCAGTGATCCGTGGGTAATTTCGTTTCCGTCCCTAATCCTTGGGTAATTTGATTTCAGAGACGGAATTCCGTGGGTAATATGCTGTTTTTTTGTAGTGCCTATTGATCTTTTTTTTAGATCACTTCTGGAGATATGGATTACTAAGTAAACACCTCCTTTCTTGAAAGTATATATATATATATATCTCCAAAAGTTACTTCGAAAAGATCAAATAAGGATATGATGAATAAACTAGTTCAGTTGTACCAAAATATGATAAAGCATTCAAGGTGACATTAAATTGCTTTTGTGAAATTATGTTTTTTGGAAAACCCATTATTGCTTTAATCGATGGTTTGTCTCCTATTTTTGTATTGAGCAGGAGATACCAAGTTAAGAGCTCTGAAATTCAACATTGTGATTAGTCCTAAATTTTTCAATGCGAGAGTTTCTGAGCTATTTGGTCTCAACTCTATCTAACAGAGTAGTACTTCCCACATCAAGTAGCCATGAAATATGGGATGGATGAATATTTTCTAGGCTTTATAGCTGGAATAAACTGCACCCTTGACCTGTATATCTCATAATGTAAGGGTTCATCACCTATACCTTGTGTCTCGTCAACAATTAAACCAAGAAAGCAATGGGTTGGTGGAAAAAAAAATCATTCATATATAGGAAAACACGAATATCATAAGCAATTAATACGAATATTTGTAGGTTTTTCCCCTAATCTATTGCTTCGCAGGGTTAATTCCTATGAAGAGATACAATTTATAGGTAACATTTACGTTATCACTTACATAAGTCAATAGTTGCCATTGATTCTCCCCACAAAGATTGAAATGTCTTGATCTATCCTATATTGCATAAAAACTTGATATGAGAGGTATTGTTTCTATTATATATATAGCCTAGTCCAATTAGCTCAGAAACTCTCATTTGAAGAGCCTCACAACCACATATCATGATTGTTATATAAAAACCGTTATGTGTTATAAAAGTTTACAGTTCTTAATTAGGAACCGTTATCCTTGTATTAAATATATAATGGTTTGCCTACGTGAGACTATTATTTAGTATTATTAAAAGTCACAGTTCTTACAAAAGAACTGTTATTTATATTACCGAATAAATTACGATTGTTAAAATGAGACTGTTATGTATTATGTAAGCATTACTATATATTATGACGGTGTTTCACGTGTGGCCGTCAATTATTATCAAAGGCATGCACATATCATGGCTTCACCAAGCCTCAATATATAACAAGTGTTATCTTATAACCGTTATAATAGTTTAAGAATAAATAACAGTTAAGAACCATGATTTATCTGTGCGGAGTACATATTGCACCCTCATATATGACGGTTCAGAACTGTGAAGTATGATAGTTAATAACCGTCATGTATCACGATTTCTGTAGTAGTGCATGCATATGCAAACCCTAAAGGCTAGAGTTTAAAATTGATCAAGTGTTTGTAGGTACTTTTTTTTTTAAAAAAATTTGATGAAGGGTTTCTCCTTTTAAGGCTTAGAGTGCAACGAGTTTTCGTCTCTCCAAAAGGTTTGTATGTACTTTACTTACTACTAATTAAAAAAACAAAAGAAAGAATAGTTGAGTTGGCCGTTGAATTCAATTAATTTGGAAGTCTTGAGGATATATGGAGTACATATGTACATACATATATACACACACACATAATTGAGAAAGAAGGATTTTTCCTAGTAGAAGGTTTTTGACCGATTAAATATGGGGTCGCGAGTTTAAGTTTGTGTGAATACGGGAAAACCTTTAGGAGAGCCACCCAACCCCAATTAAATTAATCAGCCCTAACAAATTAAGCTCAAATTTAATTTGACTTAGTCATGCAGTCATTTAATTTCAATATGTGTGTGTGTGTGTGTGTGTAGCTAATGAAACATGTATCCCCAGACAAAACGATTTTTACAAAGTGAATCTTTTATGTTCTTGGTTGAAAATAAATTTAGGAATATATCAATATACTAGGTATATGAAAAAGAAATATCAATTTGCTGAAGTTACTATTAAGATGGATTAAAATATATATTGCGAACATAACTCTTCCAACTAGTACTCCCTCCGGTCCTAATTATAAGACAAAGTTGACTTTTTTTGAGAAATTAAGGAAGCTAATTAAATTATTTTAGAGTATTTATATATTTATTTTTTTCTTCAAATTAAATAGTTGACCAATAAATTAATATATAATATAAGGATATATAACATATGATATGATTAAGTAACTTAATTAGCTTCTTTAATTTCTCCAAAAAAAAAGTCAACTATGTCTTATAATTAGGACCGGAGGTAATACCATTTTTCTAAAAAAAGGAAGTTGAAACTAAATGCTTTAACTTTGAATGTGTAGTAGCAACTGACGAGATGACAACAAGCTTCTATATATAAAAAAAAGTTGGCAATTTATGAAATCTAACTACAAAATATTTAAGGTCAAAATATAACTACAAAATATTGACACTTGTATTTATCAAATTCAAAGAATTTACGTGACCTAATTTTTTTTTCCAAACAAAACATTATGGTTTAGGTGTTCACAATCTACTGCGTCAACTTTGAATGATGGGTAGTGGTGGTGACAACCTTCTATATATTTATACATTTAAAATGTTTAATTATACAAAATCTTATGAATTTTAAATCAGTTGCATACAACTGCCTGATTTTTTTTTAAGTTTAAATTTAATCAACCGGCATTTTGTTTCTTTTATTATGGATTGTTAGTGTTAGGTTACTTTTATTTTTTTAATGAAAATTGTCATGCCAAATCAATAAAAGATATACTTGACAAAAAAAAATCAATAAAAGATATCATCTTCTATACTTAAGGGTCTGTTTGGCAGGAGGGAAGGGAGGGAGGGAGGGAAAATTTTTATGTGTCGGGTCTAAAAAATTTGAAGTAGTGGGGTTATAAAATTTTAATAAAGATAAGATGTAAAATAAAATAGTAAGAAAAATAAATTAAAAACTTTCAACCTCACTTCTCTAATTTTTTTAAATTCAAGTCCTAAAATTTTTTTCTCCTCTTTCCTCTCTTCCAAATCCGTCATACCAAACAACCCCTAATAATAAAAGATCTAATTTGTAGTGGAATTTGGAGTACAATCTTAAACTTATATTAAAGATGGGAGATAGTATATTAGTATATGAGTAACATGACATCTTATATTTTAAAAACATTGATTAAATAAAGTTTGAACTATGACAGAGAGAGCGAGAGTGCGAGACCGTTCCAGAGAGCGAGTGTTTCCGTCGCTGACGCCGGAGGAGCAAGACGAACTGATCCGAAGCCGCAAGAAAGTCCGTGAAGAAGGTAGCTCTTACTCCAGCGATCAATCCTTGGTGCCACGAGTTGAGCAGTGGATGGAAACGGAAGAACAGGGGGTCGGTGAAACTGTTAGCCAAAACAGAGCATCGAAAGAGACGGACGTGCATGAAGACGGACATGCCGAACGACCTTGGAAATCATTCAAGGACGCTGTTAACCAAGGCAAAGGTGAGGAAGAAGAAGAGGAAGACTGGTGGAGCGGTGATAAATGGAAAGAAAGGATCAAGGTGCAGATGACAGATATGGGCCCTAATGTCATTATATCACCAACAGAGAAACGCCGACTGGCTAAAAAATGGCAAAACGCACTGATTGTTAAGCTTCTGGGTCGAATGATCAATCCAAGATACCTTGAGATGAAGGTGCAGCAGTTATGGTCAAGACAAGGAGAAGTTGAAGTGATAGATATGGGAATGGGATTCTTCGTAGTGCAATTCAAAAATGAAAACGATTATGTTTTAGCTTTAACAGGTGGGCCATGGCTGATATCTGATCACTACCTCGCGCTACAGCCTTGGAAACAGGATTTCACACCGAGAGAGGAGAAAATCACCAGAATGGCAACTTGGATCAGGTTAGATGAACTGGCGCTGGATTATTATGACAGAGGACTCTTGTATGTGCTAGGATCTCAAATTGGAAAAGTGTTGAAGATCGATATGAACACGCTTAAGAGGAAAAAAGGACGATTTGCCAGATTGTGAGTTGAACTTGATCTTGAAGCACCGCTACGTCCTTTTATATTGATTAATGGGAAGGTGCAAAAGGTCCAATATGAAGGTATACATCTGATTTGTCTGAGATGCGGTAGATACGGGCATGATGTCGATCACTGCTCAAATAATTCTTATCCTCAACAGTCAGACAAGTTAGATGAGGAAATGCAGAAAGAAAATGCTGTTAATTCTATGAAGACAGATCCGAAAAATGTAACAGATCAGGAAAAATCAACGGAAAAAATAGATGACGTTGCTATCTATGACTGGATGGTAGTCCAGCGTCCACGGCGGAGCAAAAGATCTGAAACGTTCAAAGGAAAAGGGAGGGAAGCTCAAGTTCAGTCAATAACGAATCATGGTGTTGGGCTAAGTTGGTCACGCTATGGGGCATTGAATGAAGAAGGTGGAGAACACAATGATCATGTGGGGACGAAAGTTGAATTGAAAGTGGCACCTGTTGATATCACTAACACTGCTGGATCATCATCGGTGCAAGAAAGGAAAGTTCAAGACAATAGAGGGAGTAGGAGTGACCTGGTAGTTGGACAAAAAAATATGAAGCTTAACATTGGGCTATCGGTGGGTGCGAAAAATAAGAAGGGAGCAGATATAAAGAATCAAACTGGACCCAGTGAGAATAAAAACATGGAACACTTGATGAAAGCGAAAAAAAATTTAGGCCTGGAAGACCAAAGTGGAAAGAAGATGGGACCAATTGTTACGGGTCATGGAGGAACTCAGCAAGGCAAGGAGAGTTTATCACAACATCGTAATATTGGTTATGTAGAAGAAAAGGGAGATGTTAATGCTGCAACAACTCCTACCCAGATGGTGGTGGATAATGCAACTAATCCATTGAACCCAGGAGAAAAGGAGGATAGGAAGTTTAGCATCCGGGCGAATCCACAGGCTACAGAGGTGGTTGTTGATGGTGTGTCCGACATGGACAATGACAATTGAAGTTTGGATCGCATGATGAGGTTCTTAAGTTGCTAATCATGTTAGTTTTAATGATTGGTAATATAATGATTTGGAACTCCCGAGGTACTGGGGGTAATATATTTGTGAGACTTTTAATTGAATTAAATAAACGTTACAATCTCTGCTTTATTGCCATTCTTGAACCTAGAAGGAAAGGTGATGTAGCTAGAAGAATTGCTCGTAGAGTGGGATTTGATAATGTAGAAGTAGAGGAAGCAATTGGTTATAGTGGAGGAATATGGTGTTTTTGGGATGATACATTTGATTTATCGATTAAGTTCAAAACATCTCAACTTGTACATGGGTGTGTTAATGAAGGAACTAGAGATGCTTGGAATCTAACGGTGGTATATGGTCATCCTAATCAGGGGAGAAGAAGGGAATTATGGAACCAGTTGAGTGATATTGCTTTAAATGGGGTGATTAAATGGTGTGTAGGGGGTGATTTTAATGCAACGTTGAGGTCTGATGAACGAAAGTCGGTACGCCAAGTCCAAGGTACACCAGATAGGGGTTTTCAATATTGGATGAATGAATGCAGAATGGATGAGTTAGACTTTCAAGGACCTGTATTTACATGGAGTGGAGGAATTGTGTCGAGCAGGTTAGATAGAGTGGTTGCAGATAGCAAATGGGTAGAACAATTCCCTGAGGCTTTGATTGTGCACTTACCGAAAACAAAATCAGATCACTGCCCTTTATTACTAAAATTACATGGGGCTAAGAACAGAAAATTGCAACAGAAGTCTTTCAAATTTTTTGCACCTTGGGTCACGCATGAGGAGTTCCCGTCGATAGTTAAGAATTCATGGAGGAACAGTAGATGTTGGGAGGAAAATGTGTAATGTTTTAAAGAAGCAGTGGGAGATTGGAACAAAAATGTATTCGGTAATATAAATAAGCGCAAAGCTAGTCTCCTAAATCAACTTGAAAAATTGAACAAGAAGTGTGATGAGAATCTGACTTGGGAGTATGAAAGAAAGGAGGTGTGGGAGGAACTTGAGAAGTGCTTAGTTCAGGAAGAAATTATGTGGCTTCAACGATCTCGATGTAATTGGTATAAACAGGGCGATAAAAATACCAGGTACTTCCATAACACAACGAAGTCTTTTAGGAGGCGCAAAACAATTGAACCACTGAAAGGAGAAGATGGTGAGTGGTGTTATGATAAGAAATTAATCAAACAAGCAGGTTTTATTTTTTTCACAAGACTATACACGCCTGATCAGGAGTACAGTGATACAGTGAATTTCGGGTGCTCTTATCCTGAGGTGGCAGAGTCTTTATTACTTGCCTTGGGAAATTCTCTATGTCATACAGAGGTTAAACAGGCTATCTTCAGCATGGGACCACTTAAAGCACCCGGACTAGACGGCCTAAATCCACTATTTTTCCAAAGTCAATGGGAAATAGTAGGCAACTCAGTATGTTCTTTGGTTACATATATCTTTGAGAATCCAGAGGAGATAAAAGTTTTAATGCCACAAATATCGTTCTCATCCCAAAGGTAGATATTCCACAGTCATTTCAGGATTTTCGCCCAATTAGTCTCTGTAATGTGGTATACAAAACCATAACAAAGATATTGGCGACCAGGCTTAAAAGTATAATTCCTATGGTGGTTGCTCCTAACCAATGTAGTTTTGTGCCAGGTCGTCAGAGCTCTGATAATATCATTCTTGTGCAAGAGATCATTCATTCCATGCGAAATATGAGAAAAAGGAATGGGTATATGGCGCTGAAAATTAACCTTGAAAAGGCTTATGATCGTATTCGATGGGAGTTTGTATTACAATGTTTGCAGGAGATTGGTATCCCTCCTAAAATTGTGGATATTGTTAAATATTGTTTATCTACAGTTGAAATGCAGGTTTTGTGGAATGGGGAGAAGAGCACATCTTTTTCTCCAGCTCGTGGCATCCGACAGGGTGACCCGTTGTCACCATATTTGTTTGTTTTGGCTATGGAAAAATTTTCACATCTTATACAGAGTGTTGTCCAGGAGGGAAGTTGGCTGCCGTTCATGTTAAAAAGACATGGTACGGCTGTCTCTCATGTATTTTTTGCAGATGATTTAATTCTTTTTGCAGAAGCTAGTACTACTCAAGCTGCCATAATAAAAGCATGTTTAGATGATTTTTGTGGAGCATCTGGCGAGAGAGTTAATATGGCAAAATCCAGAATTTTCTTCTCTAACAACGTGGGTCACACGAGAAGGAAAGAGATTAGCGAATTTCTGGGTTTTGGGGTGACGAATGACTTGGGAAGGTACTTAGGAGTCCCAGTATAACACAAACGAGTATCAAAGGGTATGTTTGAATATGTGCTAAACAAAATTGATAATCGATTGGCGAATTGGAAGACAAACGTATTATCATTGGCTGCAAGACAGACTCTAGTCACCTCAGTGATAGCTGCTATTCCGGCATATACTATGCAATCTACATTACTACCTGTAAGTGTTTGCGATGAAATTGATAAAAAATGCATAAATTTTTTGTGGGGATCAGCAGAATCACAGAGAAGGATTCACCATGTTGCTTGGAAGGATGTGGGAAGAGAGAAGAAGGAAGGGGGTCTTGGAATCCGTCATGCTCGTAAACAGAATGAAGCTTTCATGGCAAAGATTGGATG